>QPKB01000006.1:10161026-10238411 GCA_003546025.1 Camphora micrantha | reverse complement strand
GGAGATGGGGAGAGGGATAGGGTTGTTGGAAAGGGGGAGATGGAGAAGAGGAGAAGGAGAGGGCAGGCGGGGACTACCGGTGGCGAGGGAGAGAGATAGGGAGAGGAAGAAGGAGAGCGAGAAGGATCGGCGTCGGGCGGAGGTGGCTGAAGCAGGAGAGCAAGAGGAGTAGTTTTGGATTTTTTTTAATTCTTTTTTAAATTTAGTGTGTGAAAAGTTGTTTGTAGTGAGCAGGTAGCAACTCTCCATTACAATATATAATGCTCCCGATAGAAAGACTAAAATACCCTCGAACTGTGAAACTCGATCCTGGCTAACCCAGACGAACCCCAGCCAACGAAACCGTCTTGTGCATTGTACATCTATGATTTGATCTTGGATCTAAATTTCTTTGGGACATTGACGACCCACATGCTTCAGCCTCAACCCAGTTTCTCAATCATCTACCATACGAGCACTAGGGTGCTCATGGGCCGGGCTAGCCCGAGCCCGATGGGGGCCTAGCCCTCTTTGGGCCAGACTTGGAAATGTAATTAGGGCCCAAATAATAATTGGACCGGGCTTGGATTAAATGATGGAAAGCCCATAGCCCGGTCCGACCCGGCTTGTGTAAGAAATGATTGTAATTTAATTTAAATAGTGCTCTAATGCCCACAAAAGTGATGAAAGTCCTGGTTCATCTCGATCCGATTGTTTAAACAGGTGGGCCTGGGCCTGACTTTTATGGCCTGTGTCGGGCCTGGGCCAGTGTTTCTAAAGCTGGGCCGGGTCTGGATGTGCCTTACCTCAGCCCAGCCCTGCCCATGAACAACCCTAATGAGCACCAAATTCTCCCTCACAGTCGTGGCCACCTCCTGCAAACCTGCAGGAGACATAAGTGACAGAGAGAAACGGAACACTAGCATTATCACCACAAATGGTATTTTTGTCCAAAAAAAAAAAAGTACCTCACCCTATGCTGTTGTTTTTTAGTTTTCTTTACTTGGCCATATAATCAAAGTTTAAGACTAATTCCCTTTCGTTAAAATCTCTATGCCTTCAAACCTTTGAAACCATATCAAAACTACCATGATTAGATTTTATTTGTTCACATTTTCGTTATACTATTATTAATATGAACCCTAAGATCTTGAACATCATGATAATCACGTGTGGGATTTTAATCTTAAATAAATTGAAGAGTACCTCCAGACATCTTGATGCATAGAGGTTTCCGATCCTGCTGTATGAAGCTATTGCTGATTGATATTGAGATCCGTCGAAGAAGAGGCTGGGTGAATGATTCTGGTATCTCTCTCCTTGCCTATAAACCCTAATGTGTTGAGTTTTGTGTGTAGCCTTTGTGATGGACAAAATGCTTTATTTTATAGGTGGAGAGAGGACCGAAATTCCAATTAGGATTTCCTTAGGCTTAATCTCAACCGTCCATCAAGGTAGAGAATATTATGGAATATATCTCATTAAGAAACCGTTTTTGAGTAATGAATAGCATATATCCCATGAAAATGGAATTCCTATAATGACCACATTTCGGGAAAGGTAAGGACTTGTGGTCCAAGTAATGGACCTAAAAATAATTTCCTTACAGTCTCCCACTTGGTCAATAGGAAGAACCATTAATTTTTTCATTGTAGGAATCATAAGGCGCGCATGATATGCTAAACACTGCTTTTGTCGGTTAGCATAATTGTCTTGGCTAATTCGGTTGTCAATGTGAGTAATGGCATGCACATATTATTTTGCAACATGCTTATTTCCATGTACTACGTCATCTACAACCTTCATAACTAGACCATAATGGGAGATATACGTAATGGTCTCATAATGTCTGTGTTTAAAGACTGTATTTGTTTATTATTCATCCAAACATAAATATGTACACAATGGAAAAACAGAAATAGCAGATGTAGAGTTGCATTAAGAGCTCAATAAATGTCAAATACAAGTACAGAAATAAAAGGCAGAAAATGATAATTAAGAACTATCTGCAAGACCCATGCTTTCAGTATGTCCCTGAAAGGTCTTTGGAGGTAGTCCTTTCGTGAATATGTCTGCGACCATGAAATCTGTACATATGGACTCAATGACAAATTTCTGTAATCTAACATCTTGCTTCAGTGATAGATATTTAAGGTCCATGTGTTTGGCGCCCTTAGATATCCTGTCATGCGTGGAGAAGAAGGTTGCAGCGTCATTGTCACAGTAAATAGTTAATGGCTTAGAGATGAAACTCAAAGCTCCAAATTGAGAGATAAGATTACGCAACCATGTTCCCTGAATTGCAGCCTCATAACATGCCACATATTCAGCCATCATGGTGGATGTATAAAGCAACTCGGATTTCTGGCTTTTCCATGATATTGCACCGCCACATAAGAGATACACATAGCCAAGAGTGCAAAGTCTGGTGTCAGGACATCCAGCAAAATCTGAATCTGAATAACCAGTCACCTGTAGGTGACTTGATTTTCTGTATGTGAGCATATAATTCCTTGTTCCCTTGAGGTATCTCAGTACTTTCTTTGCAGCTTTTCAATGAGTGATTCCTGGGTTACTTTGAAATCTACCCAGCATGCCAACAGCATGACTAATGTCAGGTCTAGTACAGACCTGTGCATACATCAAACTCCCTACAAGAGAAGCATAAGGATATTTTTCCATTTCTTTACGTTCCAATTCATTCTGTGGATACTGCGTAAGATCAAGCTTATCTCCTTTATGCAGTGGAACAGGACTAGAGGAACAGGTCATCATGCCAAATCTCTCTAGAACTTTGTCAATATATGCTGTCTGAGACAATCCCAAAATACCAAGTGACCTGTCACGGAATATTTCTATTCCTATCACATAGGAAGCCTCACCCATATCTTTCATATCAAAGTTCTTAAAGAGATAATCCTTTGTTTTATGTAAGAGACCAATGTCGCTACTAGCCAATAATGTGTCATCAACATACAGAACCAAAAATATGAACTTACTCCCATTGATCTTGAGGTATATGCAAGGGTCAACTATGTTTTCTTTGAAATCGAAGTCAGTAATGATTTCATGAAATTTTAGGTACCATTGCTTCGAAGCTTGTTTCAGTCCATATATTGATTTCTTAAGTTTGCAGACCATGTCTTCCTGACCTTCAATTATGAAGCCTTCAGGTTGACACATGTAGACTTCTTCTTCCAAGTCTCCATTAAGAAAGGCAGTTTTCACATCCATTTGATGTAACTCGAGGTCATAGTGAGCTACTAATGCCATGACAATTCTAAGAGAATCCTTCCTAGATACAAGGGAAAAAGTTTCAGTATAATCGATGCCTTCTTTCTGATTAAAACCTTTGGCAACAAGTCTGGCTTTATGTCATTCAATATTGCCCTTGCAGTCACGTTTGGTCTTGAAGACCCATTTACAACCAACTGGTTTGTGCCCTGGAGGCAATTGAACAACTTCCCATACTTGATTTTCGTCCATCGATTTCAATTCATCCTTCATGGCATCAATCCATTTATTAGAATTAACATCCTTAATGGCTTGTGAATAAGAAACCGGGTCTTTAATTGTCCCTTCTTCAGATTCTACTTGGGAAAGTATGTAATCATTGTAAATAGCTGATCTCTTTTGTCTTTGAGACCTTCTTAATGCTGGTTCCTCTGGTGCTTCATCCATATGTTCATTGGCGACAATCTCATTATGGAATTGTTGATCATTTATTGGATTTGCTTCATTGTTAAATGGTTCAACAACGGCAGGATTTCCAACATCTTTCGGAATAGAAGATAAAGGGATAGGTACCCTGATTTCCTGAATGATCACATCTTGAGGTTTATTACTCCCACTGATTTCGTCAGTTTCAAAGAATCTAGCATTACCGGTTTCAACAATTCTCGTACTATGGTTAGGGCAATAAAACCTAAATCCTTTGGACTTTTCTGGGTAACCAATAAAGTAACCACTGATCGTTTTAAGGTCCAATTTCTTTTCATGTGGATTATAGACTCTAGCCTCAGCTGGGCAACCCCAAATTTGGAGATGTCTTAAACTAGGTTTCCAGCCTTTCCACAATTCAAAAGGTGTCTTTGGAACTGCCTTACTGGGAACCCTGTTCAAGATATAAACAACTGTGCGTAGAGCATCCATCCACAAGGATATAGGTAAGTTAGCATGACTCATCATGGATTTAACCATTTCCATGTATGTACGATTTCGCCTTTCAGCTACACCATTCTGCCATGGAGAACCAGGCGTTGTGTATTGGGCAACAATTCTAAGCTTTTGGAGAAGTTTTGCAAAAGGTCCAGGATGTTGTCCTGTTTCGTCATACCTACCATAAAACTCACCACCTCTATCTGACCTTATGATTTTCACTTTTCTGTCTAGTTGTCTTTCGACTTCAATAATGAACACTTGTACAGCATTCACAGACTGAGATTTGTCATGCAATAAGTATAAATAACAGTAACGTGAGTAATCATCAATAAGGGTAATGAAGTAGTTTTCTCCCCCAAAGGTTAGAACATCAATGGGTCCGCAAATGTCTGTATGAATTATTTCAAGAAGCTAAGTACTTCTTGTGGCTCCTTTCTTTGTGTGTTGTGTTGTTTTGCCTTTAATACAATCCACACACACTTTAATATTAGTAAAATCTAGATATGGAAGGACACCATCTTTTACTAATCGTTTGATTCTTTCACTGGATATGTGACATAGTCTTTTATACCATAAGAAATAAGAGTCTTTTTTAGATGACTTTCGTTTTATTTCCTTAGAATGTAGGGTAATATGAGTTTCAGCAAATTGATTATCAAGATGAAATTTGTATAGCCCATCAAACAAAACTCCAGAACCAATACGACTAGAATTTTTAAATAAACTGAAATTACCATTTCCTACTTCAAACGAGTAACCAACTTTATCAAGTGCGCTTACAGAAACCAAATTACGGGAAGTAGGCAAAACATAAAGAGTTTGACATAAGTCTAATTGATAACCGCTATCTAAAACAAGATGAAAAGTTCCAATAGCTTCAACCGGAGCTTTGTCTTTGTTTCCCATAAAAAGGAAGTTCTCACTTGGGTTTATGGTTTGGATCGTAAGGAATCCCTGCATTGAATTGGAAACATGAACATTAGCACCAGTGTCAATCCACCAAGTATCAGAAGAAACATAAGTAAGATTTAATTCGAAATAACTTATGAAACCCATAGGGTTACCTTTCTTTTCGAACCATTCTTTACGTTTAATGCAGTCTACCTGAAAATGTCCAGGTTTCTTGCAAAATCTGCATACATCTTCCTTCTTTTTCTTCTTAGGGTGCTGACTAGCCTCATTAGATCTGGATGGTGCTCTTTTCTGGCCTGAATTATGCTTTTTCCCAGCTTTGTGTCCAGCTCCTTGAATGAGATGAGCTAATTTAATACCTTGTTAATTCAGCCTGGCCTCCTCTTGAACCAGTTTGTTAGCCAATTCATTCACTGTCCACTGTCCGTAATAGTGTTGTAGTGAATTTGGAAAGGCCCGTACTGAGGAGGTAAACTGTTTAGGATAAATTGGACGAGAAAAGCCTCATCCACTGATAGTCCCAAATTCTTTAGTTTAGCTGCAAGGTTGGTCATCTCAATGACATGCTCATGCATTAAGCGAGTGCCATCAAACATCATGGTTGTAAGATCTGCCATTAGTTTCATAGCAAGGGATTTGTCTGCAGTCTTAAACCTATCTTCAATGGCCTTCATATAGTCCTTGGCATTCTCAGGTTTAGGAAGGGATGTTTTGATGTTGGTGGCAATAGTCATTCGCAAAAACATAGTGCTTAGTCTGTCAGACCTCTCCCAAGCATTAAAGAGGTTCTTTTCCTCAGCGGTACTTGTTTCAGTGAGTGGAGCTGGCTTATCTTTAAGAAGAGCCATATCTAGTTCAAGTACGCCCATTGTGAACTCAACTTGCTCTTTCCATTCTGAAAAGTTGGTTCCATTGAGTTTAGTGACAGAGGTAGCATGTGAATTCAGAGTAGTGGGTGCAATAACTGTAATAGAGAGACAACAATAAGGCTTTAATTAAAATAAGACAACACATGCATAATATATGAATATATACGACATAGAAATATATGTAGGTGCTCCTGTGGGTAGTCACCATAATTTCTACACATTATATCATCTAAGGTCGTCATATTCAAGGTGGTGTTAATGAGTGATGTTACTCTTAATTATGAACAAACACTACTTAATTATTGTTCGAACATATGAATATAATCCGCCTGTAGGCGACTAAAAGCTGCATGCGCTTGAACAATATGTAATGTAAATATCATGATGGTACTATTAGGGCCAAAATTCAGTGTTTAATTGATAGGGTCACTGAGTGAGACCTAACCCTAAGCATACAACTTTGGTGATCAAAATTAGCTTAATATGAATATAAACATTATATATTGCATGTATTCATGATAGATCATTCGTTATATGAAAGGTATTAATAAAGAAAGCCGAGCCCCGGAGGGCTGTCCGACGTCAGGGTTCGGGGCGGCAACCCAGAAATTTTATATATATATATATATACTGGCGCAGGAGTTTTATGCAAAAAAAAATAAAAAAAATTAATACTTTAAATAAATCACGATCAAACACTCATGGTCAAATAAAAATTGCGGAATAATATAAATATGAACCATTCATGCAGGCCATAATTTTGGATCGATAAATTGCTGGAAAAAAAAAGTCAGAAACGGATCTATATTTGCCGATTATGGCGATGCAAAGTTATCCTAATTAATGGACGATCATGTGTTCTAAAACTGATGCTTTGATACCACATGTTATACTATTATTAATATGAACCCTAAGATCTTGAACATCATGATAATCACGTGTGGGATTTTAATCTTAAATAAATTGAAGAGTACCTCCAGACATCCTGATGCAGAGAGGTTTCCGATCCTGCTGTATGAAGCTATTGCTGATTGATATTGAGATCCGTCGAAGAAGAGGCTGGGTGAATGATTCCGGTATCTCTCTCCTTGCCTATAAACCCTAATGTGTTGAGTTTTGTGTGTAGCCTTTGTAATGGACAAAATGCTTTATTTTATAGGTGGAGAGAGGACCGAATTTCTAATTAGGATTTCCTTAGACTTAATCTCAACCGTCCATCAAGGTAGAGAATATTATGGAATATATCTCATTAAGAAACCGTTTTTTAGTAATGAATAGCATATATCCTATGAAAACAGAATTCCTATAATGACCACATTTCGGGAAAGGTAAGGACTTGTGGTCCAAGTAATGGACCTAAAAGTAATTTCCTTACAATTTTATGCATATATATATACACACACACATATATATATATATATATATATATATATATGTCATGCTTTACGCACAAGTGATCATGCTAGTAGTCATTTTAACTTTCAAAGGAACAGTACTAGAAAATGTGAATCCCAAGATATAGAACAATATTTTTGGAAAAAATTGACATTAATGTTACTAGTAAACACCCAAAAAATCACAACATCATCAGAAGCATGAGTCAAAAAACTTGGGAGTTAGATAAAAATCAAGTTGATTGAATTATTCATAATTATTTATTTTTAAAATCTTGATTATTTATAGTCAATTTATTTTTTGTGACATTCTTTTTTCTAAAAAAAAAATATCCTGAGGAATCTTCAAATTTGATATTAACCAACATTTTCTCAATACCATAATCTAATGTGAGTGATTAGCGCACTGATGAGATTTGTGACTGTTCATCGATAAAAACACAGAAAAAAAAAAGCGATAAAATACAAATTCATGCACTAGATTTGTTGAACTTTGCGGTGTTGGGTAGAGAAATGACAGTTTCCATGGGAAGAGAGATGTTTTTATGCCAGTTCTTGGACTGAAGATTGTAGAAAGAAAACAATCCCATGATCCTCATCATCTTATAATTAGAACATCCGTGAAATATCCCAACTACTTCAATGTTTTGTCAGCATTGAAAGATGCTACAATTCAAACTCATCCTGCAACAGTAATCAGATCCATTTAAAAACAACTTAGCCAGCAATCCATATAAATAGTCCCCCTCTTCAACGCACTCGGAACATAAACATACGCCTATCCAATTCAATTGATAAAGAAAAAAAAAATAAAAAAAAGGGCTGGGTAGTGTTGATCATTTACATACATCAGATGGCCTCAATCACACTAGTGAAAATAGCAGTTCTGCTGGTGCTCATAACCACCACAGTGGACAGCTTTGAAGCCAGAAGCATGAGGATGAAGGAGAAAAAGACCAAGATGGTGTTCTACATGCAAGATTGGGAGACTGGCAAGAATGTTACAGCAGTCCCTGTAGCTGGAAAGAACGGTACCCTCTCGAGCATACTCAACTTCGCAACAGTCATGGTTGTGGATGATGCAATCACAGAAGGACAAGATCGACAATCCAAACAGATCGGACGAGCACAAGGGATCTATGTTAACTCGGCGTTGGATGCTTCTGATCTTCACCTACTCTTTTCCATAGTTTTTACTAACAAAAAGTACAATGGTAGCACCATAGAGATCCAGGGGGCAGATCGATTTTTCCTGAAGCAGAGAGAGGTGTCGGTGGTGTCTGGAACAGGGTATTTCCGATTTGCACAGGGGTTCGCCGTGTTGGAGACAGTTTACCTTGATCTGGCTAACCTCAATGCAGTGATCAAGTTCAACGTCACCATTCACCACTATTGAACTGATGGTACATTCTTGTCTGGAGTGATGTTTCTCCTTTTTTTTTTTTTTTATTTATAGAGGTCTTGCAGTTGCTGTTGGTAATTGTTGCCAACAACATGAGTAATGGACTAGTAACTCAACTCCCCACAGGACAACTTGTCCTGGATTTATTCAGTGATAATGTATTGATTTCTGTATGCCTGAATCCATTATATAATGGCAGATGAAATAAATAAGAATGAACATTCCAAAATTCTTCAATTATATGACTTGTTTTAGCACCAAACTGAGGAGGCGGGGTCCCTCCAATCATGTGACTTAAAATACCGAAACATCATCTTCCTACCTTTTAGCAACATTGCACCGGCGCACATTTGGCCATCACCATCAAGGGCCTGGATGAGTGTCAAATTGGTATTATATTGCCAATCCATAGGAGCAATTGTCAAATTAGTAGCATGCTGATTGATGAAATGCGGTCCTCATAAGCGTCCAGCTCATTTAAATATAGGGGGATTCGGCGACGGGTCCCTGAACATTTCACTTTATTGCCTTAGGTCCACAATCTTTTCTTATAGTGTGATAGGTCATTTTTCCACATTTGGAGACCTAAAATGTCTAATTTACCCTTTCTTCAAATCATATTCCATGATTAGCGGGATAAGCCATTAATAATGGTCAACTACCCTTAAATTAGACACGATTAATAAAATTCCACTAATGAGATTTTCAAATAAATTTCAAAAAAACACAAATAAGTTTCAAAAAACAGGAAACAAATTTCAAATAAAATTTTTAAAATGCAATAAATTTAAAAAACGCAAATAAAATTCAAAAGAACACAAATAAATCTCAAAAAATGAAATGAATTTAAAAAAACCCAAATAAATTTCAAAAGAAAGCAAATAAATTTCAAAAAATGAAATAAATTTAAAAAAAACACAATAAATTTAAAAAAAAAGCAATAAATTTCAAAAGAACACAGATAAATTGAAAAAGACACAAATAAATTTCAAAAAATATAAATAAATTTCAAAAGATGAAAATCAATTTCAAAAAGATCCAAATACATTTCAAAAGATCCAAAAAAATTTAAAAAAATATATAAATAAATTTCAAAAGTCTCAAATAAATTTCAAAAGAAGTAAATAAAATTAAAAAAATGCATATAAATTTAAAAAAACGCAAATACATTTGCCAAAACTAAGACATCGCCGGATTTCCAAATTAGCGAATAATGTGGCAAAAAACTCAAGTCTTTTTGTCAAAAACTCAGTTAAACTTATTTCGAAAAATACAAATAAATTTCAAAAGACACAAATAAAATTCAAAAACACAAATAAATCTGCCAAAAACTCATATAGACTTGTTTATAACTCAGATAGATTTGTTCCAGAACTCAGATAAATAGCCTAAAACTCAGATAGATTTGTCCAGAACTTAGATAAATTCATCCAGAACTTAGACAGATTTGTCCAGAACTCAGATAAATTCATCCAGAACTCAGATAAATTCATCCAGAACTTAGATAAATTTGTGCCAGAAGTCATATAAATAGCCAAAAACTCAGATAGGTTTTGTCCAAAATAGAAATAAATTTGACAAAAAAATACAAAACTCAGATAAATTTGTCGAATCTTCGGATCATCAAAATATCGCGAAAATAGTTTCAGCCATTGATTTGGTCAAATCTGCCTTTGACTGTACCGCACTGATGTGTTGCTGACGTCAACGACTGTACTAGCGCCTCCCCTTTGGTTCTGGGCTATTGCACAATGGGTCAGGCCGGCCGGGACTGGGCCCAACCCAAAACTCCCTTCTTCTTCGTTCTTCTGTTCTGGTTCAGAACATCATACATGCATACATTGTCAGCTACAATGACTAACTATGACAAGGACATGCCAAGGAATTGGGAGGAACACAAATTTTACACAAAAATGAACTTACAGGCATGATAACTGCTTCCTGGTTCATTTTCAGACAAGATAAGTTCCCCAAGGCCACAACGTGGGCCACTGTAAAAAAAAAAAAAAAAAAAAAAAAAACGTGGCCACCTTCCAAAATGAAAACCGATTGTGGGGATATCAGTAAAACAAACATCACAATTACCTCCCCATCAGTCGTATGTCATTTGCAATCTTCATAAGAGAAGCTGATATGGTGTTTAAGGCTCCGCTAGTTTCACCAAAAGCATCATGTGCTGCCTGTTATAAACAAAATTGATTAAAAGTACTGACTTCTTCTTCCTTCCTCGCTTTGGCCACGGCAGGGGCTGTGGCTCTTCTCCGGTCACACACAGGGGCGACTCCGGCGAAGAGAATCTCCGGCATCTGTTCATGGCGAGGTGGGGCCCAGCCGAAAACAGAACCCAAATCGAAGCTTGGCTGCGATTTCTCCTCTCCAAACCCTTCTCCCTCTAGTCAACGATGGCGACGCGTGGTTTCGGTGGCAGCAGGCGACACCAGATCTTCCGAGCAACTCCGGTGATACGCAGCAGCGATCAACAACTCGTGTGGCTCACCTGGTGATCGTCTCTGTCTAACTCCGGTTTCCTGCTTCTTCCTTTCCAGATCTGCGATCTGTCACGCTTCTCCGATCACGCCAAATGGCTTTTATTCAGGAAGAAGATGGATAATGCAAAATGAAAAGGAGGGATAATCCAAAATTTCAAATTTCAAATTTCAAAATTTCATTCCTAAAATGGTTGAAAGGGTAAATCAGTCATGTAAATTGTATCCAGAGACCTCTGGCTGCAAACAGTCTAGCTGCTTGGACCAGATCCCTTAAAAAGAATTTGCCTGGACTGGAGGCTGGATAGATTCAATTCTAGGGACCTTTCGCTAATTATCTCTTAAATTTAATATATCGTCATATTCATGTGTATCTAAAGTAGTCAAGTTTTTCTTAATGCCTAGAACCTGATTTATTCCTCCGTATTAATGATTTGGGGCCGGCTCGAGATAATTTGAGACCTAAAGTGACAATCCTAAATGAGCCCTCAAATTATCTATTCTTCTCCGCTTGTTTTTTTTTTTTTTTTTTTTTTTTTTTTTTTTTTTTTTAAAGTTTTGTGTATCTGGATTCGTATTTTCTAATAGATATATTTATCATTTATTAATTATAACTAATAATATATATATATATATATAAATGACTGCTAGTCCCTTTGGCTTGAGGGGCATTGTTGACAAAACTGGTTCTCCACTTTCAATTGTAATAGAAACAAAACAAAGACAAGACAATTTGAGACTTAAACCGTTGTAACAAACTGGGTTGCTTTTGTAATACAGCAATGACCTACCGATGTGTAGCTAATCTCAAGTTGTCCAGTACCTTTATATATGCAGAGGCCTCTGCTCCTGTAATCTGATCTGATGAAGGAGAATTTCCTTTCCCCTCCTCTTTCTTCTTCACTTCTTCTTCTTCTGTAATGTGTGGATGCAAGACTGCTTTCTAGCCTTGTTTAGGATCTATTCAGATCGACGCAGACACGGATTTGGGTAAATCCATTTTTAGGATCCAAAACCCTGAACAACCTAGATTTGGGCCAAGGGTCTTAAGCCTGAGTAATATTGTTAGGCTTGTTCAAACCATACATTTGGGGTGTATTTGGCATCATGTCATTTGAATGTTCCCACTATTGAACTGATAGTTCATTCTTGTTTGGAGTGATGTTTGGGCTTTTTATCTATTCCTAGCGGTAATGCAGTAGTTAATATGTTCCAACAATATGAATAATGCGTTATTAAACAACTCCCTACAGGAGAACTTGTCCTGAATATATTTTGTGCGGATGTATTAATTTCAGTCTTGCCTGAATCTAACATTCTATATTCTTCAATTATATAACTACAAATGCTGAAATGTCATTTCCCCAGCTTTAGCGATGCCTCACAGGGCCTACCATTGAGCCATCAAGAATCAATGGGCTAGATTAGTATCAAATTGAGGCAAGCGCCCATACATAATAGCAAGTGCCAAATTAGTAGCCTGACACTTGATAACAGGGTCCTTTTGGAATTTTTGTACCTATTCTTAAATGTAAAAAGATACTTTTTCCTTTTAATTTCTAGATTTATATTCACTTCTTATTTCCCAAAAAACTTTACATTTTCTATTGCATTTTTTTTTCATATGTTTAAACATTGATGCCAATTAAAATCTAATTTTGTTCAAATCATGGTAGTAATTACAGTTTAGGAACTTTTACAAAAAATATCCGGTTTAAATTTTGATTATATGGCTAGGTAAAAAAAAAAAAACTTAGCTTGTTTGGATGGATGGTGAACTGAAGTAAAGTGAGGTGAAACATCAAATCAAGAGAAATAAAATATAAGCGGTGGTTATGATCGTCTTTTATTTTTAGTTGCTTGATAGGAATTTTTTTTTTTTTAACTTTTTTGTGTAAAAAGATGATGTATTTTTTTGTCATTTAGTGGAGAAAGGATATTGCTTTTACACTTTTGTTTTTTAAAAAGAAGAGTGAATTAAATTTTTATGTACTTTTGGTATGATCCTGGTCATTTTTTGTGTGGATAATGGAGGCTTTAGCTCACCTCCAAATCATTACACCACACATCCAAAAAAGCATCAGCTGTCATTTAGTTTTTTACTAAAATACCCACAAAGGCGGTATCACCAACTATGCCCCTCTATTCTCCATCATCACTTTTCTACTGCAGGTTTGAAAAATCAGATGCAAAGGATGGGGAGCCTCAAAAAACTTGTCACATTCAAGAACAAGGCTGGAGAGAGAGAGAGGGAGAGAGAGAGAGAGATTTTCTTTTCCAAAAAGCAATAACCGCTTGAAATTACAGAATGCTATCAAGAAAAAGGAGAGGGGAAACAAATTTTAGGTAGCGATTCTAACGCGCCCTTGTCTGGAGTCAATTTGGATTAATTGAAAAGTATTTTAGTTGTCTCTACTAAGACCTCGAGGTTTTGATAGGGATGATTAGCTAAGGAAATTCAATATCGTTACAAAAGCAACCAGTCATAAAAATGTGCGTGTCGCCAAAAACACACTAATCAGATTCCACCTAGGGAGAGTGTTAGTGAGTGGGATTCACCTGAAGGAGAATATTGAAAATACTTAAGCTACATCTACTAAAAAAATTTGAGGGTTTGGTAGGAATGGTTAGCAAAACAAGTTTAACTGGATTATCTTTGTATATTGTGCATTTGGAGCTGCATAGAAATGATAAATCACATTAAGTGAGATGAGTATCCTTCTTACATTCCCCCAAGCAAAGCAGTACCTGGTTTTGACTTGGGTACATCCGACCACCCAAACATTCCTTTTAACTATCTAAATATTACTTCTTATGCTTTTAACAAGGATTTTAATTCAATTTTTGTACCTTCTCATTCCCATTCTTGACATCATGGACAGTGTTGGGTGTTGCAGTGGAAAAAAAATGGTATCATGAAGAGTAAATGCACAAGCAATCAAGTACATGAACACAATAATATACGTGGTTTGACAAGCATACTTACATCCACTGGAAAGAGAAACCTTGTCAATAGTTTTTGCCATCTCTCACTCTCCTAGAGTTTGGGTTACAATAACATTAGAATGAGTGCTGCTACCTACACACTAAAAACAACTTTCCACACACTACATTTAAAAAAAAAAAAAATTAAAAATAAAAAATTCCCTAGACTACCCATCTCCCTTTCCTTCTCTCTCTTTCTCTGCTTCGGCAACCCCACCCAACGCCGCCGCCCTGCGCCGACCCCACCAGCTGCCCTGCGTTGACCCCACCCCACCAACCGCCACCCTACGCCGACCCATCTCCCTCTCCCTCTACTTCCCCATCCCTGCTCCCAGTTCTTTCTGCACCCACCCGCTCTCGTCCCCATCCCTGGCCCTAACCCAACTATCCCTTTAGTGTTACCGAAGCAAAGGGAGATGGGTCGGTAGGGGAAGGGGATAGGGCTGAGGGCAGGAGGTGAGAGGGAGACTGGGCGGGGGAAGGGGAGAGGGCTAAGGGCGGGTTGGGAGAAGAAGAAAGGGAGAAAGAGGGAGAGGGCAGGCAGGGTGTGAAAAGTTGTTTGCAGTGAGCAGGTAGCAACTCTCCATTACAATATATAATGCTCCCGATAGAAAGACTAAAATACCCTCAAACCGTGAAACTCGATCCTGGCTAACCCAAACGATCCCCAGCCAACAAAACCGTCTTGCGCATTGTACATCTGTGATTTAATCTTGGATCTAAATTTCTTTGGGACACTGACGACCCACGTGCTTCAACCTCAACCTAGTTTCTCAGTCATCTACCATACAAGAATGCTCTAATGCCCACAAAGGTGATGAAAGTCCTGGTTCATCCCGGTCCGATTGTTTAAGCAGGTGGGCCTGGGCCTGACTTTTGTGGCCCGTGTCGGGCCTTGGCTAGTGTTTCTAAAGCTGGGCCGGGTCTGGATGTGCCTTACCTCAGCCCAGCCCTGCCTATGAACAACCCTAATGAGCACCAAATTCTCCCTCACAGTTGTGGCCATCTCCTGCAAACCTGTAGGAGACATAAGTGACAGAGAAAAACGGAACACTAGCATTATCACCACAAATGGTATTTTTGTCCAAAAAAAAAAAAAAAAGGTACCTCACCCTATGCTGTTGTTTTTTAGTTTTCTTTACTTAGCCATATAATCAAAGTTTAAGCCTAATTCCCTTTTGTTAAAATCTCTATGCCTTCAAACCTTTGAAACCATATCAAAACTACCATGATTAGATTTTATTTATTCTCTTTTTATGCATATATATATATATATATATATATGTCATGCTTTACGCACAAGTGATCAAGCTAGTAGGCATTTTAACTTTCAAAGGAACAATACTAGAAAATGTGAATCCCAAGATATAAAACAATATTTTTGGAAAAAATTGACATTAATGTTACTAGTAAACACCCAAAAAATCACAACATCATCAGAAGCATCAGTCAAAAAACTTGGAAATTATATAAAAATCAAATTGTTTGAATTATTCATAATTATTTATTTTTAAAATTTTGATTATTTATGGTCAATTTATTTTTTGTGACATTCTTTTTTCTAAAAAAAAATATCCTGAGGAATCTTCAAATTTGATATTAACCAACATTTTCCCAATACCATAATTTACTGTGAGTGATTAGCGCACTGATGAGATTTGTGACTGTTCATCTATAAAAACACAGAAAAAAAAAAAAAAAAAGCGATAAAATACAAATTGATGCACTAGATTTGTTGAACTTTGCGGTGTTGGGTAGAGAAATGACAGTTTCCATGGGAAGAGAGATGTTTTTATGCCAGTTCTTGGACTGAAGATTGTAGAAAGAAGACAATCCCATGATCCTCATCATCTTATAATTAGAACATCCGTGAAATATCCCAACTACTTCAATGTTTTGTCAGCATTGAAAGATGCTACAATTCAAACTCATCCTGCAACAGTAATCAGATCCATTTAAAAACAACTTAGCCAGCAATCCATATAAATAGTCCTCCTCTTTAATGAACTCGGAACATAAACATAGGCCTATCCAATTCAATTGATAAAAAAAAAAAAAAAAAAGGGCTGGGTAGTGTTGATCATTTACATACATCAGATGGCCTCAATCACACTAGTGAAAATAGCAGTTCTGCTGGTGCTCATAACCACCACAGTGGACAGCTCTGAAGCCAGAAGCATGAGGATGAAGGAGAAAAAGACCAAGATGGTGTTCTACATGCAAGATTGGGAGACTGGCAAGAATGTTACAGCAGTCCCTGTAGCTGGAAAGAACGGTACCCTCTCGAGCATACTCAACTTCGCAACAGTCATGGTTGTGGATGATGCAATCACAGAAGGACAAGATCGACAATCCAAACAGATCGGACGAGCGCAAGGGATCTATGTTAACTCGGCGTTGGATGCTTCTGATCTTCACCTACTCTTTTCCATAGTTTTTACTAACAAAAAGTACAATGGTAGCACCATAGAGATCCAGGGGGCAGATCGATTTTTCCTGAAGCAGAGAGAGGTGTCTGTGGTGTCTGGAACAGGGTATTTCCGATTTGCACAGGGGTTCGCCGTGTTGGAGACAGTTTACCTTGATCTGGCTAACCTCAATGCAGTGATCAAGTTCAACGTCACCATTCACCACTATTGAACTGATGGTTCATTCTTGTCTGGAGTGATGTTTCTCCTTTTTTCTATTTATAGAGGTCTTGCAGTTGCTGTAGCTAATTGTTGCCAACAATATGAGTAATGGACTAGTAACTCAACTCCCCACAGGACAACTTGTCCTGGATTTATTCAGTGATAATGTATTGATTTCTGTATGCCTGAATCCATTATATAATGGCAGATGAAATAAATAAGAATGAACATTCCAAAATTCTTCAATTATATGACTTGTTTTAGCACCAAACTGAGGAGGCGGGGTCCCTCCAATCATGTGACTTAAAATACTGAAACATCATCTTCCTACCTTTAGCAACATTGCACCGGGCGCACATTTGGCCATCACCATCGAGGGCCTGGATGAGTGTCAAATTGGTGTTATTGCCAATCCATGGGAGCAATTGTCAAATTAGTAGCATGCTGATTGATGAAATGCGGTCCTCATAAGCGTCCAGCTCATTTAAGTATATCATCATATTCAAGTGTATATTTGCATTCCAAAGATGTTTTGTGGGAACTTCTCTCATCAATTTCTACAGAGTATCTAAACTAGTCAAGTTTTTCTTGATGCCCAGAACCTGATTTATTCCTCCGTATTAATGATGTTGGGCCGGCTCGAGATAATTTGAGGCCTAAAGTGACAATCCTAAATGAGGCCTCAAATTATCTATTCTTCTCCGCCCTTTTTTTTTTTTTTTTTTTTAAGTTTTGAGTATCTGGATTCGTATTTTCTAATAGATATATATATATATATAGATATATCATTTATAAATTATAACTAATAATATATATCTATATATATAAATGACTGCTAGTCCCTTTGGCTTGAGTGAGGGGCACTGTTGACAAAACTGGTTCTCCTCTTTCAGTTGTAATAGAAACAAAACAAACACAAGACAAGTTGAGACTTAAACCGTTGTAACAAACTGGGTTGCTTTTGTAATGTAGCAATTAGTTGCCGATGTGTAACTAATCTGAAGTTGTCATTTACCTTTATATATGCAGAGGCCTCTGCTCCTGTAATCTGATCTGATAAATGAGAATTTCCTTTCTCTTCCTCTTTCTTCTTCACTTCTTCTTCTTCTGTTTTATGCGAATGCAAGACTGCTTTCTGGCCTTGTTTAGGATCTATTCAGATCGGCGCGGACACGGATTTGGGTAATTCCATTTTTAGGATCCAAAACCCTGAACAACCTAGATTTGGGCCAAGGATCTTAAGCCCGAGTAATATTATTAGGCTTGTTCATACCATACATTTGGGGTGTATTTGGCATCATGTCATTTGAATGTTCCCATGTTCCCCCGAGATGAGACTTTTTTTTCCTTTTTTATAAGAAACCTTTTTGATATTAGTGTGGGGAAATCAACATGAAAGTATGGTTACATATTGTTTGATCAGATTTGGGAAAGAAAACCACCAAACCAACATCTCTTCCACAAACTGAGCATGCCTAGCTTGCAAACGAGCCAGTGCATTCCCATTCCTACCCACATGAAGAAATTTAAAACTCTTAAAAGAAGCCAGCAAACATTTCATCTCATCAACGAGAGGGCCCTGTATAGATAGAACTAGAGGAGATTTCTTCAAAGCATCTACCCAACGTAAATAATCACTTTCAAGAATAATATCACTTACCCCAATGTGATAAATCATCTGAAGACCTCTCAAGGCTGCCAAAGCTTCAATATCCTCAGCGTCCTCAACTCCATTTTCTATCTTACTCATAGTCGACTCCATTTTCTATCTTACTCATAGCCATCACCACCTCACACCTCTCATTTCAATGAGACTTAGGAAAACTCGTTTGGTATGTGTAAATCAGTATTCTGGGTGTGGGAATAAGAAAGTTGGAACGAAAAGACTTTGTTCTTTTTAAGAAACAACTTGCGGACGCATGTGTTTCCTACTGATCTCTTGCCTTTCAAAGAAGGTCATTTAAAGACTCTAAATCCTCTCATTTATCGTAGAGATAGGCTTCATATTCACAATTTCAAAGAAGGTGTCTATAGTTTGTAATTCTTAAATGTGAGTCACATGGTCACAATCACAAAATGTGGACCCATATTATAATTGTTATAATGGGGAGACCACATTATAAATCCTATGAATGTGGCCCGATGTTCTAAATTCTAAAGGTGGGCATCACATTGTAATTTCTAAAGATGGGTCACGTGTTCACAATCACCGGAAAGGTGGCCTCACTTTATAATTCTTAAAGGTGGTTCATACAGTCACAATTACAAAAGGTGGAGCTACATTGTAAATCCTATGAATGTGGGCCCATATTGTGAGTTCTATGAATGTGGCCCCATGTTCTAATTTCTAAAGGTAGGTAGCACATTGTAATTTTTAAAGGTGGGTCCCATGTTGACAATCAACAAAAAAGATGGTCACATTATAATTCCTATAAAGGTGGACCCACAGATTGTAAACATATGATTGTGCCCCCATGTTCTATCTAAAGTTGGGCACCACATTGTAATTTCTAAAGGTGAGTCATATGTCCACAATCATAAAAAATGTGGCTCCGCTTTGTAATTCCTAAATATAGGCCCCATGGCCACGATGAGAAAAGGTAGACTCACATTATAAATCCTATAGATGTGGGCCTCATATTCTGATTTCTAAAGGTGTCTACCACGTCGAAATTTCTAAAAATGGGTCTCATATTTACATGCACAAAAAGGTGGCTCCACATTATAATTCCTATATAGGTGGGCCCACCTTATAAATCATATGAATATAATTAGTTATATGTTCTAATTTCCAAAGGTGGGTGTTACGTTCTAATTTCTATAAGTGAGTCCCATGTGTGACAATAATAGAGTTCCACAAACAATAAAAGGTGAGTCCCACATTGTGAATACCACAACTCTCTTGCTTTTGTTCCTTTGGGGTCGTTTGGGTTTTTCGTTTACATATGTAATGAAATCACATGCGTAACGGATACATATAAATCATATTTGTTTGGTGTGATTTTGATTTGCATATGTAAAGTAGATATGTAAATGGCGTGAAAACTTGCCCCTTTTGTTCCTAAGATTCTCGCACCTCAAGAGATGTGAATCAATCTCACACGGCACAGTTACTAGGCGGACTGCTACAGTGCTATTATGAGCAGTCCGCCTTTAATTTTTTTTTTTTGGCCCCAGTTGTAACATCCGTACCATTCATTTTCTTAAGAAGATCAAACACGGCCATGTATCCAATTTTCAACCGTTGATGATGCATGGAGGTTGAGATATCATCAACAAAATTACATTCGTTGGGTTAATCTATTGTAACTAACATACCCAGTCCGCCTTTTATGATTTGTTTTATGTTTTGGGCCCCACCGGTAAAATCAGGACCATTCATATTCTTTAGAAGTTCAAACACGGCGATGTGTCGAATTTTCAACCAAAGATATTGTTTGGATGTTGAGATATCATCAAACAATATACAACCTATTCATAGATTCGCATGTGAAATGTTATGCTAGTAAAAAACAGTGGAATCTGATCCACATGTTAGTCATTTACATATGCATATGACTCATATGTGGGTCATTTACACATGTGAATCACTTTCACAGTAAACAAACAATCCCTTAGAGAAAAAATTTTATAATGTTACCAAACAAGTTTCCTAACATATATTCTCGGTAGAGTAATTTAATATAATGCTGCTAAATAAGTTCTGAAAAGTATAGTCACAACTCACAACATGATCTGAGCACAAATTTGGGAACAACACCAAAACAATTCCAAATGAGCCGGTTACTAACGTATGTTACTGTTGCTGAGCACAAGTAAGTAAGTAAGGACATTTGCACGAGGAAATAGTCATTTAGCATAAAATTTATTAATACGTGTTACGCTTGTATAGAGTCCTTCAAAATAAAAAGGGGGGGGGGGGGGGGGGGGGGGGGGGGGGAGAGCATTTTCGTCCCAAAATTGGAACCATAAATCAAATAACTTGAGTGTACTAAATAGTTTGATTATATAAAATAATTTCTTTTTTCCGATTTGTTTTACAAAACAACAAATTTAAAGTATAGTCTGTTAAAATATTGAATTAAATAATTGAAAGATAAACTTTCAACTAAGAATTTTTTTTAAAATAAAAGACAAGAAAGATAGGGGTTAGGTTCAAAAGCCTCTAGAGTTAGTTTGCCCAATTTCTTTAATTGGGTTAGATCCAAATTAGCAATCATGGCAACAAGTCAACAACTTGGGTTGAAAAGGGCAAGCTGCCTCAATTACTTCCACTAGGGATGGGTTTGATAGTGGGTTTGTCAAGTTGAGAGTAGGGTTCAATCTTGTTATGCTTATTATAATATGTCCTGAGTATATTACTTTGTAACACTTCTACACGACACTGCTACTTACAGGATAATTGATATGAAATACTAAGCATTAGGTCATAGGTTTGAGTTTGGTCATTAGCAAGACATGGAATATTTCTTATTTTTTAAAATAAAAAATTAGCCTGCGTCAATCTCAACCCAATTTGTACCCCATCACCGTTTCAATTTGGTATTACAAATCATAATCCCATTATGGGATATCATAGATCTAAAAGAAAGCTATACTTCTAAATTAAAAAGAATGTCATATCGAGGCCCACGTCTATAAATATGAACATCTCATCCTACCTCCAAGTGAGCCATGATCATCAGCATGAAAAGAACCAAGAGGTTCATGACCCAGAAACCACAAACCAATCTAGAGATCAAAGCAACCAAGATCAAGACCACAAACGATCTATACTCTCTTTTTTTGGGGCCGGGTCTATCAGATAACCACATAAGCAAGACCCACTAGCCTAAAATAGAAAAAGTAAATGTGCTGCTAAGATCACAATATTTTGAAATCATTCAGCATAAATTCAATATTTTATGGTTTGTAAACCATAATTAGATTGTAAAACATAACATAAAAATCAAGACTTTACAGTTATTCGTTCTCACTTGTACTTTAAATTTTTTATTATTCTTTACAAAAGAAATATTATACAAAATTAATATATTTTCTACGAAACCTTTTTGAAATTATCCTAAGAAACACTCAAAACTGAAAAAGCCAACATTATTCTAGTGTACCCCACAGCATCTCATTTATACATAAAACAGGCCATGAGAATTCCCCAACTACTACCACCCTTTTGTCAGTATGAAAGATGCTACGATTCAAACTTATCTTGCAACAATAAATCAAATCAAGTTAAAAACATTTTAGTCAGCAATCCAATATAAATAGGCTTTCTCTTGCACGAACTTAGAACATAAACATAGGCCTATCCAATTTGATTGATAAAAGGGTGTACGGTTGATCACTTCCATACATCAAATGGCGTCAATCACACTGGTGATAATAGCACTTCTGCTGGTGTTCGTAACAGCCACAGTGGACTGCTTTGAAGCAAAAAGCATGAGGATGAAGGTAAAAAGAGACCGAGATGGTGTTCTACATGCA
This sequence comes from Camphora micrantha, assembly GCA_003546025.1. Lineage (NCBI taxonomy): Eukaryota > Viridiplantae > Streptophyta > Magnoliopsida > Laurales > Lauraceae > Camphora > Camphora micrantha. Next base: position 10,216,112 of record QPKB01000006.1, on the reverse strand, counting down.
AGATTGGGAGTCCGGCAAGAATATTACAGCAGTTCCTGTATCTGGAAGGAACGGTACCCTTTCGAGCGTACTCAATTTCGCAACAGTCATGGTTGTGGACGATGCCATCACAGAAGGACAAGATCGGCAATCCAAACAGATCGGACGAGCACAAGGGATCTATGTTAACTCGGCATTGGATGCTTCTGATCTTCACCTACTCTTTTCCATAGTTTTCACTAATGAAAAGTACAATGGTAGCACCATAGAGATCCAAGGGGCGGACCGATTTTTCCTGAAGCAAAGAGAGGTGTCGGTAGTATCTGGAACAGGGTATTTCCGATTTGCAAAGGGGTTCGCCGTGTTGGAGACAGTTTACCTTGACCTGACTAACCTCAATGCAGTGATTAGGTTCAATATCACCGTTCACCACTATTGAACTGTTGGTTCATTACTGTCTGGAGTGGTGCCTTTCATGTTACTGTCTTCATAAGGGGTCGTGCAGTAGTCAATTGTGTCAACAAGAATAATGTTCTTTTTACCAAAAAAAAAGACATAAGTAATGATCTATTTTGTGAGGGTGTATTGATTTCAGCCTTCCTTGAATCAATTGTAATGGAAGAAAAATAAAAATAAATATGTTGGAGAGTTCATGCTGGAGATGTTCTGCGCCCCGCCCCCGCGCCCGCCCCCCCCCCCACCCCCCAACAAAAAAAAAAAAAAAAAACAAATTTTTTTTTTTTCCTGAAAGATAATACCTTTTAGTTTACAGTTGTGTATTTCCCTGCATCTCCAGCTGGGTAGTTTGTTGGACTATTCCATAGAATAGTTACCTAGCTCACTAATAAGGCTTTTTAATCAAAAATTTGTTCGTTTGGAGTAATTCGCAGTTCTGTTCGCTTGTAATAGAGTCTGTAATCTGAGTCTCATAAATCAATTTGTTGAACGCGCCCAACTATGACATTTAAGCTGCTAAAAGGCATGGCTGCCCTAAATATTAAATCTAATCTAAGTCCATAATTAACTACATTCACAGTTGGCAGGACCTTAATATCGATCAGTTGTAACACATGAACTTTACTTTGGTTTTTACTTTAGTAATGTGTTTTATATAGTGATAAATCTGATGGTACGTCCTACTTTAATCGAAGTGAAATTTAGCCCCAAGTTCATATGAGGATACCTATTTTAAGAGGTTTGGGTTTTAGATTTAGGCCCCGCTGATGGATTTCTATTGCGGACTCAAATGAATTGGTTCATTAAACTTATCGAATTCAATTTCTTAATCAGAAGAATTCAACAGTGAATCAAAAGAATGTAACCCATAGGATTTTAAAATCAAGTGAATCCAAATTGCAATCTGCAAACTCCAACGCAAATTTGTTGAACTGCAAATGAGGCAACTATCTTCCAGTGTTTTATGGCATCAATCTCTAAGACTGTCCACTTATGTCACTGCAAATTAAGAGGCCGTAGAGATCCATACATAAATAGAGGTAATACACCCAAATCAGCTTGAGAAGATTTTCATTTGGTTTGAATTTGGGGACTTGTTTGTGTAACACCACAAAAGAGGAAATATGGTGTCCATAGAAAAATCCTAAAAAACTAAAAGATTTTGTGGAGTCTTGCTGCACCCAACAACCAAAATTAAAATCTCACGAAAGTAAGACTTCTTAGGAAAAGACTTTTGTCACTGGCAAATATAAATTGGATGTGTGGCGCGAGTGCCGACTAAGTTTGTCTAAAATAAATCGGGTCAGGATGTTGACTGGGACCCTGCACATATGACCGTCTACAGAGTCTTCAAAGTAATTGAGTCATGGTTACATTAATTCATAGTTCGACTATTCACATTTGAGTTTGCAATTCATAATTCAACAGTTCGCTTGATCATAACATTCGATGTAGTAGGTACATTTAATTTGTTTTTCAATTTGACTAATTCAAAGTTCAAGTTGGACAAGTTCAGTAAACTAATTCACATGTGCCCGTTCTATAAGTCCATCACAATGGTCCTCATCTAAAATCTAAATCCCTCAAAAAATTGTTATTTTAATTTACCCTTTAGGCGAGATTTTACTTCAATTATAGTTTGGGACACAATTAGATTGACTATGTGGAAAACATAGTTATAATAAAAATCAAAGTGAAATTTCATGTTTTACTGGTGATCAATCTTTATGTGGGGCCAACTCTGATTGGAGTTAGGTATAGATTAATTAGCACTAATACATTGGGGTGCAATGCTTTTGGGTGGCTTATGTTTTTAGTTAGGCACCATAATAGAATTTTATAATTCAACTTAGAGAACTACGTGAGATTAATTCGCGAGTTGTTCGTGACTAAAATTGTGAATTGTTTGGAATGAACTATTCACGGTCCAAAGGCTTCTTAACCGAACTAGGTAACTATGGTTTAGGTGGGGTTATGAGTGTTTGCAGGTAGGTGAAGTTTTGCCGCCCCAAAAATAAATGTACTGTATATTTGAAAGTGGGCCTTCATGAAATATGGGCATGGTCCATAAAAAAGCGGGGCCTACCAGACCAGTTGCACTGATCATGAGCCATGGGAACCACTTGTACCAACCAAGATCCAGTGACACCATACATATACTTAAAATTTGGATGAAATAGGACTAGGCATCAAATGACTGGGACTGTTTCTTATCTCCAGGCAGTAGAAAGTAGTGACAGACATCTGTAGCTTTTCTTCAATGTGGAATCAAAGGTAGTTTGCACCATTTCAAAAGGCTTATAAGGATTCTGCCTTTCATTTAAAAGGGAACCAATCAGAGATGGGGCGAGGCCTTGAGGATGAAGAATACCCCAAAAGAGTAGGACTGTACACATAATAAACTTGTACGACTAGGGGCTTTAGGCCTCCTAGTATACACCTTAGGCCCATCTGGGACAGTAGGGCCTGTGTTTGTGCCCAATGAGCTCGATGGCCTGGATCCGTTCACGGTCCATGGACGTTTCAAAGGTTTAGTGATGTACCTGGACTGCATCAACTTTCCATTTTCAATACTTAAGATTAATTTTGAAGGTTAGCTAACTTGATCCAATTTGGAAGGTTAGCTAACTTGATCCCACGATTTTGAGGTTGTGATAATGAGCACCTTCCAATTGTGGTGTGGGATTATATCTTCAATACTCTAGATTTTTCAGGTTACTTTTTCAGTATTGCATGTTGAGGTTATTTCAGTTTTTCCTGGATGGCTGCATATTTTGAACCTTAGGGGTCGTTTGTCTTTTACGCATGGGATATGTAAGTATAGTTTATATAAGGAAGTATGTAATGTTTACACGTGCATTTCTTTTTATAACGTTTGTCTAATAACACTATTTTCACATCATTTACACATGATTCAATTTTCTATGTTTGTTTCAATGATATGTGTATAAGTATGAAATGATTTTGTAAATGATACTTTTAAATCATTAAATTATATTCTACTATAATGATATGAAAAGGAGACAAAAAAGCTCTAATTTATATCAAAGTTTTCATTTGCATTTTAGATTCTTAGAAAAGAACATGTCTTTCAACATGAAATATACTTTTAAAAAATATACATTTCTCTCAATAATCACCTTAAAAAAAAATGCATTCCAACATGTTTGGTTAAGGAAATATGAGTTTATAGTTTGATGGGTTAAGAAAATAGGATTATTATTAATATTTTTATTAATTAATATTTAGTTCAATATTATCTTAATTCATTATTCAATTTGCATAATACTTAACTCATGCATCTCACTGGCTTTATCCTAATATTAATCAATTATAGAAATAGATTTTATAAAGTTTTGTTTTTTGGTATAACAAGGCAAGAGAGAGAAATAGAGATGTTACCTTCATAAAAGGGGATGAGATCTTATTGCAATGGGTCGAATGTGTTCTTTAATTCCACAAAGATGACAACTGAGAATTCGTTCAGGACGTCACACATTCTGCTTCTTTGGAGCTTTCTTTGCAACATTAACAACAGAATTAGTAATAACTGAATTTTTAACAAAACAGTTTATTCCTTTAGCATTCGAAGTGGATGCTTCGTCAGCGCAGTCAATGCCATGCTTGTCGGTATGTGCCTTTTGAATGCACAGGATGTCATCAAGTTTTTTCGATCCAGTGCTCATCATATTCAATAAAGCACTAGTAGTATCTAACTCAAATAGAACCATCTTGAGTCTTCCATTAAGATCAGAATCTTCTACTTTCAAAGTCTTCAAATCAGAATCAATTAAGTCACATTTCTATTATTCTGTAGTCAGTTTGTCAACCAATTTGTTTTTCGCATCCTCCAATTTTTGTACTTTTCTAAGTGCTTCTGCAAGTTCAACTTTCAAGGAGGTATTCTGCTCTTCAGACACTTTCCAGTTGATAGCAATTTTTTCATTCACTTTAACCATCTTCATGGGTTTCTTGAAACGTGTTTCATATTCAACTTTCCAATCTGGTTCTTCCTCTGACTCATTATCTTGATAAGTCTTAACATGGGAAGAAACATGGGAAGTGGCAGAACCACAAGTTGCCATAAAAGCAATAAACTTTCCGTTGCCAGTGTCAGGCTTGTCAAACTCAGGATTTTAATCATTCTCATCAAAAGTTTCTTCTTCAAGCCTTTTTTTATTTATTTTTTTTGTTTTCGTAGTCATTAGCAATGTGTCCATAACCTTGACACTCATAGCATTGAATCCCTTTAAAAGATTTCTTCTTTCTAGAATTTTTAGGGATTGTCACATTGGTTTTCTTCCCCTTCATAAAGAGGTTCAATTGCTTCATGAACTATACAACAACTTGGGGATCAATATCCTCAAAATCTGAATCAAAATCGCTTGTAGCTTTCTTCTATGATATCTTGGACGCTTTTAAAGCAATACCTTTAGAAGGTGTCTTCCCATTAGACCTCGGGTATGCTTCAAAAGTTTGTAGGTTGCCCACCAACTCATCAACTTTCAAAATATTGAGGTTTTTATTTTTTCTCTATGGCCGCCACAACCTTTCCATCAAACCTTTCGGGATGAGACCCCAAAATCCTTTTAACAATTTTTTTTCAGGAATTGGCTCTCCTAAAGAAAATGCATCATTAACAATTACATTCAGCCTAGCATTGAATTCATTGAAAGATTTATCTGCTTCCATATTAATGGTGTCGAAGGCTATATATAATTTCTAAAGTTTCAATTGTTTGAAAATGTCAGTCCCTTCATGCACAGTCTGCAGAATCTCTCAAACTTCTTTTACAGTGGTGCATGTAGAAATTCTTCTAAGCTCAGACATAGTAGCTCCATTGTAAATAACATTTAAAGCCCTAGAGTTACAAGTGGCAGCCAACTCTTCCTCCTTAGTCCACTTATCTTCAGGTTTGGGACTAGTTACCCTATCAGCAATAATACTAGGTAAGGAGTAGCCATCAACAGCTGATTTTCAAACTTTCAGATCTATGGATTTCAAGAAGGCAACCATCATAGCTTTCCAATAAGCATAATTGGTACCATCTAACAGAGGAGGTTTATTGGTTGAAGTGCCTTCGCGGTAGATATCTATTCTAGCGATATTTGGATCAATACAATAAAATAGAGTAACCCGCTAGCTTTGATAACAATTGAAAGTTCTGCAGAACCTACTAAAATGGATGCTAGTCTAATTAATCAAACAAATGCAGCGGATGTAAACAACCAAATAAGATAGAAATAACAAATAAATTTACCAAGCAATTACCACAAGAAGGCAGACACTAACTTAACGTGGAAATCCTTTTCAAGGAGAAAAACCACGATCCAGAGATCAAGAACTCACGAACTGTCATAAGATATACCCATGGCTCCTTTACTTCAGTCAGTACCTCGACCTAAGGACTATCGTTGTTTTTGCACAACTTCTGCTCTCATGACTTCCCCACCGCGCACCGCTTTCCTTAGTTGATCTCATCACACATTGTCAACCAAGATGATCAATCTTCTACAAGAGAGCAGAAGCAACAAAACGTTATAGAGCAGCCCTTTAGAACAATCTCTAAATGACTATAGAAAATAATTCTCTCTAAGATATCTCTTACTTAGATTAATGAGAGAGGTGGTGTATTTATTTGGGTTGAGAGAATTACCCAATCTATATATATAGCCCCAAATCCGTGCATAAGACTCCTAATAATAATCCACTAAGAATATAAGTTTGTCTCAAACTTCTCCTTAGAGTCCGGATCCAACTGGGGATTCTACGTCCTGCTCGCTATAGTGAGCAAGACCCTCGCTATGTGTCTCTCAAGTTCAAGGCTCTGACAATGATTTTGACGCTTAAAAAAGGTCTTTCGTGGCTAAATCCATTGCCATTTTGAGGCTTTATGGGTCTGACCTTTCATGGTCCATTTATATTAGCCCTCTTTCTCATGAGTGGTCTTTTATGGCCCAAATGGATTTCTATGGCTGAGTCAATCCATTGCCATTTTGAGTTTATATGGGTCTAACCTTTCATGGTCTATTCATATTAGGGGTGCACACGGATTGGATTGGTGCACATTGGGCCAGATTCGTCACCAATCCGTTACCTACGGATTGATGGATTTGGAATCCGTTACCAATCCGTGGTTGTTGAAAACCAATCTAATCCAATCTGTGAAGGACCGGATCGGATCAGTTTAATCTGTTCAATCCATTAGACCTTGTTAAAGAAAATTTGAAGAGCATACTCTCAAGGCTAGAGTGAAATTTGGTCTAGGGTTTCATTTGTTATACTTATATATAAAAGTGAATTACATTTTGACCCATGAAATTTTTTCTTCTTTTATATTTAGACCTCTTAACTTATATTTAGACCCCTTTAAGTTGTTTTTATTTATATTTAGGGCACGTTTGGTAAACAAGGATTCTCTCCAGATCCAAAGAACTAATACATCCTCGAGAAGGATTCCCAATGAGAGTTCCATGTTTGGACGGAGGGAGGTTTCCTACAAATTGTAGAATGTGTGATCCATGGTCACAAACATTTTTCTAAAAATTTCCAAACTCCATGAAAAACCAAGACCTCAACTTTTTCCTCAAAATAGTTTGTGGTCATCTAGAGAATCTGTACGGTTCAGATCATGCGAACGGGGCCCATAGGAATAAGAAATTAATATTTTTGTATCTGGACTTTTTGTAAATCTCAAGATATGGTAAGGATCAATGGTTGAAATTTGGTCAACTAACCGTGTTTCATATACCAGAAATAACTGCTGGTTCAGATCATGATCTTGGGGTCCATAGAAACTAGAAAATTGGAGAGAATGGATTGGTTTTAATCTCGTTTTTGGCGCACAGAATCTCAGACATTACTATCTGACAGTTTGGACGGTTTTGCAAATACCTCAAGATCTAAGATGAATCAACGGTTGAAATTTTGTGAGATGGCTGTTTTGTACCTTCTTAACACTATTATCGGTTCAAATCTTGATTTTGGGGCCTATAGAAACCAAAAAAGAAAAATGCAAAAACCGAACTCCCCTATATTAACGCCAAAAACACAATAGCTCTGCAAATCTGTAGATGCGCAGACTCATTTGTTCCAAGGGGGTGTGTCGGATTCTAACAAAAATCAGAAGGGAAGAACTCTCCGGTACATGCTCTTCAAATCCATGTCAATTCAAACAAGAAAAATCCGCACGACTGCGGATTTAGGCGAGGAATCCCTTGCGAAGACCGTTGTCAAACGTCCCCTTAATGTCAACGAATCCGATCGAATTGAATCCGAGGATTAGGGTGAAATCCATCACCGATCCGTTGCTAAGAATTATAAGATTTTCAATCTGTCATCAATCCCTTTACCTTCGATTCGGTTTAAAATCGGAGGATCGGGTCGGTTTTATGGATCGGCGAACTTTTTATGCACCCCTAATTCATATTATCTTCTTGGGCAATAGTGGTCTTCCATGGCCCAATTTGTCTTTGATGGCCGAATCCTTGCCTTCTATGTCTGGAACGTAGCCTTTTATGGCACCTTTAATTTGTCTTTCATGACAGCACCTATGTCTTTCATGACAGCCCCCTTGTTTTCTATGGCAGCCTTTTAGCCTTCCTTAGCCACCCTTTGCTTTTATGGAAGCTCATAATCTTCCCATGGCAATCCATAAAAAAAAAAAAAAAATTCCTTTCGTGGCACCATAGACCTTTGCGGCACCATGTGCTTTGCCAGTGGCATCAATTTTCTTTGTGACATATTAACCCCTTTGTGACACATTAACAGTTTAACACGATGGCATTTCGTGGAACATAGCCTTCTATGGCACTTCATGTTCATTGTCTTTTTTCTTTTAAAATGTTAATCCTCCATATTATGTACACTTTGAATTTATTCTTTCATGCCCATTTTAAGAGGTTGGTTTTCTCCTACAAGTCATACCAATATGTTGATAAATCCAAACATCATAAGGCTATTGATATATCAATAAGAGGGATGAAAATCATAAATTTAGCCCTGCATCTGACAACCCAAATGCTTAGTCCCATACAGCTTCTTAAATTGAAATGTAAATTTTATATGTATTTTTCAGTAATCCAGCGAAGGGATTTGGACCCTGAGATTCTTGACACAACTCACACATGTGAGGTGATGGGAACTCACATATGAAAGGAGAGATAGACACAACTCACACATGCAAGGTGATGAAAACTCTAACTCGCACATGCAAGGAGACAGACACAACTTACACATGTGAGGTGATAGAAACTCACGTATGCAAAGAGGAGGAGGCAGGGTTTGAACCCAAAACCTCCCAATGAGAAATGTTGCTCCTGACCACTAAGGTAAGGAACCATAAATTTATTTATGTTGGAATAATTGAAATGGACATTTGAGATGTATATTCATATTATGAGATATCCTTATTTACTTTTCCTTTTCTTTCCGATGCAATGTAAATATACACTTTTTTCTTTTTGGGCACAAGCAAGTTAAAAAGGGAGTCTAAATTGATTTGCATTCCTTCTAAATACCGTTAGTTAGGAAAATAGAGTCCTATTTGTCTTAATTGATTTTTTGTTGTTTTCATATTTTATCTAGCTTCTTATAGCTTATCTTTTATCTGGCAAGTGGATTCAACACAGATTATCTTTCTCTAAGTTCCTTCTCATATTTGAGTGAAAGCTTCTATTCATTTTTCTGCTTTCTTATTGTAATTATACTAGCAGAGCACGCACGGGCTTAAAGACGTTTTCAATTTGGAGTTATTATCATTGATTATTTCTAAAAATCTATTTATCAAAATTGTTTTTAAAGCAGAAACTGTGTAGTAAAATTAAATAAGTTATAAATCAAATAATTTTAATTAAGGTAGAAAAAGAGAGAAGAAACGTGTTGAGTTAAATTAATCCATATCCTTTCTCTTAACTAAAAGACAACAAAATTCAATGAAAAAGAAAAGAAAAGAAAAAAACCAAAACTGTAACAACCTTATATTAAGTGGGCTGCATCGTAGGGTCTACTCTCTTCACTCTATCTTCCAAACCCCACCATCACGGATCCAACGTCTTCACTTACATTATACCATTGCTTGTTCATGTGTAAAAGCCACTATTACCAAATTATTTTAGGGGCATTTGGTGACGGGTCCTCGAACATTTCACTTTAAGGACTTAGATCCACAATCGTTTTTCATAGTGCGATAGATCCCTTTCCCAAATTTGAAGACCTAAAATGTCTAATTTACCATTTCTTCAAAATCATATCTCACGATTAGTGGGATATACCATTAATAATGGACAACTACCATTTAATTGGCCACGATTAATGAAATCTCATTAATGAGATTTTCAAATAAAATCTAAAAAAAAATACACACAAATTTCAAAAAATAAAAATAAATTCGATAGAACGTATATAAATTTCCAAAAACGCAATAATTTCAAAAAATGCAATAAACTTCAAAAGAATGCAGAGAAATTTAAAAAAGACGCAAATAAATTTCAAAAGATCCAAATAAATTTCAACAAATATAAATAAATTTCAAAAATAAAAATCAATTTCAAAAGACCCAATTAAATTTCAAAAACGTAAATAAATTTTAAAAGACGCATATAAATTTCAAAAGAAGTAAATAAAATTAAAAATGTAAATAAATTTTAAGGCAAATACATTTGCCAAAACTAAGATAAACAAATTTCCAAAATTCAGAAAAATTTGCTAAAAACTCAAGTATTTTTGTCAAAACTCTGTTAAATTTATTTCAAAAAATACAAATAAATTTCAAAAGACACAAATAAAATTCAAAAACACAAATAGATCTAAAAAAATATAAATAAATTTGCCAAAAACACAGAAAGATTCATTCAAAAACTCGATAAAAAATTTCAAAATGGAGATAAATTTATCAGAAACTCAGCTATATTTTTCAAAAACTCAAATAAATTTGCCAAAACTCAAATAGATTCGTTCATAACTCAGATAAATACCCAAAAACTCAAATAGATTAGTCTAGAACTCAGATAAATTTATTTCAAAACTCAGATAAATTTGCACAAAACTCAAATAAATTTGACAAAAAATCAAAAACTCAGATAAATTTGACAGAAACTCAGATAAATAAAAATTCAACGAAGTCCAACCCAACCTCTGCAACAGTGGTCCTCTCCTCCGGCAACGGGTGGAGATAACAACCCTGCTACCTTCCTTCTCTGGCGATCGCTCAACAACTTTTATGCAATTTCTATGTAGGACAGCGAAAAGCTCCTTCTGCAACGACAGCGGTCGATCTATGCAACTAAGGATCTTCTTCGGCAAGTGCAAGGATATCTCAGAGTCCTCTGTTTTGCGATGGTTCCAGTTTTTGTAGAGATTTTGGGTTTAGCAAGCCCCTTCAAACAACAACAAAATGTAGAAATCCAGATCTTCCTCCTCTCCGGCCAAGGCAAGGTGGTGCGGAGAGATGGCGATGGGTGCTGCTGTGGACTCCAGCGACAACCTCTTTCGTTTCTACGACAGAGTCCAACCCAACCTCTATAGCAGTGGTCCTTTCCTCCGGCAGCAGGTGGAGCGGTCTGGATCTCCTCCGGTTTGTAATCTCGACAACAATACGATCCAGAAGTCCGATTTCTACTTTGTGTGGCCCACCTTGATCAAATTAGAATCCTCAGACTTCTTTTCCAATGGAGAACTTGTGCGACGTCTTCTCAGCACCAATTGGACGATCTTTGAAAGAGGGGGAACAAAAGATTTGAAATTTTAAAATTTATGCCTAATCAGTTAAAAAAGCAAATCAGTCATGAAAATTTCTGATGTGGACCTCTCGCCAAAATATGTCCAGCTGTATGGACTACAGGCCTTAAAGAAAAACTTGGTAGACTGAAGGCTTTTCAAGACCCTGATGAGGGACCTCTGGCTAAATTTTTATACCAAATCAATTGAAAGGGCAAACCAGTATGGAAATTTCTGATGTGGACCTCTCGCCAAAATATGTCCAGCCATATGGACTGCAGGCCTTAGAAAAACAATTGGTGGACTGGAGGCTTTACAAGACCGTGATGAGGGACCTCTGGCTAAATATCCCATTATTTTATATCTTATCAGTTCAACTCTTTGTAGTGCTCCTATTGGAGCTAAATTTGGCGAATTTCTTTGGTGATCGAAAGGCTTTAGTTTTTCTTTGAAAAAAAAAAGATTCTTTTATGTAGCCCCATAAAGTTTCTAGGATTTGTAAATAGGCCTCTCAGATTTTAGTATCTGCAAATAGGCCCTTGCATTTTCATTTTAATACCTTTCGTGTTCCCAAAATCAGTGGCCTTCCAGGCACCATAGGTTTTTAGAGAGAAATAAAACTTTTGCTAATTTCTTCTATCCTCATATGTATCATTTCAAAAGCATAGACTTTTTTTTATATAAAGCATGTAATATTAACAATTGCACTTATTGAGAGAGAATAACCCTACATAAATTTAGTTTTATTAATATAGGGCTCATTTCATTTAATCCAAATTGATCATACTGACAACCAACACATGTACTTTAATTGGTTATGATTTATCCAATCCATACATGACCCACCATTGGATTGATGAAAGTTTCAAAATACATGATTAGGCTTCATGTGTATGAGGGAGTTATTGAGAGAAACCATTTGGACTTGAGATAGGATAAAGGTGTTTTTGTATACTCTTTTTTGTTTAATAGATATAAGTGGAAAGCCGTCATTTATATAAAAACCCAACATAAACCTCATGGTGATTGCCCATTCTCGTTAGGAATCTTGACTTTGGGGAGTTGGAAGGTATTAAAATGAAAAGGCATGGGCTTATTTACAAATACTAAAACCTCATGGGCTTATTTACAAATCCCAGGAACTTTAAGGGGTATATAAAAAAAAAAAAACTCTAAAAATTTTCAAGGATATAGATTTTAGGGGAGTTGAAAATTCTAGGCAATGAATTCTTCCACTTATGTTGTGATAAAAAGAGGGAGAGAGATTTTAGGGGAGTTAAATTTTTTGAAAGATTTAATTTAATTTGATCTTTCTAAAAATTAAGAGGAAAAGTTGTAGAAAAAAAAATGAACTGACTGTCTTCTGGAATAACTCCTCTTATGTCGGGAAAAGAATGGAGAGACAAAATTTACCGAAGTTAAAAATTATGAATGAAAAAGAGTTTCCTATTTGGTGGTATCTTATCTAGGGGTGCTCATGGGCCAGGCTAGCCCGATCGAGACCGATCCAGGCCCAGCCTGCTTTGGGCCAGGCTTGGATATGTAATTAGGGCCATTTAAAAATTTGGATGGGCTTTGATCAAGCAATAGAAAACACAAAGCCCGGCTAGCACATGTAAGAAACGCATGTAATTTAATTTAATTAGTCCAAATAATTGATCAAATGCCCACAAAAGTGATAAAAAGCCCGATTCGGCCCGGTCCATTTGATTAAATGGGTGGGCTCTAGCTTAACTTTTACGGCCCATGTCGGGCTTGGCTGGACCTGGGACAATATTTTTAAAGCCAGAATGGGCCTGGATTTGCCTTAGCCCGACCTAGCCCGGTCCATGAACACCCCACATCTTGGTCGGCATTATAAAAACTTTTAGAGATTCTGGAGACCCTTTCAAATTGTGGAGGGCCCACAACAAATGACATGGCTCTCCAAGAGCAAAGTTCTTTGATAATTGAATCCACAAAATTGATGAAAACAACAAAAATGAAAGCGGCTATGATCTATAAGTGGGCCCCAAATGTCTACAACCAAGATCTGAATGACGAGGGTCCCACAAATTGATTAGCAGCAATGTTTAACCCATCCATGTCCTCCTATCACAAAAACCAATGATAGCCCCCATTAACGGATGAAGAAAAAAGCGAGAAAGGCAATGGAAAACCCCGTAAGACATCCATTAGCGGGGCCCACCTCTCAAATCTAAATCGGTCAAATACATAGTGGGCTGATTGATGATAAAAATGGGGTAAAAATTCAATTTGGTAGGCAGTTTTTAAGTTACTAAAGTCAAATTCATGTGGGCACACTGATGATAAAAAGAAAAAACTTTAAAAAAGGAGTTTTTGTATATACCCCACTAAGTTTTGTAGGATTTGTAAATAAGCCCTTGAGGTTTTAGTATTTGTAAATAGGCCCCTGCCTTTTCTTTATAATACCTTTCATGTCCCCAAAATCAATATTCTCAATAAGAATGGACAGCGACATGAGATTTATTTATGTAGATTTTTTTATATAAATGATAGCTTTTCCCTTAATCCATTAAACAAAAATGAGTAAATTATTATTTACAAAAATACTATTATTTTACCTCAAGTCCCTATGATTTCTCTAAATAACTCGCACATGACCAATGGTGGACCCAAGTATAAGGGCCTGGGGACTGAAGCCCCCACCCATATCTGATAAATGTTTGGATTCCTTCCCTTCCACACCCCCCCCCCCCCCTACCCTAACCCTGCGCTCTCAAATCCTAAAAATTAATAGAATTTTTCTTTACATTTGTCCCTTCCCCGGTATTCTTTTTACATAGAGCCAAACACCATCCCTCTCTCAAACTCTAAAAAATAACATATATTTTTACCCCACATGAATCGTAATCATGTATTTTGAAACTTTCATCAATCCAATTGTGGGGCATTGGATAAATCATAACCGGTTATAAGTAAAGGTGTTGATTGTCGTCATGATCAATTCAGATTTAATGAGATGAGCCATGTAATGATAAAAAAAAAAATGTAGGGTTATTCTCTCCCACTAAGTGTAATTGTTAATGTTACATGATTTATATAAAAAGAAAAAGAGTACTAGCTTTTGAAATTATGCATATAAGGATAAAAGAGATGGACAAAAGTGTCATTTTGCTATAAAAACCTATGGTCGTTGGGTGACTATTGATTTTTGGGACACAAAAGGTATTAAAATAAAATGCAGGGGCCTATTTGCAAATACTAAAACTCAGGGGCCTCTTTAAAAGTCCCACAAACTTTAGAGGAGTATCTACAAAAAGCTTTAAAAAAAAAAAACTTAGTATAACAAAAACGTGCAGAAGACATGCAAATACGTTTGTTTAAACCTAGCATTTGGGGAGAAGAGTATGGAAAAAAAAAAAAAAGTCGCCATCGTCAGAGGGATTATAATAAGATCAGAGAAAGTAGGGAGAGAGACTAGATAAGAAAGGGATTTCGATTGAAAAATTTTAGAAAAATCTAGACATAGGGCTTGTTTGGCAAATCTTATTTATATGGATTTGATCTGCATGAAGTAGATCTATTTCAATGGCCCTGTTTTATAAAGATGTTCTACAAATAAGTTCGTTTGGTAACACACAAAAAAGAGATTGAAATAGATTTTTTTAAGATAATGGTCGAAAGTTTTTCATGGATTTTTTTAGATACACAAAGAATGAAGCATTGAAATTTGACCTAGCTGTTGTGTTTGGCCATACAAAGAGAGTTAACCGCTCGGATCCTCCGTTTGGGGGCCCACAAACTTTAAAAAATAAGATATAACAGTTTGGAGTATTTTGCAAATATCTTAAGACGTATAATGATATCCAACGACTGAAATTTGGACTCATAATAGTTTTTGACCTCCTAAATATACCAAGTGGTTTGGGTCATGATTTATGGCCCTAAAATCTGAAAAAATATGAAAAAACTGGACTGCCAATGGAGATGTCCAAAACCCAGCCAATAATAATACAAGGTACA
Organism: Camphora micrantha; assembly: GCA_003546025.1. Classification (NCBI taxonomy): domain Eukaryota; kingdom Viridiplantae; phylum Streptophyta; class Magnoliopsida; order Laurales; family Lauraceae; genus Camphora; species Camphora micrantha. The sequence continues at coordinate 10,200,974 of QPKB01000006.1, read as the reverse complement.
TCAATGGTCTACCGTTTTTTTTATGAAATTTCTTGAGTTCCAGAAGGAGTTAGAGGCTTTTTTTTTTTTTTTTTTTTTGAACTCGTAGCCGTTTTTGGCCTTTCAAGGAGGATTAACGGTTCGAATTGTGATTATGGGGCCCATGAAGTCTAAAAATATACATCAAATGGTTTACATTGTTTTCCAAATATCTCGAGATCCATACATGATCAACGGCTAAGATTTGCCCCACTAGCCGTGTCCGGCCCTTTTAACACTTTGACCAGTTTGGATTGTCATTTAGGGGTTCAAAGTTAAAAAAAATTAGACGAATGGTGATGATAAAGTAACGCCTAAAATATTGTACATTGGTGTCTCTATGTGCTTCTGACGGTGATGTTTTTTTGCACTCTCCTGGATTTTGGAGTTGCGCGAAATAGACATTAAATGTCTTTGTGAGGTTTGAATTGTAAAGTCCTACAGTTCCTCCCTCTTTCGAAGTTAGAGGTTTTGGTATCGACCCCCGGTTCCCCCTTCTTTAGGAACCGAAGGTTGAGTCCACTTGTGCTACCACCTAGGGGCTACACGGGTTTTACACGGCTTCTCTATGGACCCGGAGGGAATAGTCTAACCCAAAGGGTTGGGAACCCTCCGTTAGCAAAAAGAAAAAAAAAACAGAGAGTCCTAACTTATTTACCAAACGCTCTCTTTGCGTTTTCAACCCGTATTAAGATAATAAAAGCTCTCAAAAAGACTTGTCAAACATGTACTTAATAGAGGATTAGAAAAGGTTTGTTGGAGATTGTTGGACACTTCTTGAAATTAGAGGGGGCCCATGACGTGTGACATGACACTCCAAGAGCAAAGTGCAACAACATGGTATTTCAAGAAGACTTTGTTGCACGCCACATATTGCTCCCTCCCAAAGAGGTTGTTGCTTAAATATATTTCGTTTGTGCTTATAAATATTCATCTTCATCCATCGCTCACCATAGGGTGACAAACACATAGTGGGACAACATTGTGGGGCTAATTTTATGATCAATTTAAACCATTCACAAACACGGGACCCTAGAATTGCACTGGATCTATAGAGTTTTTACCAATTTGAATGGACTGGACCATTGGTCAAAAGGTCAAATTTTTTCTTTAATATAAAGTTGTTATACTTATGGGCCATGGATGAAGGGGTTAGAGGCATGTGATTGCCCCAAAACTTGATTTCTACACCCATCCAAAATGTCTCTGGTACTCATTCTCACATTGTCCAAGCTCTTGTTATTATTATGATGTGTGCGTCTTTTAGTATCAAGATTCCCTTGATGTTAGGTTTTTGAGTGTTGGCAAAATTCAAGGGTTGGACAAAACTCTAGGTCTTTTCAGTTGTATTTTATATTTAGAAAAGGACTCCAAAGATAGAAGATTGGAAGGACTCAGTAAAAGAAAGTCTAAAAGAATTAGAAAAAGAAAGCTGGAGAAAAAGAGCTGAAATTCTAGATCAACTAGAATGGAGTTCGCTCGAGCGACCAGATCATCCGCTTGAGCGGACATGATGCAGAATGGCCCAGCGCTGAAACAGAACCTCATCCGCTCGAGCGAAGGGCGGGTTTGCTCGAGCAGATGGCGGGGTTTGCTCGAGCGGACAAGGCGGCAGGTCCCAAGAAAATTAGAAACTGTTTTTCTAATTGTGCCCAAACCGCTTGTTTTAATCCTAATCAAGTTAGGCAACTTTAAGAACGAACCTAGGGCTATTTAAAGGACTCAAGGGTTATTCTAAAGTAACACCTCACCTCTCAAAGTTCTGATTTAGAGATTTTATTGAGAGAATTCTTATCTAGAGTTTTATTAAGAAGTTGTGCTAACAAGTTCTCTAGTTACAGTTCTTTTGCATCCTTTGTAGAAGATTATCTTCTTGCGAGAAGACTTGAGAAGTCAAGCGCTGGATTGAATTTATTGCAATCAACAATGTGAAGTCGTTGAAGCGTGAAGCAATACCAGGTAATTTCAGTCCTTGAGTAGGGGATATATGGGGAAGAGATCTGAGTTTCTTGTAATTGCGAGATTCATAGTGTTTGATTTGATCCAGTTCGGATCAATGGTTTTTCATCCAATTAGGGTTTTCCATCTTATATTTTGTATCCTTGTGGTTTGTGGATGTGATTTTATTTCCACTACATATTGTTTATTTATGCACACTTTTGGGTTGATTGTTTGAGTAGACCAATCTAGAGATCGCGGAATTTGTATCAGAGCGGGTTACACTAAATTGCTCTGTTTGATCCTAAGAGATGTCTGGAATGGTACTCAATCAATTCTTGGCTGGATCTTCTATGTCTGATGATGATAATGAAGATGAAGTGTCAGATCAAGAACAGGATTGGGAGGCAAAAATTACTCCGTGTTTATTGATTGTGTGAGGATGACCACGTATGGTAAGAAGGTCTCAATCAAGTTAAAAGCCGCTCAAGAAGAAAATTCTGCATTAAAGAATGATTTAGAGCAAGCACTTGAAAAGATACGTCTCTTCGAAAGTCTGACAAACTGCATGGCTGAAACTTTGACCAGTTAGAGTCAAAAACTTGAAACGGTTGAACAAGAGATTGAGCATATGAAGACGGAGTTGCAGACTGTTAAATCTATAAAAAAAAAAAAAAATGAAAAAAAAATAAGAGATTTGCAAGGAAGATTGAAGATCACTCTGTTTGAGCTTGAAGTCAAACAGGCATCCTTAAACAAGATGAACATTGGTACAAAGATTCTTACACAGATCTTGTGCAATTAGAAGCCTCCTTTTGGCAGAAGCGGTCTTGGTTACGATTATGGTGCATCCAGTTCAAATGCTACGAGTAAAACAACTTTTATTTCAAGTTTTGCACATACTACTCCACATACTGCACTTTCAAATAATGTGTCAAGTAGTTTCAAGAAAGAGAATGTGTCACGCGCTATATGCACGTCAACTTGTCATCATTGTGGATTAAAAGGACATATTCGTCCACATTACAAGAATCTGCAAAGTCTACCAAAGACCAAGCAATGGCGGAATAATTTTTCTCCACCCAAGACGGCTCAAATTTGGTTAAGAATGACTGATTTGCCTAAGGAGTTTGCTCTCACCCAACTGAAAGATCAATCTGCACAAGTATGGGTGGCTACATATAACAAGCCCTGATCAAAGAGGTCAAGCTCCCACCCCCAGCGCTGCTACAAAGATACATTCAAGGGGAGTTTCTATTGAGGAGGAGCTATTGATCCTAATTGACAAGAAAGCTGCATGTTCTTATCTTTAGCTTTGTCAAATTATGGACAAAAAAAGGAGAGGAAGGTGACATATCAAGGGGTAGAATAAGAAGTTCAGACAGAGTCAGAGATAACGCAGATCTACATGTGATGTTTGCCAATTTCTTTTTTTTTTTTTAATTCAATGTATTTTGGGTTTCTTTTTTGTAGATCAATTTGTATTGTCTTAGGGAGTTTTATCCATGAATTGCCAAGGGGGGAATTGTTAGGTTTTTGAGTATTGGCTAAATTCATGGGTTGGACAAAACTCTCAGTCTTTTGAGTTGTATTTTATATTTAGAAAAGGACTCCAAAGATAGAAGATTGGAATGACTCAGTAAAAGAAAGTCTGAAAGAATTAGAAGAAGTTGGAGAAAGAGAGCTGAAATTCTGGATCAACCAGAATGGGATCCGCTCGAGCGACCAGATCATCCGCTCGAGCGGACATGATGCAGAATGGCCCAGCGCTGAAACAGAACCTCATCTGCTCGAGCGGATGGCTGGTTCGCTCGAGCGGACAAGGCAGCAAAGTCCCAAGAAAATTAGAAAATGCTTTTCTAATCGTGCCCAAACTGCTTGTTTTAATCCTAATCAAGTTAGGCAACTTTAAGCACGAATCTAGGGTTATTTAAAGGACTCAGGGGTTATTCTAAAGTAACACCTCACCTCTCAAAGTTCTGATTTAGAGATTTTATTGAGAGAATTCTTCTCTAGAGTCTTATTAAGAAGTTGTGCTGACAAGTTCTCTAGTTCAGTTCTTCTGCATCCTTTGTAGAATATTATCTTCTTGCGAGAAGACTTGAAAAGTCAAGCGCTGGATTGAATCTGTTGCAATCAATGAAGTGAAGTCGTTTAAGCGTGAAGCATAGTTGTTAATATCGTTTCGGACCTCATTTCGCTCTGGCCTACAAAATGAAAAGTTTCGGCCGATTCGGAATTTTGGCGAAACTTTTCGGAATTACATTTCGGGGAAAATATAACATAATATATATACATATATAAGTAAAAAAAAAATAGAAAAAGTAATAAATATAGATTTAATCCATTATAGTAATTTTTTTTTTGAATTAAATTTTGTGAAAATATAAGAAATACAAAATATATGTGTAAAAAAAGTGAAAAAAAATTTAATTATGTAAAATTTCATTTCGGCCGAAAAGTCACATTTCGGCCGAAATCCCAAATTTCGACCGAAATCAGCCGAAATCTTGAATTTTGGTCGATATTGACTGAAATTCAAACCGAAAAATTTGTGCCGGAATTTTGTTTTGGCCACTTGACCGAAATGAAAAATTTCGGCCATTTCGGCCAAAACGAAACGAAATTAATAACTATGGCGTGAAGAGGATATAGGGTAACTTCAGTCCTTGGATAGAGGATATATGGGGAAGAAATCTGAGTTTTTTATAATTGCAAAATTCATAGTATTTGATTTGATCCAATTCGGATCGATGATTTTTCACCCGATTAGGGTTTTCCACCTTAAATTTAGTGTCCTTGTGGTGTGTACATGTGATTTTATTTCCGCTGCATATTATTTATTTCTGCACACTTTTGGGTTGATTGTTTGAGTAGACCAATCTAGAGATCGTGGACCCCTAAATCTTTCACTTGATTATCGTATTTTCTGCCAAAATGTTTTTTATCTAAAATATCCTGAAAAACCTCCCCGAAAACAATGTTTTACATAAAGAGATTCAGTACACTGCCTGAGAATTGGGATTATGCAAGGATGAAAATTCAAGCCCGTGCACCTGATTGGAGTTACAGAAATATGGATATCGAACTTTGTGGTGCTGGATAGAAAAACATAGCTACTATGGGAAGAGAGATGTTCTAATTCCAGTTCTTAGACTTATATGCATGTAGAAACAAAACAATTCCAAGCTCCACAGCATCTCATTTATACATAAAACAGGCCCTGAGAATTCCCCAACTACTACCACCTTTTTGTTAGTATGAAAGATGCTACGATTCAAACTTACCTTGCAACAATAAATCAAATCTAGTTAAAAAATTTTAGTCAGCAATCCAATATAAATAGGCTTTCTCTTGCATGAACTTAGAACATAAACATAGGCCTATCCAATTTCATTGATAGAAGGGTGTACGGTTGATCACTTGTATACATCAAATGGCCTCAATCACACTGGTGATAATAGCACTTCTGCAGGTGTTCGTAACAGCCACAGTGGACTGCTTTGAAGCAAAAAACATGAGGATGAAGGTAAAAGAGACCGAGATGGTGTTCTACATGCAAGATTGGGAGTCCGGCAAGAATATTACAGCAGTTCCTGTATCTGGAAGGAACGGTACCCTCTCGAGCATACTCAATTTCGCAACAGTCATGGTTGTGGATGACGCCATCACAGAAGGACAAGATCGGCAATCCAAACAGATCGGACGAGCACAAGGGATCTATGTTAACTCGGCATTGGATGCTTCTGATCTTCACCTACTCTTTTCCATAGTTTTCACTAATGAAAAGTACAATGGTAGCACCATAGAGATCCAAGGGGCGGACCGATTTTTCCTGAAGCAAAGAGAGGTGTCGGTGGTATCTGGAACAGGGTATTTCCGATTTGCAAAGGGGTTCGCCGTGTTGGAGACAGTTTACCTTGACCTGACTAACCTCAATGCAGTGATTAGGTTCAATATCACCGTTCACCACTATTGAACTGATGGTTCATTACTGTCTGGAGTGGTGCCTTTCATGTTACTGTCTTCATAAGGGGTCGTGCAGTAGTCAATTGTGTCAACAAGAATAATGTTCTTTTTACCAAAAAAAGACATAAGTAATGATCTATTTTGTGAGGGTGTATTGATTTCAGCCTTCCTTGAATCAATTGTAATGGAAGAAAAATAAAAATAAATATGTTGGAGAGTTCATGCTGGAGATGTTCTGCGCCCCGCCCCCGCCCCCCCCCCCCCACCCCCCAAACAAAAAAAAAAAAGAACATTTTTTTTTTCTGAAAGATAATACCTTTTAGTTTACAGTTGTGTATTTCCCTGCATCTCCAGCTGGGTAGTTTGTTGGACTATTCCATAGCATAGTTACCTAGCAAAATAATAAGGCTTTTTAATAAAAAATTTGTTCGTTTGGAGTAATTCGCAGTTCTGTTCGCTTGTAATAGAGTCTGTAATCTGAGTCTCATAAATCAATTTGTTGAACGCGCCCAACTATGAAATTTAAGCTGCTAAAAAGCATGGCTGCCCTAAATATTAAATCTAATCTCTAAGTCCATAAATAACTACATTCACAGTTGGCGGGACCTTAATATCGATCAGTAGTAACACATGAACTTTACTTTGGTTTTTACTTTAGTAATGTGTTTTATAAAGTGATAAATCTGATGGTACGTCCAACTTTAATCGGAGTGAAATTTAGCCCCAAGTTCATATGAGGATACCTATTTTAAGCGGTTTGGGTTTTAGATTTAGGCCCCGCTGATGGATTTCTATTGCGGACTCAATTGAACTAGTTCATTAAACGAGGCAACTATCTTCCAGTGTTCCATGGCATCAATCTCTAAGACTGTCCACTTATGTCACTGCAAATACTGGAATGTGATTTCCCAAGCCTTAGCCACATTTTGTGGTGCCCGCATCAGGCCACCACCAATTAAGAGGCTATAGAGATCCATACATAAATAGAGGTAATACACCCAAATCAGCTTGAGAACATTTCATTTGGTTCGAATTTTTGGGGCTTGTTTGTGTAAACAGCAAAAGACGAAATATGGTGTCCATAGAAAAATCCCACAAAATAGAAGTTTTTGTGGAGTCTTGGTGCACCCAACAACCAAAATTAAAATCCCACGAAAATAAGACTTCTTACGAAAAGACTTTTGTCACTGGCAAATGTAAATTGGATGTGTAGGGCGAGTGCCGACTAAGATTGTCTAAAATAAATCGGGCCGGGATGTTGACTGGGACCCTGCACATATGACTGTCTACAGAGTCTAAAAAATAATTGAGTTAGGGCCCTGACTATGACTCTCCAATTTCTTGTTTAGGTAATCGTTACCTAATTCGTAGTTCGGCTATTTGCATTTGATTTTGCAATTCGTAATGCAATACTTAGTTTTATCATGAAATTTGCTGTACTAGGTTCATTTGATTCGCTTATCAATTTGGTTAATTCGAAGTTCAAGTTTGATAAACTAATTCAGGTGTACCCATTCTACAAGTCCATCACAAAAGTCCTCATCTAAAATCTAAATCCCTAAAAAATAATTGTTATTTTCATTTACCCTTTAGGCAGGATTTTACTTCAATTATAGTTTGGACACAATTAGATTGACTATGTGTAAAACATAGTTAAAATAAAAACCAAAGTGAAATTACATGTTTTACTAGTGATCAATCTTTATGTGGGGCCAACTCTGATTGGAGTTAGATATGGATTAGCGCAAATGCATCAGGGTGCATTGCTTTTGAGTTGCTTATGTTTTTAGGTAGCACCACAAAAGAACTATGTGAGATTAATTCATGAGTAGTTCGTGATTAAAATTGTGAATTGTTTGAAACGAACTATTCACAGTTCGAAGGCCTCTTAACTGAACTAGGTAACTATGGTTTAGGTGGAGTTACTCGTGTTTGTAGGTCATGTGAAGTTTTGCTGCCCCAAAAACAATTGTATGGTATATTTGAAATTGGGCCCTCATGAAATATGGGCATGGTCCATCAAAAAGTGGGGCCTACCAGACCAGTTGCACTGATCATGAGCCATGGGAACCACTTGTACCAACCAAGATCCAGTGACACCATACATATACTTAAAATTTGGATGAAATAGGACTAGGCATCAAATGACTAGGCTCTTTCTTATCTCCAGGCAATAGAAACTAGTGACAGACAGCTGTAGCTTTTCTTCAATGTGGAATCAAAGGTAGTTTGCACCATTTCAAAAGGCTTATAAGGATTCTGCCTTTCATTTAAAAGGGAACCAATCTGAGATGGGTTGAGGCCTTGAGGATGAAGAATACCCCAAAAGAATAGGAATGTACACATAAAAACTCCAAGCATTGGTATTTGGTCCTTGCCTTGAATTTTAAGGTTCCCCTTTACAACCCCCACAGACCCTTTAGAGCCCACAACCGACTACATTACTACAAGGAAAGAACAATTCTTTTTCACCACTCCATGTATAAGAAACCACATTGCTAATCTCCTTCCAACCATTGTATGTCTACCTGAAACTTGTTCTGAGCCCTAATTAAAGCCTACATCTCTTCTTGTACATCCCATCTCTCTCAGTATATTGACCAACATGGCTACTACTACGTCCATTGCATCCGGCCTTCTATTTCTCAACTTCTGTATGTATGTCATCGTATCAGCCATTGGAGGGTGGGCCATCAATGTCGCAATAGACCGAGGTTTCATCATTGGTGTGTAATCTTCCATCTTCATCTTGATCTTTATAACATTATCATTATTTTTGCATTGTGAAAGATTAAAGACGTATTAGAAAATATTGTTGCTACTGTGTTGATATGAATTCAATTGGTGCGGTCATTTTGCCATTGGCATTGCCTTAGTGAGTGGGGCCCCTTAAAATAGGAGCTGGATTGCTTATCAGGGAGGCAACATGCAAAAACGTTCTGAGTTATGGTGATTTCAACCATGGCGAAAATTTGGGTCTAAGTTATTGACACTGCCAGCTTCTTCCATCAAGCTCACTAGGATCCACCATGGGCTGGATCTGTGGTGAACCATTGAAGAAATTAATCCTACTTTTTTGAGCTAATGACACTTAGCTTCTAGATTCTCTAAATTCTGGATTATTGTAATCATCTTTATCGATCATTGAAGTCTTATCTCATTCACCTAGGTTGGCCTTTTCAGTTTTACTTCTTCAATAAACTTTGTGTATGAAGACATACATGTTTTTCTGTAAATTGACAAACTACGATGTGGTGATCACTACTTTAAGCATCATCATCTTAAGTTTTAATTTTCTACTTCTTGTATATATAGCCAAGTCTCATTTTTGCAAATTCGAATCTAAGAATTCTTAATTCCTAAACCTCATGCTTATTTACTAAGAAGAAAAAAAAAATAGATAATTATCGCTAAGATGGCAGTTTCTCTCATAGGAACATTTGAAATACAACTCATGGTTATTTTCTCAAAAGTTTCTAATTAGTAGGAGGAAGCCTACCACCTAAGTTACAAGTTACCTCTAGTGCTTCCCACCATCATTTCAATTACAATCCCTGACAATGCAATCCAAATAGAGTATTGCCTCTGAAAAGAAGTAACCAAGTCTGATTTCGAAAGCTTTTAAGGTCGGCTACTAGCCTAATACCAATCCTCCGCCAAGTATAACAAGAGGGAAACCATTTCGCAGTGTTAGAACGTGTTTGGCAATTAATTAGTTAAAGTAAAGTAAAGTGAATCCAAACAAGAAATGACAAGGGGTCATATTAAAAGTACATAATTTTAAAATTCCCTCCGAAGTTTTCAATAAAAGTAAAAAAAGCAACCTCCTTTCTCAACTAAAAAACAAAAAAACTCCACTTTTTTATACAAAAAGCTAAAAAATTTCATACCAAACAATTAAAAATAAAATACCATCATAACCCCTTATATTTTATTCTCTCTTTGATTTCATGCTTCACCTTACCATACTTCAATTCACCATGCATCCAAACAGGTTTAAATGGGACAACATACAAGGCAACTAGGCTGCACAAAATGCTCACATGGTGTTTGCTCCTAAAATAACAATTGAATGAGAAGCTAACTCTAAAAGGTAATCAGGCGAATGGATTAACCCATTTGAAAAGGGACCACCATAAGCACTTTCACTCAATTCTTTGCAAATGTTTGTTAATCCATTATGCCCATCAATAATTACATAATGGGCTCTATGTTTTTCATATTTATTAAAATACAGGACTTTCATAAATAAGAATGTGCTCACTTCCATTCTTATCAAAGGAATCCTTCTGCTCTTTCCTTGTATCGATCAATGTCATGGTTAGTTTTCAATTGTATACAATATATATATGGGCCATGAAACAGAAAAAGGAGCACATTTCTTTAATAAGCTTCCATAGACTTGAAGTTTAGAGTTCAATTCATGTATCTTTACTACTTAATACAGTAAGGTGTTTGACTCTTGATTTGTCCATGAGCTTTTAGGGTCGGAACTTCAACTTCCAGCTCATTTTTCGGCTATCCATTTTCCAATGGGAAATGCGGCCACCGGATTCTTCGTGGTGTTTTCGTTGATTGCTGGAGTTGTAGGTGCTGCCTCTGCTATCAATGGAATAAATCACATCCGTTCATCGAGAAAAGAGAGCTCGTCATCTGCACAATCTTCGGCCATAATTGCATGGACTCTTACTCTTCTCGCCATGGGGTTAGCTAATGTTCCTCTTTTTGTGTCATGTAGAATATTGGTGGTAAAAAGGGCTTCATTTTTGGGGCTTGTTTGCCTACTTCATATTGAAGTAGTAAGCTGAAAAATGTTCTTTTCAAAAAGAGTAGATGTGAGAAGTAAAGATTTAGGGTAGAGATATAGATGCGAACATCACTTCACGAAGATTGATTTAGTGGGTATTGGAATTACTACCTTTAATATTCTACTATGAAAATATCAAGAAAGTTTCCTAGGGAGTCCAAAAGTCACTTTAGAAAGTCTAAATGTCATCTAGAAAAGCTAAATACCATGAGATTTTGTTGTTGTCTAGTTATATGTAAAGTCATGTCTTTTGGAAGTGTCATTTGGCCAATTGGCCGCCTATATAAGGCTGTGTTGTAGTTGTTTTGTAGTGTGTGAAGAAAGTGTGTGTGAATCTAGAGTGTGTGTGATTAAGGTCTAGGAGATTATCCAAGTGTTTTGATAGAGAGGAATCTCTTATTATCTTAAGATTTGAATTATATACAAGTGTTTTGTCCATTTGATTCAGGGCATGGGCTATGTACGCCGTTTGGTCGTACAACACGACATACACAAACACACACACTCCACAACTTTATACTTCTACAAAGTGGTATCAAAGCATTTCTTCAAAGTGTTATTAGATCATATTTCTACAATGAGGTGATTGGTGGGTAGATATTTCCACAAAAAATGGAGTTTATTTTGGTGGTCCATTGTGTGTCTTCATCTTTAACCCTTTACCTTTTGCCCTTCTTTTACACTAGTAGCTAGAGGTGGATGTCATACTTTCTCAAGGGAGCTAGGCCACCAGCTCTAATAACCCTAGATGCCTGCCTTACCACTTAAACTACTTCGTCAGAAGACCACTTTTACCCTTTTAATAGAAAAACATTACTTAGAAACGCATGAATTCAATAACGGATTAAAAAACCTGGCCTTTAGAACTTGTTTGTAGCCTTTAAAATTGTGCAAGTGAGCCTCTAAAATTAATTCAAAATTCTCTCACACTCTGTCCCTCTCTCATATACAAAAATAATTACATGAAAAATGTAAAGATTAGTCTAACACTGTTTTTTTTTTTTTTTTTCTTTATTTATAAAAACAGCTTGGCTTGCAAGGAGTTTGAGCTGCAAGTGAGGAATGCATGCCTGGTAAAGATGACACCATTTATTTCTTCTTCTCCTCCTTTTTTTTTTTTTTTCATATAGAAGTATTTCTTTCCCTATGAGGGATTTTAGTAACACAGATTAATTTGTTTTTTCAGAGGACAATGGAGGCATTCACAATCATCCTTTCAGTAACACAATTCATATATATTATTGTCATTCAAGCATTGTAGATTTGAAATGGAACTCCTTTTGTGTGGATGTGTGTGTATGTTGTTTGAGAGAAAGAGATTCTTACACTTGCATAGGTTTCATCATATTTTATTTTTCTTTGAGATCCTTACACTAAAACTTCCATTGAAGCATTTTAGAAGTTGAAACGTGGTGTGGTGGTGTAATTGAAATATGTTCAACGAAATAAAGAATATCATTTTATATAAAGAAATAGTTTCTTAAAGAATATTTGTTGAATTCAAATATTTTCAGGCTCTTTGTCAAGCAAAATTGAAATTTCTTGAATCCTCACGACTAGCTTTAGTGTGATTGCTGGCATCAAATATTAAATTTGGAATAATTTATCTGGAGGATTTTATGGGAAAAATGTGTTAGATGCCCCTTGCACGAAAAAGGACCCCATAGTTCGAACCACACAAAATAGGTTCGTTAGGCCTCTTTCATTTTTTTTAAAGTTTTTCAGAAGAGCGGCAGCGAGAGCATCGCTCCTCTCTAACAAAGGCGACACTAGCATCACTCTTTGTGAACTAATAAAACCCTATATACTGTCCCTTTCTTTCTCCCACTTTCCCCCTTTTCTCTCATTCCTTTCCTAGAGTGTCGACGCCACTGCCCTCCCCTCCTCCATCCGGTGTGGATTTAGTAATTTTTGTGAAGATTTTTCACATTTTTCCTTCGCATTGGGTCCCTTCTTCCTTGCGTTCTTCTTGGTTGTGGTCCATATGTTGTCTCCTCCATGTGGTGTTTTTGCATCGTCCTTCTCTCTAATCCATCAACCTTCTTTCGATATCGCACCTCCACGCAAACATATACTACCTTCAAACCCATTTTTCTGACTCCTTTTTGCAAAAAACAACTTCCACAGATGCTTGTTCTGTTTGGGGTTGTCTTGAATTGTGCATGCAACTTTGCAATGGCCTCTTTGTTTAGAGTGTATTTTCAATGTGTGTAGTTAGAGTGTAAACGCTGTCAGTGTTTGAAGTTAGACTGCAGTTTTTTGTGTTGTTGCTATATATTAAATTGAACAAGTGTTCCGGAACTCATATTTAAACTATGTGCTTGTTGCTTTTGTGGTTTTTGTCTTGCTGTTACATGATGTCAAATTGAACAGATGGCCGAAGGACATGAAATGGACGTTGAGGGAACATTATTGTATGATGAGTATCCACATGTTTCGTAAGCTATTGCAAAATGAGTGAAACAAAGATGCTATAGATGCATTCCTACCAACCCAGATAGAAACAAATGGGTGCTAACCAAGATCCAAAAAGAGTATGTTAGATAGGTTGCTCTATTGCACTAGTCAGAGATATGACAAAAGAAGATGTATATTCGTGCAATAAACAAACGTGAGCATGCCTAGGGCTTGAGATAATAAACAATTGAATATCATGAAACAACGTGGCACAGATATACTATATCTTAGGCTACAAAATAAACAAACCTTAGATATGTGAGCATATCTAAGTTTTCTTCTGAAAAGCAAAAGAATATAGATCCTCAGAGCATCTCCAACAGAGCTGCTATTTCTCCACATAGGCAGGCAACGGTCATAAATAGGATGGAAGGTTGCCTCCAACAGTTATGCCTTTTCCACCTGGCAAATGGCAGAGGAGTTGGTATGCCAATTTTGGCATACGAAAAGCAACACTCCAAATTTGTTTCTAGCATTAAAATAATTGAGAACATGACTGTTGCATTCAAATGAATATGACCGCTTGGGTCCTTCGGGATGGTTCAACGGCTATTACTTCATAACATTGCAAGGTTGAAACGCTGATGGCACTTTCAATGGTTAAATTTATAGCCGTTTTATGGATATTGTTTTTGGATTTTTTTTTAATTTTAATGGGTAATTAAAATTTGTGATAATTTGAGAAACTCTTGGAGTTTGGATGCCTATAAATTGTGAGTGTTTGAAGTCATTTTTTTCCTCATTTACACTATGGATTCTCAATTCTCTCAATTTCCTAATTTTTCTACCCAATATTCACAATATTGTGGTGAGGCATCCGAATTCCCTACTGATGATGCCCCAAAGAAAAAGGGTGTTGGTCGAGGTGCCGGCTTCAGTATAGAAGAAGATCGTCTTCTCATCGGTTCGTGGTTGAACACCAGTCTGGATGTTGTGCATGGAAATGAGCAAAAATTGGGAGCCTTTTGGGAACGAGTGGGAGAATACTATCACAACAATAAGCAATTTTCCAATGCTCGAACAGAGAAAATGTTGTCACAGCGATGTCAAAAGATTCAAGCTTCTGTCAACAAATTTTGTGGATGTATTGCCACAATTATTTCCAGAAATCAAAGTGGCACAAATGAATAAGATAAGGTAAAATTAAATATATATATTTATATATATGAAGTTTTTATTTTATTCTTAATTTGAGCTTACATTTAATTTTCAGATTGCAGAAGCAAGAAAGGTTTTTGAACAAACGGAACAAGATTCACCTTGGACCACGCTTGGATTTTGTTGAGGCACCAACCGAAGTGGATACAACTGCAGCAACAAGTACTAGAGAAGACATCCGTAAAAAGAGCAAAATCTTCAACTTCTGGCTACTCATCATCTTCTAATCCAAGCACTCCCATAAATATTGATGAGGATGAGACAATTAATAATGCTTATGATCCCATGACGAGACCACCATGCAGAAAGGCTGAGAAGAGAAAGATGAAGCAAACCACTATCAACGAGCCCACACATGTTGCAGATCTCATCCAAAAAATGATGGACCACAAAAATGAAAGAGATGAAAAAATAATGGAGCTTCTTAAGCAAAAAATCGAGCAAGATGAGAAGAATGTGCAATTAAAGAAAATACAAATGGAGATGGAGATCATGGGTATGGACACGTCCAATATGTCTGAGGAGCAACAACAATATTATGCTAAAAAAAGACATGAAATTATGAGAGGAGGGTTAGGTGGTGGTTTCTGAATTGTATTTTATTTTTAGAATTAATATGTACTTTTTATTTTTTTTTAATTAATGAAATATTGTTTTTTTAAATATAATATTGTACTTTCATTAGCCATTTTATAGCCATTGGAGAAAACTAGCCGTTTTATAGCCGTTGGAGAAAACTAGCTGTTTTATAGCAATTGGAAAAAAACTAGCCCTTGGAATATTTCATATATATAGACCACCCTAAGTTCTTACTTCTCTTCATCTCAAAATAAGAAAATATTTGGTTCATCACTTCAGAGATGTCTCAAAATTATACTGATTCCTCTTCCAACACGACGGACGAGCTATGGCATACTGTCATAAATTCCGATTCGAAAGAAGAGTTACAGATGTTGTGCAGGGCTGCTCTAGAAGAAGAAAGAGAAAACTTACGAAGGAGAACGAGAGTGCATTGTGGTTCTATTCAAGGTCACGCAGTCATCCAGAGATGACGAATCTCAGGACATCACAGGCTTTACAATGACTACTTCAGTGAAAACTCTGTCTACACTCCCTCTCAATTTCGAAGGAAGTTTCGAATGCGCAAACCTATTTTTCTTCGAATTGTAAATGCAGTAGAGGCTCATGACCCATACTTTCAACAAAAAAGAAACTGTGATGGCAATCTTGGTTTATCAGCTCTTCAAAAGGTCACAGCTGCAGTGATGATGCTTGCTTATGGAGTTGCGGTGGATGCTGTGGACGATTACGTCAGGATCGCTGAAAGTACCTCTATAAAATCATTGAAAAAGTTTGTTCAAACGATCATTGATGTTTTTTGCAACGAATATTTGAGAACACCAAATAATACTGACATTTGTAGATTGTTATCAGAAGGTGAGAGACGCGGGTTTCCTAGGATGCTGGGTAGCATAGACTGTATGCACTGGAAGTGGAAGAACTGTCTAGTTGCATAGAAAGGCATGTATGCTCGTGGAGACCACCGCGAGCCTTCTTTGATTCTTGAAGTCGTGGCATCGTATGATCTTTGGATATGGCATACTTTTTTTGGACTACCGGGATCGCACAATGATATCAATATATTGGATCGATCTCCTATATTTACCGACCTCGCTGAAGGCCGAGCTCCTTCCGCCAACTACTCAATCAATGGTCATGAATATACAACTAGCTACTATCTTGCTGATGGCATATATCCATCGTGGGCGACATTTGTCAAGACAATTCCATGTCCTAACGGGCCAAAGGCCACAAATTTTGCTGCAGCTCAAGAGTCCGCAAGGAAGGATGTGGAGCGTGCGTTTGGAGTGCTATAGGCACGTTTTGCAATTGTTCGTGGGCCTGTTCGTTTCTGAGATCGTCAAACACTTCAGCATATAATGAAGGCATGCATCATAATGCATAATATGATTATCGAAGATGAACGCGATCAAAGTCTTCCACTCAATTACGATGCACGAGAGGGTGAATGCATTGACCTTCCTATGTCACGTGACCACACTGCAGAATTTCAGGATTTCATTCAAAATCACTTGCGTATTCGTGACAAGAGAACACATTCTCAACTTCAAGCCGATCTGGTAGAGCACCTGTGACATTTTCAAGGTCAATATGAAGAAGCTTATGATTGACTATAATATTATGTAATTTGATTTTACCTTTTCAATGAAAAATGGGTTTCAAGTACAATTTGTGCATTTTTTATTTTTTAATAATTTATTACTTTAATAACATTTAAATCGTACCAAATCCCATTAAATATAAGTAAGATATATGTAATAAAACAAATGAGGATTAAATGAAAAAAGAATAAAATAATAATTTGACATCTCTCTTGGAGTTGTCCAAGTGAGATGCCAAATTTACATATGCCTTTATTGCCACATAAGCCTTTATTTTTTAAAAAGGCATATGAGAAAATGGAGTACCTGTTGGAGATGCTCTCAAAAGAGACATTTTATTTATTGTTTAATGTAAATTTGCACAAATGGAAAGAAAAAAGCGCACCAACCTCTTAAATGGAGATCAACAACCTCTAAAATGGAGTTAAAATAAGCAATAAAGATGGGTATGGGAAGTAGATGGTGGAGCTACAGAGAAAGGTCGTATGTACGGTGAAGAAAGTGAAATGGAAAAGGGCGTCGAAAGAGATATAAAGCGAAGGTGACAATAACGTTGCGCATAATTTCTTTGGACAATGCTATCGTCACTCAGTCTAAAAGAAAATCTAGCGGGAGGACCTGTTACACCCCGACCCGAACTAATCATGATTAAAGCTAATTAATTGAGATTAATGCTAATTAAGCATGGACAATTGGATTAACCAAGGTTAATGACCAAAGAGAGACAAACTAATCTCAAATGATGCATTAAGCATAATGGAATGGATTTGAAGGGAATTGAATGGATTAAAATGAGTTTAAACTCAAATAAAGTAAACTAAGGACTTTTCCGTAAATATGGATTTTCACGTATTTCGTCAAATACGGAAATTCTTGATACCAACGTGTGTATCTCGATGAGTACGTTAACTTTCATAACAAACGCGATTCCATTTGACTTCAAATGGACCAAGTGAGGAGTCATTTGACTCTAAATGTAAATAAGCTTAAGAAAAGGGGGTTTTGGTGTGAAGAGTGTTATATTAGAATGAATAAGGGAGATGAGTTCATTTTCATCTCTTGAAGCTCAAGAACCCTAGGCTCTCCATTTTTCCTCTTTCTCTTCCATTTCTTTTCATCAAGAGTGAGAGTTAGGAGTGATTGAAGGGACTTTTGAGGAGTTCATCTTCAACTTCATCTTCTTCCCCAAGCAAAACCTCCATTGTTGAAGAGTGGAGCTTGAAAGAAACCTCAAGATCTCTTTCCCTTTGAGCTACAAGTAAGTAATGGATTTCCCTTGTGATTTTCAAGTTTTATTGATAGTCTTGTAGTGATTTTTAGCACAAATGACTCATGGGAGTTCATTTGGGTATTTTTGTGGAATAGGGTTTGAAAATGGATTATTTGTGTCCAAGCCAAGCTAAGTAAAAGAGGGTTTTTGGCAAATAGCTTCCAAAGAGGCAAGTGTAAACTTTCCTTGTAATTGTGTTAACCATTATAGAAGTGTATGGTATTTTCATGGATTGCATATGCACTTTACATTGATTTTTGGATTCATTATGGATGCTTAATGAAGTGATTAAGGTGTTATTAGAAATGTCATAATGAATGAATGTGAATGGAAGTTGTATGAGGAGGGAATAGGAGGTTCCATGTATGGTGCAGGTAGAGAATAAAGGGGAGTGGAAATGGCTTCAGAAAATAGCATTAGACTGCTATTTCGGAGCCCAAACAGCAAGCAGTCTCGCTATAGCGAGCTCTGGGCTCGCTATAGCGAGCTGGCCCAGTGGGCCCAACAGTGTCAACTTAAAAATGCCATAACTTTTGAACCGTAAGTCGAATTTTAGACTTCTATATGTCGTTGGAAAGCTCTTGGAATGTATAATCTAATGGTCTACATACCATTGTGCTTGGAAGACTCAAAGTTGGGTCCAAACAAAGGTGATTCTAATTGAATCAAAAGCTCATTTGATATGTGTAAATAGGCCTATAAATCAGTCTAAAGACTATTTATAGTGTAATTGAGGTTTAGGAACTATGGAAGAAGGAGTATTGATTAGGTTTGATTGACTAAATGGTTAATCAAATATATTTAACGTATACTTGAAATCTCTATAAGTTAGTATCCATGGATTTGGAACTAAGATAGATTATCGATTAGTTACCGAAACGAATAAAATTCGTAAGTTAATTTCTATATTTATAAAAAAAGGAGCCTATTGACTGTATCAAGGCTATTAATATTGTTTTACCTCCATGGATGTTAATTAAGGGGACTTTAATGTACAAAATCCACATAAATATTTGTGATGTCCATCGAAATAGCACGTACATTAAACAACTGAGGATTACACCCGAATGGTTGATTAGGATTGATATAGGATTGAGTAAGACCATGTGTGGATAATAATACTCTCATTGTGTCACTGTGATTCAATCTAACGAGATTGGTATTATTGATATTCCTTTCCTTTGTCGTGAAAGGAATTGTTGAATGGAATTGAATCCCTAAAAGGGTTACTTATTGAAGGTTATTGACCGTTGAGTCTGGCACTACCTAGCTATTGTATTAGAATTCTAAATGAGTTCAATGAAAATGTATGACTAATCCTGCTGTAGCAGATGGATATTGGGGTGTTCCGGAGCTCCGTGGTGATGCTAGTTGTCCCTGGCCCGGACACTAGTAAGTCCCACCAAATTCCGATCATATCTTCGGGTATTGATTGATGCCTTCCTTTAGAAGATGAATCCTCCCTTTGAGGGGAGATGGTAAATGAAAATGAATCCTTCCTTTGAGGGAAGACGGTAATAAAATGAAATGTAATGTAATGAATGCTATGGTAGTTGCCAATTCGTACATGTATATTGACTGACAGTGTGTCTTTTATTGTTATTGTAGAATTGTCTAGATTTCTCTAACATTGAAACTGTTATTAATGCAATATGAATGTGTTAATATACTATTGCAAGAATTGTTTATACATTGTTGAACCGTCGTGTTCATTAGTGTTATTGATGGCATTACAGGCCCGATTGCCAATGCCAGTGCAGCAGCGCCCCAGACGCCAGCGGAGGAGACCGCTCCGGTTCCTCCAGGAGGACTAATCGAGTGGAACCGGCGGGATACCATTTGAATTGGGTATCCGAGTGCGAATTAAGAATTGAGATGTTTTGAGAAATGTTTTGAGAAACTGATTATTGATTCATTTTGAAATGTAATTAATGGTCATCTGCATAATGTTTTGAATATGCAGTATTAGTCAATGTATATTGGAAATGACACATGTATAAGAACTTTCTTTTGTATACATGTAAATTATAAATTGATATTGTCAAATATAAATGTTTCCGCAAAAGCTTTGTATTTGACAAGTATTGAGAATGATATCCTTGTGGATCCCGTTTTAACTTCGGTTAATTCGGGGTTTACGGGAGTAAGTATGGTGATCACGGCTCGGGTTTGCCGGGTCTCGGGTCCGGGTCGTGACATACTTATTTTATGGTATCAGAGCGGTTAAAAACAGAGGAAAACTTAAAAGACTTAGAAAACTGTAAGCACGTTGTGAGGAACGTTAAGTTGCATAAAAATCCACTCTTGGATTTGTGTTATTGCTTTTACTATGTGAAATGCGTACGGGATGGAAGGGTTGAGATGTGTATCTTACCTTTCCTTATTATTTTCAGATGGCATCTGGATCGGGGAGCGATGACTTTGTTGAAGTTGTCGCCAATGATGGTGTTACACCACCTCCTCCACCTCCAGTATCGAATGCTGACACAAGGATGACTGCCATATTAGAGCAGTTAGTTAAGACTCATGAAGCACAAGTAGCTATGCAAGCTCAGCACAGAGAGCAAATGGCCAAGAGCCATGAGGCCCAGATAGGTTTACAGGTGCAAATAGCTACGTTACTACAAGTGCAAGCTCAAATGCAAGCCCAATTGCAAGCTCAGCCAGTACCACCTCCTAATGTGGGAACACAAGTGGTGGTGCAGTCTAAAGAGAATGATCCTAATGTTCTGTATGAACAATTCCGGAAGAGAGGAGCCACCGAGTTCCGTGGCACTGAAAGTGCCATACTGGCAGATGAATGGCTAGAGCACACTGGTGATGTGTTCGGTACGATAGTCTGCATGAGAATGTAGAGAATTCTACTTGCCACTTCCATGTTGAGAGAGGAGGCAAAGACATGGTGGAAGAATATTAGCGATACCCTCTTGGCAGCCCCAGGAGAGGATATATGGGAGACATTCAAGGAGCAGTTTAGAAGGAAGTTTGTTCCCGAGCACATCCAGCAGAGAAAGGAATCTGAGTTCCTAAATCTGAAACAAGGGCAAATGACCGTATCGGTGTATGTGCACACCTTTTTGCAGCTGTCTAGGTATGCTACCGACTTGGTAGATACCGAGGAGAAGAAGGTGAAAAGATTTCTTCATGGATTGAATCCCATGTATAAGAAAATGGTAATGGCATCCAACAAGCCTACTACGTTTGGTAAGGCGGTGGATAGAGCCTTTACCGCTGAAGAAGTGCATAGAGAGGAGATGACTGAGAATTCAAAGAGGAGTAGTAGTGGTACTACTGGCTCCTATTTTAAGAAAGGAGGAGGACAACATAAGAATAAGTACAAGAGGCAGAAATTCACTGCCAGATCGGAGGACAGGCCAGTCTGTGAGACTTGTGGCAAAGGTCATAAGACTGAGGCATGTTGGAGAACTACTGGAGCATGTTTGGTATGTGGTTCCTTGGAACACAGAATGGCTCAGTGCCCAAAACGCAGGAGAGATAATAGGGCTCCGTACCAGCAGCCTGCTCAAGGACAAGCAATGCTTCCTGCTCCTCCACAGCAATTGGCTTTACTGGCTCCTCCTAGGCAACAGCAGCCTCAGCGTCAAGGTCAGCAACGCCAGTGGCAACAAAGGCAACAACCACAGTAGAATAGGCCACAGCTTGCAGGAAGAGCTTATGGAGTGAATAGAGAGCAAACAGAGGTTGCCACCAATGTTGTTGAAGGTACAATTCTGGTAGATGATAGGTCTGCAATTGCTTTGTTTGACCCAGGGTCTACTCATTCATTTGTAGCACTCTCATTTTGTAGTGATATCGAAGAACGAATAATGCAATTACCTTATGACTTTGTTGTAACTACTCCATTAGGAAAACGAGTAGTGTGTGAGTTGTATATTCCCCAATGTAGTGTAAAAATTAGGGAAGTGTCTATGCCAGCTGATTTGGTGTTATTACCAATAAATGATTTTGATGTAATATTTGGCATGGATTGGCTTGCGAAGTACAGGGCTTGTTTAGACTGTTTCCGCAAAATCATCACTTTTGAAGTGGATGAGGCCAATGCCAGTGTAATGTTTGAAGGAGTTCGAAAGAAATATGATACCAGGCGTGTCTCAGCACTCAAGGCTGAACGATTAATGCATAGTGGTTGTGAAGGATATATTGCATTTATTTTTGAGAAGAAGCCTGTACGGGAGTTGAGAGATATTCCTGTAGTCTGTGAGTTTCCAGACGTATTTCTAGATGAAGTGTCAGGTCTTCCTATAGACTTTACTATAGAACTTGTGCTGGGTACTACACCAATATCAAAGGCACCGTATAGAATGGCACCGTCAGAGTTGTTTGAACTGAAGAAACAAATACAGGATTTATTGGACAAGGGTTTTATCCAGCCAAGTGTCTCACCTTGGGGAGCACCTGTATTGTTTGTGAAGAAGAAGGATGGCACCCTTCGTATGTGTATCGATTATAAGCAAATTAATCAGTTGACGATCAAGAATAAATATCCATTGCCTAGAATCGATGAGTTGTTTGATCAACTCCAGGGTGCGGCATTCTTTTCAAAGATTGATCTTCGATCTGGATATCACCAGATACGAGTTAAAGATCGAGATGTTCAGAAGACTGCATTTAGGACTCGATATGGCCACTATGAATTTTTAGTAATGCCTTTCGGTCTAACCAATGCACCTGCAGTTTTCATGGCTTTAATGAACAAAGTTTTTGCTTCATACCTGGACCAGTTTGTTGTGGTCTTTATTGACGACATTCTGGTGTACTCGAAGTCAAAGCAAGAGCATTCATATCATCTACGAACAGCTTTGCAGATTCTCAGAGACAATCAGTTGTATGCAAAGTTAGAGAAATGTGATTTCTGGCTACGACAAGTGACCTTTTTGGGTCACATAATTACCGAGAATGGATAACTATTGATACAGCTAAGATTGAAGCAATTACTAAATGGCAGAGTTCGAAAAATGTACCGGAAGTTCGGAGCTTCTTAGGGTTGGCAGGCTACTACCGAAGATTTGTGAAGGACTTCTCTAAGATAGCAGCTCCGTTAATGAAGTTGACTCGGAAGAACGTCCCGTTCCAATGGAATGATGAATGCGAGTCTAGCTTCCAAATTTTGAAGCAAAGGTTGGTGTCAGCCCCAATCTTAGCATTGCCTGAAGGAAGAGGAGGATTCATGGTTTACTCAGACACTTCAGATGTTGGATTGGGATGTGTGTTGATGCAGAATGGTAGGGTGATTGCCTACGGTTCGTGTCAGTTGAAGGAGCATGAAAAGAATTATGCAACGCATGATTTAGAGCTCGCGGCGGTTGTATTTGCCTTAAAGCTGTGGAGACATTATCTGTACGGAGAGGCTTTTGAAGTCCATTGTGATCACCGTAGTCTCCAGTACTTATTCACTCAAAAGGACATCAATTTGAGACAACGTCGTTGGTTAGAGCTCATCAAGGACTATGATTTCCCATTCACATATGTACCTAGGAAAGGTAATGTAGTAGCGGATGCTTTGAGTCGGAAATCTGCTGATTTGGCATCGCTAGTTGGTGAATAGACTTTAATTGAAGAATTCAGAGATTTGGACTTATCCGTTGAAGTGGTGGACGATAAGGTATTGGTTGCAGCAATGTCCGTCTTTGAACCAATGCTTATCAAGGAAATCAAGGATAGACAATTCCAAGACCTTGAATTGGCAAAAATCAAGGACAACCTTGCAACTAGGCCGGATTTTGTGTTGGTAGAAGGAGTTCTGTATTTTAGAGACAGATTATGTGTGCCAGCACAAGAGGATTTGAAACAGGCAATAATGTTTGAAGCTCATCACACTAGATATTCTGTACATCCGGGAAGCACTAAGATGTATAGAAATCTCAAGGGTAGATTTTGGTGGAATAACATGAAGCGGGAGATAGCAAATTATGTGTCTTCCTGCTTAACATGCCAGCGTGTGAAGTTTGAGCACAAGAAACCGCCTGGGCTACTTCATCCTCTGAATATACCTAGATGGAAGTGGGAACATCTGACTATGGACTTCGTATCTGGTTTACCAAGGACGAGGGGACAGCATGACACCGTATGGGTGATCGTTGACCATCTTACGAAGTCTGCACATTTCCTTCCATTTAGAAAAGATATGGGATTCAGTGATATGTCCAAGTTGTTCATCAGGGAGATAACTCGATTGTTTCAGATCGAGATAGTCGGTTTGTTTCCTCGTTTTGGTATTCATTTCAAAATTCAATGAGTACTAGACTTTAGTTTAGCACCGCATATCACCCACAGACAGATGGACAATCAGAAAGGACTATTCAGACCTTGGAGGATTTGCTTCGTGCCAGTGTTATGGATTTTGGTAGTGACTGAGACGAACATTTAGTGTTGTACGAGTTTGCGTACAACAACAGCTATCACTCCAGCATTGAAATGGCACCTTTTGAAGCACTGTATGGTCAAAGATGTAGGACTCCAGTTAGCTGGGAGATGAGGAATGATGAATCGAGACCAAGGGGAGAGCCCAGGAAGGAGGATAGTCTGAAGTTCCTGTGTAGGCGCATGGATCAGCCTCTGACCGTTGTCGGAAGGCCGGCAATGACCCATCCGCAATAACCTAGCACAGCCATCCGTGCTAGCGACAAGATCTATTCCATTTGCGAGCAGGAGTAGACAAGCGAGTGATAGATGAGTTTGTTGAATGTCATCGGAGGCCCATGGAATCAGCATCCTTCTTCTCTCGCCTCAGAATGCTCAATGGTGGCAAATCGAGTCGTTAAAGTGTTTATATCGCTGCAGCTTTACGTGTCCCGTCCGGAAGGAGCCGGGACGTACACAAATAGCTTGTCCAATTCAAGCCACTGTGCCTCAGATTCAGCTGTATCTTGAGTGCAGGCATTACAAAGCAGCTGAAAACCATAAGCCGAATGTGCATTAAAAGGAGAGACCGACATAATACCTACTCCTGAACCATTCATGTTCACCCATTCAAATAGGAATTCCATTCACGTTCATGGAGTGCATGATCAACCGAACAAGCCGAGTCGGAAACAAAACTGCCATAGGTCAAGTAGACTGGGTTTTCTGCCGAATGATATCGCTCCCGCTCGAGCTAAAATTCATTCAAACTCATTGGTTTCCAATGAAAAAGAGATTTTCTGACACCGGTCGTGGCTCTGACCGACCAACTTCTCTTTCTTGACTGGCAGTGAGATGCCGAAACTTTTTCCAGCAAGTGATGTCTGACCCCGGTCCTCTGCAGCCACCTGCCCCTGCTCCTCCCAAGGACCGCATGTTTAAGAACTTGTTCAAAGGCCAGTGTCAGGGTTGGGTGGGAATAATAAGTTTTTCCAAAAAAGCACCTGCGCGCTTGATTCGGTATATCACCCAGCGACAGACCAAAACGGAGAACCTACAGAGGTATAGGCCCCGCGCGGCATCCCTTTCATTTCTAGAACCGGAAGCGGGAGTAGAGACAGTTTTTTTAATTTACCTAGCCCCCTCCATTTGAGCCCGCAGCTTTCCTTCGCTTGGATCCATATCAAGGAGCAAAGCTACCTTTTTCTTTTC
This sequence comes from Camphora micrantha, assembly GCA_003546025.1. Taxonomy (NCBI): domain Eukaryota; kingdom Viridiplantae; phylum Streptophyta; class Magnoliopsida; order Laurales; family Lauraceae; genus Camphora; species Camphora micrantha. The sequence continues at coordinate 10,175,602 of QPKB01000006.1, read as the reverse complement.
TTGAGATTCATTTTTCGAATGAGACCAAGTCACAGATTCTCCAGGCGTAGATACAGTGACAGCATTCCAGTCGATTCGAATAACATATCCATATCCAGGCGTGGATTCATGGGTAGATGTACATTGAGATCCCGTGCCAGCGGAGGCAAAGGCATCTGAGGCAGCAGTAGGGACGGAGGCAGTTGATCCATCGGTTGATCCATAAGCAAATTTGACTGATCTAAGCGCGTCAAGATTGAAGCACGTACAAATAAAAATGTACCACTAACCGAATTGGGGGGGGGGGAGAAGTGAGAAAAACCTGTATACGCAGCACTATAGATAGCTGTTCCGACCCCTATCCATGCCAATTGAAAAATCAATGAAGGGACCATCCTATGCAAGCATCTGAACTAGTTCTAGCTATTGATCAAGTGGAACCAATTTCAGTTGATCCGCCCACATTGGTAGTAGGAGGGGCAATAGCAGAGGTACTACCACTTGTTGACCCAGTTGATCCAGCAGAAGCAGGGGTGAAAGTAGCTGATTCAGTTGATCCACCGGTAGCAAAGGCAGAGGAATCAATAGTGAAAACCCAGCTTTTATCCCGTAGTTGCATTTGAACCAGTATCAAATTCCGACCTCTCTTTCCTCCTTCAACCCGCCTACCTTTCCCCCTCGCCCAGCCGAACAAGCAAGTCTTTGATTCTCCTTCCGATTCCCCTTCGACACCGATGCCTATTCCCACCCGACCAGCCGAACAATAGTAGTGATGGACCCGATTTCTTCCCTCTCTCCCGCTGCCTCCGCCCCGGGTCTTTCGGGGTACGGCGGAGGGGAGGAGAAGAAAAAGATAAAGGGTATCAACATCTTTTTCTTTTGTACGGGTATGCCAATTTCACTTTTCTACTTGGAATTTAGAAACGGTGATCCGAAGATCCACCTTCACAAGTAGAAAGGGGAAATGAAACTTTTTCTAGTTTCTATTGCACACATATTTTAAGAAAAGAGACAAAGGTTTTTTTTAATGCCATGAAAGGCGATTTCATTTGTTGCCGTGAAAGGCGATTTTGCCGTAAAAGGCGATTTACAAGTCTTATCCGTTATGAAAGACAAGAATTGTGATTTTTGTCTCTAAAAGAAAAATAAAGTACAATAGAAATCAAGAAAAGGAATCTGACTTCTCATTCGATTGTGGGGACACGTTCAGATCGACGATCTCGAGTCATGTATGGGCTCCTCCATCGTCCATGCAGATGAGAACACGATGCTTGGATTCTTGACTTGGCTTTCTAACCTCAGATTTTTAAAGGACAAAGACCAAGAGAAGGTCCCCCAAGGGTGCTTCAATCACCTTTTGGTGGTGCTTCTGGATTTTTTTGTCTTCGTCGGGGGGAGAGCGAGAGCTAGATTCGGATCTTTTTCCTTTGGAATGCCCTCCTATTTATAGGCCTTTGGTAGCCATTTAGGAGGGTTTATGAGCATTGAATGCATTAATGCTCATAATGGGAGGAGTTACAAGTTTTTAAATTACTTGTTTTGTAACTCCTTTTTCCTTGAATTTGATTGGCCGATGGAGAATAATGAGCCTTTAATTGCCTTCAATCCCCATCATGGGAGGAGTTTCATGGCTTTAATGCCATAAATCCTCTGACTTGTAACTCCCATTTGCTTGCTTTTGATTGGGCCGTCCAAAATAATGAATTAATGACCGCATTAACTTGTCATAAAGCGGGTCATTTAACCTCATTAATTGGTCGCCAAGTCGCTCGAAGAGTCGCGGGCCGCGCCGCGTCTTTTGGAATTCTTCTTGCGATGACCACCGGTGGATCCACATGTTGTTTGATGTCGGATGGCGATGCAATTTCAGACATTGATTAATGTCAAAGTGCCGGCAACATCTGTCCTGTCGATTTCACGATCGGGCGGGCAGAAAGTGTGCTTTCTTTGTCGGCCGGTTGGCGATTTCGAGGCATCTAATGATCATCCAATGATTTCGGCAGCGAATCCGTGATGTTGTCGAAGATCGACGGATTTCATGCACGAAAAATCAGATTTTGGAAAAATCACAGGGGCCAATCAACTCGAAACGCGAAAAGGACCCGAAAAAGGGTCTTCCGGCGAATTTTTGGTTCGCCAAAATTTCCATGGTCGTCGGCGACCATGCACCGGCGACCCTGGGCCATGGTCGCCGGCGACCATGGGCCTTGGGCCCATTTTTTGGCCGCCTTTCGGTCGCCGTTTCTTCGTCGTTTTTCGATCTTTTTTCATTCTTTTTTCTTCTGATTTTTTCCTGATATTTCCCCTCATTTATTGGCCTGATTCTCTTGAAGAAAACCCGATGAGAAGCCACGCAAATCGGAGCACAAAGTTTCCTATTTTTCTGGAAAGCCGAAGACTTTGTTGTGCGGTTTTGCCGATTTTTTGTCAAGCATTGAAACTAGGCCAAACGATGTCGGAATGACCTGAAATTCGACGTGGAGCTTCTTGAGCAGTAGATAGGACCAACCATAGGCTTTGGTTTGAGTTTTGAAGCCGTTCGGGGTCCCACAAATGCCTGCCTTAATTTCGCCATGAGAGAAATGCCGAGCTTTGACTTGTGGTCAACCGATGTCCGATTGACCTGAAATTTGACAGGGAGCCTCCTGAGTGGTAAGTAAGACCAACCATGGGCTTTGGTTTGAGTTTTGAAGCCTTTTGGGGTCCCGCAAATGCTCGCCTTGATTTCACCTCGAGGAAAATGCCGAGCTTTGAAACTAGGCCAAACGATGTCCGTTTGACCTAAAACTTGACAGGGGACCTATTGGAGTCATTTTGAGATGATCCATTAGCTCCAATTTGGATGCCATAATTCCGGGGTGCTCCGCTGCCGGTAGGCCTGTTTTTGCTTCCTGAGAGTTGATGAAGGGTCAAACGTCGTCCGTTTGACTTGAAATTTGGCAGGGGGCCTTTTGGAGGTATTTTGAGACCATCCGCAGGCTCTGATCGAAGTTTTGAAGTCTTCGACACTGTCGCTGCCGGGAGCTCCTGCCTGGCTGTCGGAGGAGTGAAGTTAGGCCAAATGATGTCGAAATGGCCCGAAACTTCATGTGTACCCTTCTTTTGGCTGCTTTGAAGGATCTTGTAGTTTTTGTTTGATTCTGACAAGATCTGGTGCTTGAAGTGGCGCCTTCCTATTTATGGCAGGATGTGGCTCCATGTAGCTTTTGGTGTTGAAGGGACATAGTGACATTTTTTGGTGTCAACAAATGCCCCCTCGAGGTACAACGACGAGGTGTGCAGCTCTAGCAGTCGGTGTGCCTCGAAGAGAATTTGAAGGAGATCTTCTTGCTTGACCAAGAGTCTTGAGCATTTTTCTTTTGATGGAGTTGCTTTTTGAGCTTCCAAGGGATTTCACGGTAATGAGAGGGGTCATGTACCGTCTCAAGGCAAGGATTTTGAAATGACATTTGGATATGGGTTTTTGGTTTTGGGTTTTCCCTTTTAACCTTGTGAACCTAAAGGCTTTATGTGGCACTTTAGGCGGTTAAGAAGGTTTTTGGTTTTTTGACCTTGTGACCTAACAGGCTGTATGTGGCGAGTTAGGGGGTCGGGATTTTGGTTTTTTGGTTTCGGCCTTGTGACCTAACAAGCTGTATGTGGCAAGTTAGGGGACCATGGTTTGGTTTTTTGGTCACTCTTTGGGACAATTTTGGGTCCATTGGAGTGGTTTGTTTTTTTGTGGAATGTCAATTTCAAGATTGTGGCTTGATTTGGTGCATGGGGTTGGATGGTTGGGTTTCTTTTGGAAGCTTATGAAGCTCGGAATTTTTTGTATGGTCCAATCAACTCAAGAGAGGCATGGAACCATTTTTGTATGCTCTTGGTAAGAGAAATTTTGACTAAAAGCCACTTTTAGTGCCTAGGTGGTCAAACCTGGCTCATATGGGCTAACCCATGGGACCTTAAGCTTTTAAAAATGGCTTAGATCTCATGTGGTGTCATTTTGTAAAGAATATCTAAAAATATCCCTTTTGTGTAGAGAATATCTAAAAATATCCTTACTTGGAGAGAATCTCTCAAGTTTCCTTGATTTTGGGAGAGAGATTTTCTCAAAGTATCTTTCTTTGGGAGAAAGTTTCTCAAGTCCCCTTTCTTTTTGGAGAGAATTTCTCAAGAATCTCCTCTTTAGGAGAGAATATCTCAAATCTCCCTTTCTTTTAGGAAGTTTGCTAATTTTTAGCACTTACCTCCTTGCTTTTCTCCTCCTTTCCTCTTTTGGTTTGCTTTTCTATAAAAGCAATGGAGATGGGTTTTCTTTCTCTTGTTGCTTTCTTTTTGCAAAAATCTTCAAGAGTGCTCCAAGATAAAGAGTTTCTCAAGGATCTTCAAGTTTCTTCTTCTTCTTCTCCATGGCTTCAAGTAGGTCTTCTTTTTCCAAGAAAAACCCCATGTAGATGTAGGAAAGTTTCCTTTTCTTTTTTTTTTTTCCTTCTTTTCTTTTCTTTTCTTTCTCTTCTTTTTTTTTTCTCTTTTTTTTTTCACGTGTTTTCTTTTCCTCTTTTTTTTTTTTTTTTTTTTCCACGTGCTTCTTTTTTTTTTTTTTTTTTGTGCACGTTCTGCCCCCTTTTTTTTTCTTTTTTTTTTTTTTTTTGTTCGTTGGCCTCTTTTTTTTCCCATTTTTTTTTTTCTTCCCTTTTTTTTTTGAAGAGAGTTTTTTTTTTTTTTTTTTTTTTTTTTTGCTCACCATGATATGAGGTTTATGCAATTCAAGATGATCATGCATTCTTTTTTTTTTTTTTTTTTTTTTTTAAAATGCATCAAGATAAAAGGCTAGAATTTCTAGGTCAAGTCAACATGGATTTTGACTTAGACAAAGTTTGATTGGTTTTGACCAAATTGGGTTGGAATTGGTCAAACTTTTGTCAAAGTTTTCCTAGCATCTAATGCATGATGGTTTTATGCATGATTTTTGGTAAATGAAATTGGGAGCATGATGATGCATACCTCGAATTTTCTTGCAAGTCTTGGGATTTTTGGAGCTTGCAGCAATGTTGAGCCCACTTCTCCAGTCTCGCAGAATTTCGAGGAGCTTTGCAAGTTTTGGGATTTTGAGCTCGCAGCAATGTTGAGCTCTTTTCTGATCTTGCGGAAATTTGAGAAGAAAGGCTTGATCTCGCAGCAATGTTTGAATTCAAGTCTTCTTCGAGAACCCTTCACTGATTATGAGCTCGCAGCAATGTTGAGCTCATCTTCAAGCTTCCTTTCTTTTCGGGGTGCCTCCCTTTTCTTCGAAATTGCCCCGGAACCATGCCAAAATTTTGCTAGGATTTTTTTTTATAGCAAAATTCTGTCATTTGGTGTTTGATTTCCTCCTTTCTGACTCTTGCAGGTGGTTCCTCTAGAACAAACAAGGGTAAGGGCCTTGTTACTGATGCACCTCGCCGATCTGCCAGATCTTCCAATGCGGCCGTTCAACAGGCTTGGGAAGAAGTCCGTTATGTGGAGACGAACTTGGAAGAATGCGACTCGCTCAACCGAGATGAGATGAGACAGCGATTGATCGCTCTCAAGGATGAGGGTTTTTTATAAAATTATGGCAAGCAATCGTCCTTGGATCATGGACGATCAGAGCGTTGTGCCCAAGCCTACCTTTTTCTTTGGTGACGCCGTCCCTGATGACTCGTCATTCCAAAGGAGATGCTTTCAGTTCTCTTACACAGCTGATGGTGAGGAGAGAACTATTTCTACCCGATCGACTTTTGATCGCACTATCTCGATCATGAGTCTTTCTCCCACATGCTCTAAAAGAGAAGATCCTCCAAGCTGGGTGAAGAGGACCAATGCGGTCAAGATCGGATTTTTGTTGGCGGTCCTCCCTGTTATGCAGAGAAGTCGCCTGTCCGTATGGACATGTTGATGCCAGCCAGCGGTTACCAAGGTTCTGATCATCCATCAGTCGATTTGAGACCGGTGGGCCTTGGCATTTTTAGCGGTGACGGCAGTAATTGGGTGAACCCCTTTCGGCTTCGCGGCCGCTTCAGCGCTGACTCGGGCTGGGAGTCATGGACTGATCACATCCTGCAGATTGGTGGCGCCATTCTGAAGGAGGCTGAAGTTTTTGATGCGGTTCGCGCTTTTCGGCAAACCGTCGTTTTCTCCGATGAGGCCTTCATGGCCATGTTGGAGTCTTTCCTTCCACAGACCAACACCTTCGTTGTCGCGAACGGTGAAATTGGTTTTTCTTTGAAGGAATTGAGCGCTACCACCGGGCTGCCTATCCTCGGCAAACTCTATGAGGAGTTTATGCCTATTGACAGCGTCCTTGAGGAGCAGTCGGAGGAGTTTAGGCTCCTGTACTTTCAGCTCGTCGCCTTCTACGATTTTTTTGAAGGAGAAGGAGGGCTCGAAAGTCCGATGCAGTAGTTGGAGGAGTCTCAGCTCTTTGTCTTCCAACTTCTTTGACGGTGGGGATGCTTCTGAGAGTATGTCCCAGGAAGCCAGGGTTAAGAACCCGAAGAAGATCTCCGTTATGCGAGAAAATTTGAGGGATTTTCTTACAAGCACAGACGCCATTTGTCCTGACATTGCGCTGCGGAGAGATCTTGCTGTTTACCTCACTTACTGGCTGGGTGAGGCAGTTTTTGCTGGAGGAGACGGAACGCACATCAGGCCGCACTGTATTTTTCCGGCTTGTCAGATGGCGTTCGGAGAGCAGCTTGCTTTGGTACCTGCTCTTTACTCCTATTTGTGCACCGAACTGCAGGCTGCTGCTTTCTTGGTTCGGCTTGGGCTCCCTATGAATAGGGTATTTTCAGCCCATATCTTCTATTCGTGGTTTGTGTACCACTGTCCGGGCTTCCACTGTTTAGGTGCTGCACAGGATGATGACCCGTTTATGATTCGGTTGGCTAGAGGGAAAGCCGTTTCCGAATCTCTTTTGTCTGCCCGTTTGAGGATCCGACGGTTCAGGGACGTCGAGATGGGGCAGTCTTCAGTCAAGCTTTCTCCCGGTCTGCGGAAGAAGGCTTTTGATTTTGGTATCTCCCGCGATTCCACCAGAGCAGGGTCGGGAAGACACTATTCTTTGACAAACGCAGAGAAGGGATGGCTTTTTAACATACGTGTTGGTACGATGGTGTACCGTCGACATCTTTTTGTTGACATCCAGCCGTATGTTCCTTCTCGTTTTGCGTTGCAGTTGGGCTTCTCCCAAGGCGTTGTAGGAGCGCCTTCGAGCATGGTGAAGCGTTTTGGGGGTCTTCAGGATGGGAGGAATGCATGGGCTTTTTACAGTGCGGAGGACACTACCGCCATGATTTCCTATCCTGAGCTGCCCACTTTCCGGACCGCTGGCTTCACGAAATGGTTTGCGGAGAGCTTTTCAGCGTACCGGGGGCTTTCCAAGAAGGAGCTCAATGTCAAGCAATCTTCCGGGAAGGGTCTTGGTAGATCAGACGGCGTCCGGCGAGAGGAGGTTTTGGCCTTCCTTTCTGGAGAGAAGCATAGGATAGGCTTTCTCAAGGACCGGGATGTCGTCAGATCTGGAGCTGTGCAAGAGGTACCTGGTGAGGTCCTGAGACAGCTGGAGGAGGAGGAAGCTGAAATCGACGCTTGGAGGCAAGCGGAACGAAGGAGAACTTCCATGGGGTCCACTGGCAGGAGCGGACCATCCAGTGAGGACTCTGGTGAGAAGCCTGACTTTGATAGCGGGGCAGGTTCTTCAGGTAAACCGACCCGCAGGAGCAAGAGGAAGAGAGGACAGTACCGTCATAAGAAGCAGTGCGAAGATTCTCCTGACGTGGAAGTCCCTCTTACCATTGATGAGGAGGTCTCGGGGGATGCTGAAGAGCCTCCAGAGAAGAGGAGTCGAGAGGAAAAAGCCGACGATGGTATGATCCTTTCCCTTTCTTTTTCTGCTTCTCTCTTTTTTTTTGTTCTTTGAGAGATTTTTGTTTAGATCCACTGCTTTCTTTTCTTTTTGCAGAGGATGATGACTTGGTGATGCCTGAGGCCCCGGCCGATGAGGCGGCGACGGATCCGACTACGGCATCTGAGGAAGAGCCAAGGGACTCTGGAGTAGGACCCAGAATCTTCTCCTGGTACGACTTCTTTACTTCCCTTTTTTTTTTGGCATTTTCTTTTCTTTGCTAAATTTTGCTGACGTTTCTCCCCCCCTTTTTATCAGCTGATTTGCCAGAGGATTCTGACGACTTCGAGCCATCCATGGATGTAGCTTTCTGCGACACTTCGGACGAGCTTATGGAGACAGAAAGCGCTCCACCGGTCGTCGGAGAAGGTATTTCACAACAATAGTCTTGACAAAATTTTTTTTTTTTTGACAAGATAATGTTCATACCTTTCATCTTCTGGCAGGTTGTGAGGCGACAGGAGAGGTTCCATTGTCTTCCTCGGAGCCGGAACAGGAAATACCGGCGGCTGGTCCAGAAGTAGAGACTTCTTCTACCAGTTTTGATGCGGCAGAAGTGCAAACACATGATGATATCCCATCTTCTGACGCTCCGGCTGGGAAGAGTCTTTCGATTTATCGCCCACTACGGCCTGACATGGGCAGTCAGTCAGTCAGCGGAGCATGGCGAGTCTTCATCTGGGCCCTCTCTTCAGTTTGCAAAGAAGGTGTTGAAGAGTGTACTGAGCTCCTGGGTTGAGACCCTTTCTTCTGGTCACTTGGAAGCTGGCTTTGGCATGGTCAAGCACGTGCGAGACATCCTTGCTGACAGCGCAGAGGTTGGTCTGGATATCACCAATGCCAAGGCTTTCGTTGATGGAGTCATTGCACTGGGCGATAAGTGGAGCAAGACTAAGAACTCCCCAAGTGATGACTTTTTCAACGAAATGTTTCTGAAGCCTTCCAGCGAGGTCAAATCGGAAGTGAATAAGATCTTGAAGGCTCGGAAGCAGCTTGTTCGAGAGAGGAACGTCGCCGAACTGGCTATTATCGAGCTATCAAAAGACCTGAGCCACCTCGATAAGGAGATCAACGAGACTAGGCAGCGTCTCGAGTTTTTGGAAGAACAGACTGCTGCTAAATGGGCTGCTGTTCTTGAAGCTCGTGCCAGAGAGAAAGCACTCTGATCCGTCAGGTTGAAGAGGTTGACGGGAATCTCCGAAGAAAGACTCAGGAGCATGAGCGATGGCAACTTCTTTGGGAGGAATTCCCCCGTGCTGAAGATGGATCGCGGTTTTCTGCCGCATTTTATGGCGGCATCTTGAAGAAGCGTGGCCTGGAAGCTTTGGAGGCTGAGGCCAAGAGTCTGCTCGAGGACCTTAGTCTTTGGTTGAAGACTATGATGGACTGAGCTTTTGACAAACTTTCTTCTTTCTTTTTTTTTTTTTGGTACCTCCATGTATAAACATTTTGGCACTCTATATTTTGTATCCCCTTGTTCTACTTAAATTCTTTTTGTTGAAAATAAGCAAAAGTTGAATGAGAATGTTTGTTTGAAAATCTTGATCAAAAGGTTATCATTTTGTGAAAGTCTTTTGTCAAAAGTGTTGTTTTGGCATGAAAGCCAGATTTTGTGGCACAAAGCCTGGTTTTTGATGGCTTGAAAGCCGAAAATTTTGAAGCGGCATGAAAGCCGATTTTGGTGGCGTGAAAGCCAAATTTTTGGTGGCGTGAAAGCCGATGTGGCATGGAAGCCAATTTTTGGCATGAGAGCCGATTTTTTTTTTGTTTTTGGCGTAAAAGCCGGATTTTGGCATGAGAGCCGATTTTTTGTTTTTGGCGTAAAAGCCGGATTTTGGCATGAGAGCCGATTTTTTTGTTTTTTGGCGTAAAAGCCGGATTTTTTGCATGAGAGCCGATTTTTTTTTTGGCGTAAAAGCCGGATTTTTTGAAAACCAAGTTTTGTTTTGTTGGCATGAGAGCCGATTTTTTGGCGTGGAAGCCGATTTTTGGCGTGAAAGCCAAATTTTGGTGGCGTGAAAGCCGAGTTTTTGTGTGGCATGGAAGCCGATTTTTTGGCATGAGAAGCCGATTTTTTGTTTTTTTTTTTTTTTGGCGTGAAAGCCAGGTTTTTGGCGTAAAAGCCAGGTTTTTGGTTTTCAAAAATGCAAGTATCGACTAAGAGTCGCCTCCCTGCTGAATGGTATTGCAAGTATCGATGGAATGTCGCCTCCTTGCTCATTCGGTTGCGAGTATCGATGGAATGTCGCTTCCTCGCGAAGTTGGGTGCAAGTATCGACTAAGCGTCGCTTCCCTGCTTTTTCTTCAAAAATTTGTGTTTTGCGGGTATCGATGGAATGTCGCCTCCCACGATTTTTGAAATTTGAGGTTTTTTCGAACCTTTGTTTTTTCTTTTGAAATTTGGGTTGTGGATATCAACTGGAATGTTGCGTCTCCACGATTTTTTTTGAAATTTTGCAAGTATCAACGAGGTGTTGCTTCCTTGCAATTTTGAGGTTTTGGAAGTATCGAATGGGGTTCGCATCCTTCCAATGGGTTTTTGCGAGTGTCGACTTGACATCGCTTTCCCGATTTTTGTTTTTAGACACGAGGGTCGTAAATTTTGACCTAAAACCATTTTTGGCGGTAAAAGGTAAGGCGGACTAGGGTGGAAATTCCTAAGTCCTGATTTTTGTTTCAAACCAAGAATTTTGGGTTCAAGGATCGAAAATTTTGGTTAAGTTTGGGAAGAGGCTCCTAAACTTAGATTTTTGGATTTTGATTTTTCTTTTGAACAATGAAACGATGAAAGTAAGCATTGTTTTGAAAGTTCAACATAAAGATGAAAATTCCAAAAGGAGTGGGTTTGACGAGCAAGTACCTGGAAATAGGCTTTGGCCTTGCAGGCGTCGCTCTGACCCAGTGGAGGAAGTCTTCAAGGGTAGTACCGCTTCAAGAACTTGCCGTTGATGGGCAGCATACATCTATCACCTTCCATGTTTAGAAGTGCGTATGCGCCATTGGAGAAGACTTGGTCGATGACGAAGGGTCCCTCCCATTTTGGTTCAAATTTGCCTTTGGATTTGTGAGCGAAAACCATCGGCCTTTTTTACCGCAAGAACCAAGTCACCCTTTTTGTGGGCGCGTTGCCTGACCTTTTTGTCGAAAGATCCAGCCATGCGTGCTTGGTAGAGCTCAATGCTTTGGAGTGCCTCGAGCCGTCTCTCATCGAGATTGTCCAGCTCTTGGAGTCTTAATTTGACATTGCTTTCTTGCGTCATGTCATTTTGTAGAGATACCCTTAAGGAAGGAATTTGTACCTCTAAAGGGACAACAGCTTCGCATCCATAGACCAAGGAGAATGGCGTGCTATGGGTCGGTCCTCGAACGGTGGTTCGGTAGGCCCACAAAGCTTCGGATAGTTTGTCGCCCCAGTCCCTTTTGTGGCTAGGGACCATTTTTCTTGAGAATTTTGCAGAGTGTCTTGTTGAAGGCCTCTGCCAGTCCATTCGCCGCCGGATTGTACGGAGTTGAAGGACAACTTTGGATTTTGTATTTGTCGCAGAACCTGTAGAATCTGTGATCACGGAATTGTGGTCCGTTATCATGGACGAATCTTTTAGGTATGCCGAAGCGACAAATGATGTTGGTGCGCAAGAACTGAAGGACTGATGAGGTCTTCATTTCATTGGAGCGCAAAAGCTTCTGACCACTTGGAGAAATAATCCGTAGCGGCGAAGATGAAGCGATGACCTTTGCTTGACGGAGGGGAGACAGGACCTACGATGTCCATACCCCAGGCTTCGAAAGGCCATGAAATTGCTGTAGGATGTAGCCATTCTGGAGGCATGTGGACATAGTCTCCATGAACTTGGCATTGTTGGCAGCGTTTAGCAAATTGCATTGCGTCAGCTACCATGGTAGGCCAATAATAACCTAACCTTTTTATCTGATCGTAGAGCTTTGGACCAGCCTGATGAGCTCCACAAAGACCAGCATGCACCTCTTTGAGAGTTTCTTTAGCTTCTTGTTGTGATAAGCAGCGTAGAAGTACTCCATTGTAGGATTTTCTGTAGAGCATCTTTGAAGGAATGTCCAGATGAAAGTTTGGGGTTCGTCTTTGAACACTTACCCGTTCTTTTGGATCTTCAGGCAGGATTCCGAACATAATATAATCAATGAACGGATCCCTCCATCGCCGATCGGAGGTCTGAGGATGGAGATCCGACTTCCAACCAGTTGGTGGCACTCAGCAACTGCTTTGGTGTGTATTGAGGGAGGGAGAATCCTTCTCTCACACACTGTAACTTGCATGTGTTCTCCTTCTTGGACCGCCATAGAGGCGGCGAGTCCAGCCAGGGCATCTGCACGGATGTTTTTCGCCTCTACGAATGTGGGTGATATGACAGATGTCAAATTTTTGCTGAAGTGATTGCGCCTTGTTGTAGTAAGGCAACAGATCAGGCTTCCTGATTTCAAATTTCTGATTCATCTGGTTGACGATCAGTTGAGAATCCCCGAAGGCTTCTAGCACTGTGATGCCCGGATTCGAGGGCGAGTTTCCAATCCTACAATCAGGGCTTGGTACTCAGCTGCATTGTTTGAACATGGTTCCAGTAGCGAGAAGGCGTGTGGAATCATGTATTTGTCGGGACTAACAAAGAGGATGCCAATCCCTGATATTTGATTTCCTTTTTCACTTGTCCTGGTTGCACCGTCGAAGTACATATCCCAGGAAGCATTTGATAAGGGAAGCCTCCACGTTGTAGACTGACTCGTCTGGGAGATCATCCTGAGTGGAGAGTCTTCAGGCAACGGATGCTCTGCAAGAAAGTCTGCCAGAGCTTGACCTTTGATTGCTTTTGTGGTACATACCTAATATCAAATTGTGACAGGAGGATAGACCATTTTGCCAGTCGGGCATTGAGGGAACCTGCTTTTGTGACAAGGACCTTCAGGAGATTGATCCTCGAGATCAGGTATACTGTGTTGGACAGCAGATAGTGACGTAGCTTTTGTACAGCAAACATCACTGCAAGACATTCTTTTTTCGACTGGAGAGTAGCGATGCTCTGCACCTACCAGCATGCGGCTGAGATAGTATAGAGAGCTTCTTTTCCCTCGTGATTTCCTTGTGCGAGTAGAGCTCCCAAAGAGTGGTCGAGGCTCTTGTGTACAAAATAAATGGTTTTCCAGTTGTGGGGGCAGCCAGTACTGGAGTTTGGTCAGGTATGACTTGATGTCTTGGAACGCAGTTTTCGCATTCAGCAATCATAGACAAAGTCCACGCCCTTTTTTCATTAGGCGGGAGAATGGACGGCATTTCCCTGACAGGTTGAGATGAACCGTCGAATGTATGCCAATCTTTCCTTGAAGCCCTTTTAAACTGTCTCAGGGTTTTTGGGGATGGCATTTTCTAGGATAAGCTTGACTTTGATAGGGTCAAGCTCTAATTCCCGCTTTCCGAACTACGATCCGAGGAACTTACCCGATGATACACCGAAGAAGCATTTTAGGGGATTCATTCGCAGTTTTGTGCCTGCGTAGTCGGAGGAAGACTTCTCGAAGATCTTTGAGATGGTCTTCTTTCTTTTTGCTTTTGACGGCGAGGTCATCAACGTAGCATTCGACGTCTTGTGCTGCATATCTTGGAATATCTTCATCATAGCCCTTTGATATGTCGCACCAGCATTTTTCAGACCAAATGGCATTACAGTGTAACAATACACACCAAATGGGGTCCGAAATGATGTGTGTCTTTCATCTCAGGATGCATTTTTATCTGATTGGTACCCAGAGAAACATCCATGAATGTCATCCGCCTCGAATCACAGGTGTTGTCGATCATCACTCCGATATGGGGAGAGCGAAATTCATCCTTAGGACATGCATTGTTCAGGTTCTATAATCCATACAGAACCTAATCTGCCCATTTTTCTTTGTCACTGGGACGATGTGGCCAACACAATTCAGGATGTTGTTTCCTTGCGGATGAAACCAACGTTTTGGAGTTTTCCTGACTTCTTTGTTCAATTTTGTCCATTATGTCAGGACGAAATCTCTTTGGCCTTGTTCGACAGGCTTGATATCTTTTTGTAGATTGAGTTTGTGAACTGCTATTTAGGGTCTAAACCAGGCATTTCAGCGTAAGACCATGCAAAACAATCAACAAACTCACGAGAAAAACAATATACTCGGGTAACTCATCATCCTTTATATTCTTGCCTTATTGATACAGGACGTGGGCTAATCTGGCTTCCCAAGTCTATCTTTTGAACAGGATCTTCTGTTGGAATGACTTGAAAGGTGGTTCCTCCATATATTTTCGGAGGCTTCCAATCAACAAGACCTTCTGGAGTTTCAAAGGTATTCTCAGACCAAGGCTGTGCTTCTGACCATGGGTCTTCTTGATCGGCAACTCTTCTCAAGACTTGCTATGAGATGGTCCCAATCGCCTGTTGAAACCTGGAATCGAGTATGGCAACTTCCTTTTAGAGATGGTTCTTCTGGACCAGAAGATTGCGCATCTGTATCATTGGACAATTTCTCTTCATCATCAGAGAAATCGTACCAATTGGAGGAGCTTCCTGGATCCTTGACGGGTAACTCTTCAAAGAGATATCCAGGGAGATCGATTATCTTCACAGACACGAGATGTTGAGGCTTCGTCGGCCAGACGACTTTGTAGCCTTTGGGTCAACTGTCTCAT
>QPKB01000006.1:10080817-10160926 GCA_003546025.1 Camphora micrantha | reverse complement strand
ACGAACATGTAAATAGTACCAAACAGTACAATACAAAATCAAGCTATTGTAACCAAACTTGGGGAGAAATTCCCCTTTTCATCCACACCTGCAAACAAACACAAGAATAGGGCCTAGCCCTCTCCACATACATCCATACCCCCTCTCATCAAGTCCATCATCTAATATCCATCCAACTAAGAAATCATTTCATTAAACATATAGATACAATTATCATGTTTTCTAACATCAAAGACAACAATGAGCATGTGGTCATCTAAATCATTATTAAATTATCGAATCAAAAGGAAAGACAAACATATCCAAGCATATATATAAATGTCTACTTGCCTTTCGTCGAAATTGCACAAATCCACAAATCCTAGCTCCATAGCCCAAAAAACCAAACCTAAGGGTAATTTAGCAAAATAAAACTAATTAAAATATAAACCAAAAGAAAATGAAGCTCTAAGCTATCTAACACACTACTACACCCAAAGTACATTAACCCAAACCTAAGGGAGGAAGAGCTTACCAAATAAATGGGTGGATGGAGCGGTAGCTTGCAAATTGAGGATGAGATGTTTGCGGGGTCCACGCGGAATAATGGTGACCAACGAAGGTTGTGGGGCCCACTAGATTGGTGGCCACTAGATTAGTGGTGATGGAGGGTCATGGTGGTGGTCCATTGACAAGGAAAAGGAAGGAGACAAAACAAAGAAAGAATGGAGAAAGAAAGAGAGAATGAACTAGAGAGAGAAAGAGATGATGACATGGTGAGATGGGTGGGTGAAAAAGTCAACTGATGTTGACAATGAGTGGAGTGAGGTGAGGGAAAATGAAATGGATGTGGGTGGTATTACTCACGTGGATAATGAGTGGAGTGAGTGAGAGAAGAAAGAAAGCAAGAGATAGAATGAGATGGGTGAGTTAGAGAGGGAGAGAGAATGAAGAGAAAGAAATGGTGAGATGGGTGGGGGAGCTCAATCACGTGGCAGCAAGGGGGGGTGGAGGAGAGATGAGTGAAGAAGGAAGAAAACATAGAAGGAAAGAAAGAAACAGGGAAAGAAAGAAATGAACAGTGGAGGGGAAAAAATGGGGGAAAAACAGAGAGAATGAGAGAGAAACAGGGAATGAAATGAAGAAAGGAAAAATGGGGAAATAGGGAGAGATGTGCAGGTGGGTTCGCCGGTGGCTGGGAAGCTCGGCGACGGCGCAGGTGGGTCCGGCGGCGACGGTGATGGCGCCGGGACGGTGGGGCAGCAAGATGGGTGAAGGAGAGATGAATGAGAGAATGAGAGATGAGAGAGATAAATGGGAGATGGAGAGTGAGAAGAGAGTGGAGAGAGAGATATGGCCGGCGGCGGCGAGGTCCGGCGACGGGAGGCAGCAAGCCGTGAGAGAGGGAGAACGAGAGAGATGAGAGAATGGGAGAAATGGGGGCTGCTGTTGTGCTGGGTGTTGTGTTGGAGTGAATGAAGAAGAGAGGGAGAGGGGTTTGACCTAATAAAGGAAAAGGGGAAAGAGGGAAATGGTGGGGGATTTACATGTGGATTAAGGTGGGGTGGGGCATGATGGGATGAGGTGATGAGATGATGAGGTGGGGTCCACAAGGGATGAGGTGGAAATTAATAAAATAAGTTTAGGTGGGTTCGGGTCAAGTCGGGTTTTGGGTCGGGTTCGAGGGTCCGGATCGAGATGCAACAAAAGGATAAAGTCCTGGAAATTAAGTAATCTACCCGATGATGCCAAAATCTCGAAAAGCAGAAAATACTAAAAAGCCCTCGGAACTTTCCGGAAATAGCGACACACACCCCTACTGTACCCAAACGGGCTCGGATCTCAACCCAACTCGCACGCGCAATCCTAATAATTAATCGGGACCTGTTTGGCTTATAAACTAGCTTAATTATCTAAAAGCACAATTAACTAAGCTAATTACAACCTTGGAATTTCGGGATGTTACATCTCATCCTACTCATCATCTCCACCTCGCTCTCGTTCTCCATTCCCTGCACAGAACCCCTCTCCTCCATCTCCTCGGCGGGCAACACCATCACAGCAGCACCGCCAAGCGCGCACAGTATCCCCTGGATGCCCACAGAGCCTTCATCTTCCTCATCTACCTCACGCGACGCCTTCCCCTGCGCCAGGTACACCCCTTCCTCTTCTTGCACTCCTCACAACCCCTGCGCACCCACAACTTCTTCCTCCTCTTCTTGCTTTCTTTCTTTCTTTCTCCCATCTCTTCTTTCTTTCATTTCTTCCTCTCCCCCTTTGCCTCCTCTGACCTCTCTCTCCCTTCCCTTTCTCCTTCTCCCCTGTTCCGCCCTGCAGCGCCCGTCTGCGCTCCCGCTATCCCCTTCTTTTTCTTTCTTTTTCTTTCTTCTCTCCCTCTCTTCCTCCCTTGCCACTATACTCCTCCCTGCCACAACTCCCTGCACCTAGCACCAACCGCAACACCTCTTCCTCCTCTTTCTTTCTCTTCTTTTTCTTTTTTCTTTTCTTTCCTTCTCCCTCCTCTCTCCATCTCATAACCTCCCCTGCGCATCGCTATCTCCTCACTCCATCTCCTTGCTACACCTACACACACCCGTCTACTACACCACAACCCACCTTCCCTTCACTTCACCCACCACACCAGTGCACGTCCCCCACGTTCTTCTTCCCCTCTTTTTTTTTTTTTCTCTTTCCCTTCTTCTCCATCTTCTTCCTCCTCACCCTTTCTTCTTCTTCCTCACACACTCCCCTGCGCAGCCCTCTTTGTGCACACACCATCTTCGTCTCCCTCTTTTCTTTTTTTCTTTCTTCCTCCCCCATTTCCTGTTCTTCTTCTCCATCTCCTTGCTCCCAAACCCACTTTCACTTCACTGCCACTGCCCTGCACAACTAGTGCAGACGACCCTTTTCTCCTTCCTTTTCTTCTCTTTTTTCCTTTTCTCCTTCCCTCCCTCTTATTCTCCTCTTCGTTACTTCTCTTCCTCCTCCCACTGCACCTTGCACCACACCTGTGCACTCTCCCTGCACACCTCTCTGCACGCAGCCACTGCACATCACTCCACTTCTTCTCCTTCCCTCATTCTCTTCCTCTCTTTTCCCTTCTCCCTGCAGCCTACCTGCACACACGCAAGCGTCTGCCCAGCAACACACACCGTGCCATCTTCTTCTTTCCTCACCTGCGCACACCTCCATCTATGTGCATCTCACCTGCACTACACCCCACAACCGTGCACCCACCTACACCTACCTCTTCCTTCCCTTCTCTCCATCTCTTTTCTTTTCTCACTGCACCCTCACCTGCACACAACCTACCTGCTGCACACCCATTGGACTACCACCTCGCATTTCTCCTCCTGCACAGCGCCACCACATCTCCACCCTACTGCGCACCACCTCACTGCCCACACTAACCCACTATAGCAACTAGCCCCCCGATCTACACACCCTTATTGTAGCACCTCGCCTCATTGCCACAGGCACAGTGCCCACTGCCGCCACCACCTACACCTTCTCTGCCTCGATCTCCCCCATTAGCTCTGCCAATCATTTGGAGCCACCAATCCAATCCATGTATGCACAGCCCAATTTCATTTTGCTATTTATTTTGTGCATTTAATTCTCTATTTATGGTGTGTTGCCTTTATTTTTTTCATGCATCTAATTATGCCATGCATCTAATATGCTCGTACATTTAAATTAGCATTTATCATTTTTTTTTTTAGTTTGATCCAGTTTGTCCTTAGCCTATGTATTAAAACCTGTCCATGCATTTGACATGCCCATGCACCATATAACTTAGTTGCATTTTTATCTCTCATTTTTTAGATAAAAATTAAAGTTGCATAATTCCTAAAAAATAAAAAAGGAACAAAAATAGAAAAGGACAAAAAAAAATAAAAAATAGTATTCTAAATATTAGATTAACTAAAACAATAAAGTTAGATTTACTAATTAATTTCTTCTCCTCCTCCCCTCTCCTTAGGATTAGGGAATTTACTTAGAAAAGTCTAAATTAGTTAGGTAGATTAATAAATAAAAATTAGTTATTTATCCCCTTCTCTCCTCCTCCTCTTTCATTAGGATTATGGAATTTATTTAGAAAATTCTAAATTAGTTAGGTTGATTATAATAATTAAAAATTAGTAATCTATTCCCTTCTCCTCCTCCCATTTTATTAGGATTGGAAAAATCAGTTTAGGATTTTAGGCTTTATAAATCAAACAAAAACAAAATAAAAGTACAAAAGACCAAAATAAAGTAAAAAATATTAAAAACCCAAAAATAGTAATAAACTGGAGTCATAAATTAAATAGTGATTTAGGCTGACTAGGTCAGACCCCAGACCCAGATCTAGGTCTCCCCCTAGCCAGGTTAGACTACTTTTAGTTTCTTTCATTTTAATAACTTAGGTCTCACTCTCTCTCCGGGCCCTGCTAAGGGACCAGGAGAGCGAATGAGGGAGGTCAGGACCCTAGGGTAGGGTAGAGATCCATTTAGGGAAATTGACTAGTTAGTTTAAATCCAAGTAGAAAATCCCTTAGTTAGGCCCTTCTAGCCCCAATTATAAAAAAAAAAAAAAAAAAATAAAACCAATAAACCAACCCCAAAAATATTTTCTTCTCTTTTCCTCCACCTCCCGTGCCAAATATTCATTTGAACTCAAAATTAAAAGGAATAGAGGCTGATTCCGAGAATCCGAATTAATGAGAATGACGAGAGATGAGTGATTTCACACACCCCAATATCATTTTATTTTCTTTCGGCCCATCATCGGCCACCCCAATATTAGTTTATTTACTTTCCGCCCATCATTGGCCATTCTCAATCAATCTCGGTCCATCATCGGCCTTTCTTTACTCGCTTTTGGCCTATCATCGGCCATGCATTTCTATCACTTGCGTGACGCATGCAAACCCATAGAAATCACAACTCGAAGTTCCATTTGCAACGTTCTTTCGATTCGAAGAATCGGCCTTTAAACCCTAGGTCATCAAAGAACATTGAAGGGGATACCCGGAAACGGGACTGATCATTTTCTAAATATTTGGCACCTTCTCCTATTTTCTTAGTTTATTCTCATTTTATTTCAATCATCCCCCTAGAATACTTGGATTTAACTTTAATTAGTCTACATGGCTTTGGATGTTGATTTCCCCTACCTAGTTCACTATGACCCTATTTTGAGACCCGTAATTTGACCTAAATTGAAAGACCCAAATTAAGTGACAAGACAATCGTTGTGTGTGGTTGGCGGCACATTAGACGAGAGAAGAACCCATCCCATTTTCTCCCGCTCCTTTTCGACTTTCGTTGAAGGACAGTGTTACGGCCGTATCCGTAACTGGCGATCGTGATCCGTCAATTTTAAGGGTAGTCGGAATCCTCATTTTCGATGTAATTTTTTAATATCTCATATAGTTGAATGGTGATTTCCCTCCCCGGGAGGATCAAAATTCACATTTGACAAGGGTGGATGAGGATCGTCAAGCATGTCCTATTCCGGGTGATCCATCGGATCTCTTCGTCCTTATCAGTTTTAGGATGCATATAGTTATGTTGATATGGACAGGGAATGTTTGACATTCATTCTGACAATGTGTTAATTATTCGTTTATCTTATTGGAACTATTAGAATCCAAATTTAATATGGTTTCTTACAATGTACAGGACAATGTGCAGGAATCGTGAGTCTTTTAAGTGTATAAATCATTGGCCTAAGTTGAGATCGTGGTATCTATCGCAGCTGGGGGAACATAATCATATTCCTGGACTTCATGCGATTGTAGAGGAGTATGGCTTGCACCATTGAGGAGGCACTTATCTTACCGCCATATTGTTTGGGCTTTGGTGTCAGCATATGTAGAGAGATGGCAGCCCGAGACTAACACTTTTCACCTACATTTGGTGAGATGAAGATCACATTGGATGATGTCAACGCCATTCTTGGCATTCTAGTTGTGGGTACACCTGTCCACGCATCGACTTAACTGTCTTTTATTGATCTGATACCATTTTTGGAGTGTGGATAGAGTGTCTGCCAATGCAAAGTTGTCCTTGGCCTGTGGTGAGGTAGTGAGAATATCATGGATCAAACAGATGTGCAGTGATGTGACTCCTTAGTCATCTACACGGCGGATAGAGTGCACTGCCAGAGGTTACCTATTATATTTGTTAAGTTACACACTCTTTGTCGATAAGTCCACAACGAGAGTCCTCATCTTCTACTTAGAGTCATTGATGGACTTTGGACAAATTAGACATTATGCATGGGGGGCTGCTGTGTTGGCATATCTATATCACCAGTTGGGCTTTGTGATGAGGATAGGTGTCTGACAGATTACCGGATATCTCACGCTGCTGCAGGTATCTCACGTGTATATCTGTAAATAAAATACTTTTTGTATATTACAGACTTGTTAATTCATTTATTTTGCGTGTACAGGCCTAGGTGTACGAGCACTTCCCCTTTGCTCGTCCCCGAGCATAGATTGGATATATTCAGGCGAGCCACTAGCATGCCGATGGTATCCTTCCAGTAGTTTGGGCAACACCATGGAGAGTATACAGTTGATGCGTGAGAGGCAGGACAGTATCCATTCAAGCGAGGTGAATAGACACACTTATCTAATGGTTACTATTATATTGAAGTCATTATTATTAATATATTGTTCTACTTCTTATTCACAGGTAGCTTGGTACCCCTTTGCTAGTGTGAGGGCTTATCATCCATTCCACCAGATATCATTTTTTTGTATATGCCTGAGATCGATGGATGTCATAGAGCCTTACCAACCACAGAGGGTTCTTCGTTAGTTTGGACACGTGTAGAGAATCCCACCTCCACCGTAAGCCCCTGTTCGTGCATCTCGGGAGTGTATAGGGCCTTATACCAATTTCTGAGCCAGTTTTGGATTACGTGGGGTAACCATATATTATCCCTAAAGCGCTGCGGGAGTTGAGCAACGTGTAAGACCCCGACCCGAGTGACCTCGATTAGTACTAATTAAATTGTGTGTTAGTTCTAAGCGTGATTAGTGGATTTTGATTTAATTGGGATTATAATAACTTTTATTATAGCTTTGAAAAATTTTGAGCGCCTTTGTGACTAGTGGGGCCCTTTGGGGGTTCCTTTTATGACCTTGCATGTGTTTGAGAGATTGTTCGAAATTCTTTTTTTTTGTATGTTAATCCTATTTGACTCATCTCGTTAATCTCTACAACTTTCATGTTGATCCCGTACCCGTTCGAAATTCCGAAACCCGACTTTTCTCAATTTGAGGGCAAAATGGTCTTTTACCTCAAAATCTGGACATAATATTTGATGTCACCAAAACCCTTGAAATATATACTTTTTAAAAACTAGATATTTCGGCGATAGTTTTTCTCTTCTTCATCGAACTCACCCGAGGCCCCGAAAGTCATGTTTTTAGCCGGACAAGTTTGTTAAGTTGTGGGACCCACCTTCATTCTCTATATAAGGAGAACCCACCTTCACTTTTATTTTCTTCTTCTTTCCCTTGTTCTTGTGGAAGGAAAAGCTCCAACCCTAGGGTTTTCTCCTAGGCTTTTCTTGCTCTTTCATCTCAATCCACCACCAAACCCTTGCCAATGGAGGAATGCATGTTATCATCTTCTTCCTCTCCTTGAGAACTTTCTAGTGACACCATTTGTGGAGGAAACCACCTTTTCCAAGATCCTCTTTGAGCTCTCCTTGTCCATTTGAAAACCTTACAAGTAAGCTAATCCTTCAATCTCTTGGATTTGTGTTCTTATAACCTTGGAGAAGCTCCATTTTCATTATTGGAAAATTTCTCTTCTTGTCCTTTGGTTTTGACTATTTTAGGGTTTGTTTTGGGGTTTTTGTTTGTAGCTTTTGATCTTGGCTTGGAAGAGTGATTAGAGCTTGGTTTGCTTGATAGAGACCTAAGGCAAGTGGATGAATAGATGGTTTGAGAATTAAATGGTTTTATGAGAAATGTGGTTGGTCTTGTCATTTCTATTCATGTTTATTAACTTGCATTTAATTTTAAAATAAATGCTCATGAATGAATCTTGCCAGCTCATTTAATGTCTTGGAAACATTTGTTTATAGCCCTCATCTATCTCTTGTAAATAGCTCAATGGATTTTTGTGAATGGTGGCTTCCTTGTTTCTCTTTCTCTTATGGTTGAATGGGGTGAAGAAGGAGGTGATTGGATGAATACTTATAGAAGTTTTAGGGAAGTGTTGAATAATAATTTGGAGGAGCTTCTTAGCTCATTTCATAGCAAGGAAATGAAGAGAATTGATTGGAGGAAGAAAAGGCTAAGACCTGAACTTAGTGTGAATTTAGGAAGAAAAAGCTAAGATCTGAACTCAGTGTGAATTTCCCGTAGCTGGGCGGTTAGCTGGTGGTCACCTGTCAGCTAGCCGCTTGGTGACCGGCGGCTAACCGAACCAGGTTCGATTACAATTCCAAAGAGCTACGTTTCTCTTCCGAAGGCGCGGTCAGCTAGCGGCTAACCGCTGAACTGATCGACTGCTAACCTCCAGACAACCGAATTAAGGCGGTTACAATTCCAGTATACTGCATCCTGTCTGGGAACCCGCGGTCAACCTCGCGGTCAGCCAGTGACTAACCACTGAACCCATCAGCAGCTAACTGCCTACTAACCGCTAGGTAACCGAATTCTCCCCAGAATTTTGGAGAATGAAGAGAAAGAAACCACATCACAATGATTCATTAAAGTTTTGGAATTTACCAAGGTGTGTATGGAGCCCGAAATGTCTCCAGAACTCAAGGAGTACCAAGTCATACTGAATTGACATACGAGACCCCTACTCACCTTGAACAATTCTCGAATCCCGATACTTATCCCGAAATTCATGCTTTATAAATTGTCATGTCCCGATATATATTGAAACTATATTTTAGCATTTTTCTAGCCCGCTCATGCCTGACCTGATATAAAGTGTTTTTGTGCCTAAGGGCATCCCGTCCCGTCCCGTCCCGTCCCTTTTATATAAGAACTTGTCTTGATTTCTTGCATATGACCTACGAGTCGGCACCACTAAGGTTAGACGACCTTGTCGGTTTGATCCACCGACTTGGAGGTCCCCCTCTTGTCCTGCCAGCTGCAGCCTGGATCTTGTTCTATCCCGATACCCGGTTCGCTATCACGGTCCCATCCATCTATATATGTATCCATGATTATCATTGACTCTCCTCACTGTGTGTGACTGAGGTTAATGTCTTGATATTGCTCTCATCACTTTAATGGGAGAGGATTTAGCTTTGTGTGGTTGTCATCTTGCTAGTTCCTGATTCTTTGGCACCTTTACATATATTGTATTGCAATTATCTTTCTTGATAAATGATGCATTTACTTTTATGAAATTCTTTATTTATACAGGTTTCAATGTTTTATCAAGGTATCATTGTTTTTAATCATTGTTATATCATTTCACCCACCTGCCAAACCGTTGTGTTTGATCCACTATTTTGATACTCAGGTCCAGACGTTGGTTACCCCGAGGAGGAGCCAGAGGAGGCGGTCAGTGAACCGCAACGTATAGTTGAATGGCAAGCTGATGATGTCATGTAGACATCTAGTCATGCTTTGAGATGCGACACATTTTAGGACGTTCGTCTAACTCATTCGTTTGGGAACTAACCTGGTTGTACTGGCCTTTGTTGGCCATTATTTTTTGCGAACAATAATTAACTGATATTTTGTATAAACTCTAATTTTATATTTTGGGAAATGCTAATGTCCATTGCTCATTCTAACATTCCTTATTCATATACATTTTAACAGTCTTGTTAGTTAGGAATGAATCATGGATTTGATTTGCTACACGCTTCCACATTTAAACAAATATATTATGTTGATGTGATATTATTACCGCGGATACCTGTGCGAAATCGCATGCACGAGTGGCATCTTTTATTGACTTGTGTACGTATCGGTTAAGATAAATACATGGCATTGACAACCGTTCCTTTTTCATCATCCAAACTTAGTCCTAATCCCGGATTAAGCCCCTTGACACGGTCCGAGGTCGCGACACAACGCATGCATGAGATTGTGTCACAGATTACCTTCAATGGTTTCAAAGGATTTCGCATGTACGGGACCATAACTCAGATCGTCATTCACATTATGACCCCCACCAGGGCGCTGGTGAACCTACCCCTATGACGGTGAGATTAGTTAATTTGAAAAATTAAACTTGATGGTATCTACATGCCTTACTCATTTGTTAAATTCGTATCTTGTTCGGCTGATATAGGTCCATTGAACAGTAAACCATCTTCGTGCCATGATTGTGGGACAGCCAATTGACATGTATCACCGCACGTTACAGACTACACTCGAGATTCTAGAAGATTTTTCGATTACATACAGGCGTCGTTTACAAGGACCGTAGTCGGGTTTTATGGGTGTGATTTGTATTTTTTTTTTTTTTTTTATGATTGAGGGATGAATTATGTATAATTTCTTGTGGATGTACTATTTACATGACATTGTGGATTCGGATGTACTTTTAATGGATTGTAGATGAAGTTATTTACCAATTTGGTTTTAAAGTATGCATGTCGATAAATGCAGCAATGGTATCTTAAATTTTGCTTAAAAAATCTCAATTGTGAATACAGTAAGCATGCTACACTAGGGTTGTCAATCGTGTCGTGTTAACGAATTCGGGTTACGGGTTAACGAATTCGGGTTAAAATCACCTCAACCCGTACCCGACCCGTTAACTTAATGGGTCAAAAAATCTAAACTGAACACGACCCGTTAATTTAATGGGTTATCCGACCCAACCCGTTAACCTGTTAAGTAATTAAGTCATTTTGAAATTAAAAAAAAAATGATACAAAAATAGAAGAAGAAAAATATATGAGCCACATGAAACCATAAGTGAGGATCTCAAGTGGATCCCACCTAAAAACCCACTATAAAACAATAAATTTTAATTTCTTTTATAAATTAATTTATTTACATTTAGGGAGTAAAAAAAAATTTAACGGGTCAAGCGGGTTGTTAACGGGTTACTTGTTTAATTCATACCCGACCCGTTAACTTAACGTGTTAACGGGTTTGACCCATTAACGACCCGAACCCATTAAGAGTTAACCCAAACCTGTTAATATCGTGTGAGTTCGTGTCGTGTTAACGAGTCGTGTGACATTTTGACAGCCCTATGGATCTCAACGAGTAGAAATATCCGTCTTCTTCTTCTTAGATGTTGACTGACCCCCAGTATTCAACTTGACATCCGGCTTAAGAAGATGAGTGGATGACGGATTTTCCACTTCTTTCAGTTTTTTCAATATCCATATTTTACCTAGTTGATCACTCTCATGAAATTTCTTTGCGATCAACTCGAACTCGGCAGTGCTGGTCAATTTAATGGTTTCCTTGCCCATAGTGGGAACCAAATCAAGCTTCCTCCAATGCTGATGTATAGATGTAAGGGGTATGAGATAGCCTAAGAGTCGATACTAGACAATCTTGTGTGCACATTGTAGTCCATGAGTGCGTCGAATTATGCATCCACATGCCGCCGAGTTTGTATCGATATCATTAGCTCTCATTGACTCATTTAACATTATATCCAAAGCACTCCTTGATAGATATCTTCTCAACTCCCGAAATAGGGCCGGTCCGAACTTATGTTGCACAGTGTTCAAACTCTTCTCAAAAGAAGCATTTATCTCCGTAAAGAGCAACTCAAGCCATGCATGGATAGTCGTCCAAGACGAATCAAAATTACAGCTCGATGACCCTAGATGTCTCTTTAGCTTTGCATGTGCGCTCTCAGTCCTGTTCGTAGTGACATTCCCAAAGTGCATATGTAAGTCTGTCTATGCCGCCATGAGTCGTTCATTATGCTTAATCAACAAGGATTTTTGAAAACTCCCTTTAGGAGCTATTAGAATGGATTACTAGTCTTAATTGAACCAAACAATGCAGTGGAAATAAACCAATCAGGCAATAGAGAACTAGTTATCTACCAATCACACACCACAAGAAGGAGACACAATATTTAACGTGGAAACGCTATCTAGGGAGAAAAACCACGAATTAGAAATCAAGAGTTCACGAACAGTTACAAGATATACTCACAAGCTCCTTTACCTCAGTCTGTACTTCGACCTAGGAACTGTAGTTATTCTTGCAAAGAATCCACTGACACGACTTCCACCGTGCCTCGTTCTCCTTACTTGATCTCCTCGCACCTTGACAATCAATCTTCTACTAGAAAGGTAGAAACAACAATGACCATCTAGAGCAGCCCTTCAGAACAGTCTCACAAAAGCTCTAGAGAATAAACTCTCTCTAAGATATCTCTGACTCAGATTAATGAGAGTAGTGGTGGTCTCTGTGTGGTGACCTCTAGGGTTGAGAGAAATACCCTATATATAGCCCCAAGTTCGTGCTTAAGACTTAATGCACAAGTAGGACTCAAATTGGGAAACATAGTATCAAAGGAAACACTACTAAAATCAGGATTATGAGACTTTCCCAAAATCTGCGCCTAGTTCGCTCGAGCGAATGAGGTTCTGTCTCAGCGAAATATTTCTTCTGTCAGGCATTTGGGCTTCTAAGCTTGACTTCGCTCGAGCGGATGGAACGATTGCTCGAGCAGACCTCTTTCAGGTTGATCCGGAAATTCAGCACATGTAGATTTTCTTCAGCCTTTTGAGTCATTCCAATCTTCTATCTTCAGGGACTTTTTCTAAAAAGAATTACAACTCAAGAGACCCAGAGTTTTGTCCAACCAATGAATTTAGCCAACACTAAAAATCCTAACAATCTCTCCCTTTGGCAATTCATGGACAAAACTCCCTTAGACAATAAAATTTAATCTACCCAAAAAGAAACCCAAAATACATTGAAATTAAAAAAAATCAGTACAAAAAAAATATTCATAAAAAAATATATTCATCGTCTCTCTCACTCCCTTAGCTCCCCCTAGCTTCGATATTCTCCCTCCTTTTGTCCATAATTGGCAAATAAAAATTTTGCAAGCAGCTTCTGTCAATCTGGATACTGCAGCTCCCCCTCAAATTGATCTTCGTATCAGCACTGGGGATGGGGGCTTGATCTAGTAGATCAGGGGTGATGAAACTTTGGTACACACACTTGCATCTTCAGACAGTTCAACAAAGTGTGTACAAGAACAGATGGAAGGTCTTCTTTCTTAACCCAGACAGTTTTGGTTTTCAGTAGTGACTCTCCCTTCTGCCTTTTCCATTGCTTTTGGTTCGGTGACTTTCGCAGCTTATTGCAATGGGGTCGAATGTGTCCTTTAATTCCACAGTGATGACAAGTGGGAATTTGCTCAGGACATGACACATTCTTCTTTTTGGCAGCTGTATTTGCAACATGAACAGCAGGATTAGTAACAACTGAAGGTTTAACAAAATAATCATTACCTTTGGCTCTTGATGTAGATGCTCCGTCAATGTACCCAATGCCATGCATGTTGTTCTTTGCCTTTTGACTGCTCAGGATGTCATCAAATTTTTTAGACCCAGTATTCATCCTGTTAAGGGAAGCCTTGCTTGTTTCTAACTCAGAAAGAACCATTTTGAGTCTTCCTTGCAAGTCAGTATTTTCAGCTTTCAAGACTTTCAGATCATGAGTCATCAAACCACACTTCTGTGTTTCAACAGTCAATTTATCTGCCAATTTATTATTTTCTGCCTCTAAGTGACTTATTTTTGTAAGAGCTTCAGACAATTCAGCTTTTAAAGAGACACTTTGCTCTTCAGATTCTTTCCAGCTTATAGCCACTTTTTCATTCATCTTTAGCATCTTCATGGTTTTTGCAAACAATATATTATATTCAGCTTGCCAATCATGTTCTGTCTCTGACTCACTGACATCATGATCAGTCCCATCATCAGAAACTTGTGGAGTAGCTGAAATTGTAGTTGCCACGAATGCTACAAATTTGCCATTCACATGATCATCTTCATGATCTTTTGTATCTTCTTTTTCTTCTTCAGAAGATTCTTCATCCCAAGTTGTATTGAGAGCCTTCTTTCTTGGTTTTTTGTTAGCACAATTACTAGCAATGTGTCCATAACCATGACACTCAAAACATTAAGTCCCTTTAGAAGATTTCTTCTTTACAAAGTTTTTAGGGACTTTTAGATCACTTTTCTTCCCCTTCATGAACAACTGAAATTGCTTCGTAAATTGAACAGCAACTTGTGGATCTATTTCCTCAGAATCAGAATCAGAATCACTAGCAATTTTCTTGAATGATTCTTTGGAGGCTCTCAAAGCAATATTTTTGGATTTTGATTTTTCATTAGGCCTTAAATTTGCTTTAAAAGTCTGAAGGTTCCCAACTAATTCCTCAGCTTTGAGAAGATTCAGATTTTTATTCTCTTCTATGGCCACAACCTTTGCATAAAACCGTTCTGGAAGAGATCGCAGAATCTTTTTCACAACTCTACTTTCAGGAATTGGCTCACCCAAAGTAAAAGTATCATTCACAATTGTATTCAGCTTTGAATTAAACTCATCAAAAGTTTCATCTTCCTCTATTTTAATGGTTTCAAAGGCTGTATACAATTTCTGAAGTTTCGATTGTTTGACGGTGTCAGTCCCTTCATGCACACCCTGCAGAATATCCCATGCTTCTTTTGCAGTAGTGCATGTAGAAATTCTACGAAACTCAGATATGCTAACTCCATTATAAATAGCATTCAAAGCTCTAGAGTTGCAATTGGCAGCCAACTCTTCTTCCTTAGTCCACTTATCATAAGGTTTGGGTCTAGTTACTCCATCAGTAATAATAGTGGGTAAGGAATAGTTATTCTCAATAGATTTCCAAACTTTCAGATCTATGGCTTTCAAGAAGGCAACCATCCTGACTTTCCAATAAGCATAATTGTTACCATCCAACAGAAGAGGCTTATTTGTTGAAGTGCCTTCGCCGTAGATATCCATTCTAGTAATATTTTGATCAACACAATAAAGTAGTGCAACCCGCTCTGATACCAATTGAAAACTCCCTTTAGGAGCTACTAGAATGGATTACTAGTCTTAATTGAACCAAACAATGCAGCGGAAATAAACCAATCAGGCAATAGATAACTAGTTATCTACCAATCACACACCATAAGAAGGAGACACAATATTTAACGTCGAAACCCTATCCAGGGAGAAAAACCACGAACTAGAAATCAAGAGTTCACGAACAGTTACAAGATATACTCACAAGCTCCTTTACCTCAGTCTGTACCTCGACCTAAGAACTGTAGTTATTCTTGCAAAGAATCCACTGACACGACTTCCACCGTGCCCCGTTCTCCTTACTTGATCTCCTCGCACCTTGACAATCAATCTTCTACTAGAAAGGTAGAAGCAGCAATGACCTTATAGAGCAGCCCTTCAGAACAGTCTCACAAAAGCTCTAGAGAATAAACTCTCTCTAAGATATCTCTGACTCAGATTAATGAGAGTAGTGGTGGTCTCTGTGTGGTGACCTCTAGGGTTGAGAGAAATACCCTATATATAGCCCTAAATTCGTGCTTAAGACTTAATGCACAAGTAGGACTCAAATTGGGAAACATAGTCTCAAAGGAAACACTACTAAAATCAGGATTATGAGACTTTCCCAAAATCTGCGCCCAGTTCGCTCGAGCGAACCCATCATCCGCTCGAGCGAATGAGGTTCCGTCTCAGCGAAATATTTCTTCTGTCAGGCATCTTGGCTTTTAAGCTTGACTTCGTTCGAGCGGATGGAATGATCGCTCGAGCGGACCCCTTTCAGGTTGATCCGGAAATTCAGCACATGTAGATTTTCTTCAGCCTTTTGAGTCCTTCCAATCTTCTATCTTCAGAGACTTTTTCTAAAAAGAATTACAACTCAAGAGACCCAGAGTTTTGTCCAACTAATGAATTTAGCCAACACTAAAAATCCTAACAATTTCTTCACATAATCAAGAGCTTGTGGATACCCGTAGAAATTCTTGTTACATGCACTTACAAGTTGCATGTAGTCATCTTTGGTGGGAGATACTACCAACATATTCCAGCTAGTAATAAATGCATCCCATCTGTCTTTGGTTTCAAAAAACTTCTTACAATTAGCCAGGATGTTCCTTGAAAAATGCCACTTGCATAACAAGTTTGTAGCATTCAGAAAAAAATTATTAATTGCATTCATCAGCGCCAGCTCTCTGTCTATGACAATCACACGTGGCAACATGTATCCATCTATCTATTAATGACTTCAACCTCTCCAAAGCCCAGGTATAGCTCTGCACCTTCTCAGACTCAAGGTTCACAAAAGCAACTTAAATGTATGCAATTTAGGGCTTGGACAATTTATAGAAAAAAAAATCTTATTCTTAATAGAGCAATTAAAAAATAACAAAGGATAAATGTATGCAATTTAGGGCTTGGACGAAGTACTCCAAAGAAAAAAAACAATATAAAAACAAATATAGTGGCATTTGCAACAAACATATCAGCATCATGAATTAAACAAAATAAGAGATACCCAAGTGAAAAACCACAACACTACTACTACATTCAAACTACACATCCATCTATAAAATCGTAATAAAAAACCACAACACTTACACATCCATTTACAAATATAAAAAACCAAAACACTTACGTTCAAACTTACATCATGGCACATTAAACCCCATGCCCCTATTCTTCCTGAGCGGGGGCAGCACCTCCTGTTTCTTCCCCTTGAGCGGGGTCAACACCTCCAGTTTCTTCACCTTGTGCGGGGGCAGCACCTTTCGTTTCTTGGTAATATGGGATTATGGTTGCTCGAAGCAGCTCCAAACGTGGGGTATCTCAACTGCATAAGCACGCTACAAGAGTGGGTGTTGCACAAAAAGAAAATACAAGACTAGGACTACAATCGCAATGAAGGGTTTCCGATGTTTTCCAGTCGTTAGAAAATACAAGGCAAGCCCAAAACCAAAATGGATTGGAAAACGAGGAGGGTTTTTCATTAGGTGTTTTACATTAACACTAGGAGCCTATTAAAGTAAGAAGAAAGCGCCGAAGGTGGTGGTGGAGAATGACGTGGTGGACTCGGAGGAGGAGAATGAGGTGGTGGAGTAAGAGGAGGAGAATGAGGCAGATATGGTGTAACCATATACCTCTTTTCCTCATACTAGCTCAAAAATTAATTCAATTATGAAAGATTTCATTGAAATCAATGGAGTAATAACAATTATTAAGTAATGCAATTATTTCTAACTATCAATTATTCCTATTCCCAGTATTTCATTTAGTATCTTGTATGATCTTGAATAGCCTGCCCTCTACCCACTTTTCCATTTTTGCTCTCCCTATATTAATTCTATCCCGAACCCAAGTTTCGACGAGGTTTGATCCACTTTCATTCTTTCTATTTCTTTCCTATCCTAACGAACTGAAAAAGGATGCGTTGTGGAGGTAAGATTAGTCATAGAGAATTTTGATAAGTCCACAATATCACATATTTAAATAATTAATTCATATAAATTTGTGGGCTTAATTAAAATAAAATGCATTGAATTCATAGATTTTCACAAAATCATGCAATTAGACTCTTTTGGTTGAGTTTAAGTAAAAATCTCTTAAAAATGCATGTCTTGGTGAGATTATCAAATTCTGCATTTTTTAGCCCCATGCATAGTGTAAGGGCCCAATCAAAATTTATCAATGATTTGAGTTTTGACCATGTGATGGATCACAAGTGGACCCCACCCTGTTTAAGCACTTTCATTCACTATCATTAACTTAACTAGGTAATGTAGGTGGAATTAAATTTTATTGCATTTAGATAATCACCATACATCATCATGTGACCTGACTTATAATATGGGACCCATTGCTTGCATTTAAGTTCGAGTAAACAGTATCCAAAAGTTGGGTTTTATACATGGGATGATTATTAATTTAATAAATTTATACACTCTAGTGAACCATGCATGTTATGACCCACTTAGTGGGCCCACATTAACACCACTATCATCATGTTTATAAACTGTCTTATGTGTAGGCCAAAATGGGACCGCAAGGGAGATGCACGTCCATGGATCATTCCAAGTCATTACAAGGCGTAGTGGGACCCATTCCTATTGTTAGTTTGAAAAAAAAAATATCAAGATGCAGTTTTGAAAATTTTCAATAGAAATTTAAAGAAGGAGAATGTCCAAGCCACCTCAAATTCACAAGATTTTAAGTCCAAGTGGGGCCATTTTCAACAAAGAATTAAGCCAAATCAAGGAGATTATAATGGGGCCCAAGTGAAAAGTTTCAAAAGGATTGAAGAGTCCCAAACGGTTTTGTGCAACAACAATAGATAAGGAACCCAATTTCAAGATCCAAAATTCAAGGAGTTCAAGTTAGATAAATTAAAAAAAAAAAAAAAAAAAGAGTAACTCCTCCCATTCTCACATTAATCACCCTCTTTTCCACCCTTATTTTTTCTCTCTTCTCTCTTACCACAAGGGGAGACGTCCATTCATTGGGTGGCCATCAACTTCTTTCCAAACTAACTCTCCCCTCCCCCTGATATCTCTCTCTCCCCCTAATTTCTCTCTCTATCCCTCTCAATCTCTAACTCCCTCATCTCTATCTTTTCTCTGTCACACACAACGTCCCTCTCTCTTTCCCTATTACTCATGCGCAGAACACTCCATCTCTCTCTCTCACGTTATTAATTTTTTTCCTTTCTCTCTCTCTTTCTTTTCTCTCTTGTAAGTGCCTAAAAATTACGGACTTAGTTAAATAGGGATTTGCTATAAAGCTTTTGGGAAAGAGAGTGACTCTAGAAGCCTGAAAAGGAAATAAAAGGGGTTAGAGGCCCTGGCTGTGGCCAGCCGAAAGCACTCTGATGCCTAAGTTAGTTCAATAACTCAACAAAGGGTGAATGAGCGGAGAAAGAGAGGGAGCTAAGGATGTGTTATTTTTGCATACCTCTGCTCGTTTGAACTCATGCATATATATAGGCGTTGGTCATCTCAGATCTTCCCTTAGTGGGGGTAGATGGATGTACTGTCCCATCGGGGCATACCTTTTCTCCTTAGTGGAGGTAGGTAGAGGTACTGTCCTATCGGACCATACATTGACCCTATGCATATTTGCTGATGTGATCGCTGGATAAGACTTACGCCTTATCTATATCCGGCGCCCATCTTATCAGTCATTATATAGCCGCCATTTCATCAATGCTGATTGACATTCAACACTTACCTCGGTGGACCGAGCTGATGGTGATGCTGGAGCCAACTAGTCCCAAGATAGTGCACCTCGGCATTGTTGTCGAGCTGCGCAAGATACTGAGTTGCACATGCTGAGATGAATCCAGCTGGTACTTCTACCAAAGTTAGCCCAAGTCTGGAGTGATGGTGCTGCCGAGCTCAGGAGACGAGTGTAAACACCTCATTTGGCCCTCTACGATAGCATTAAACACCTGTCATATATAATGATGCCCCCATTTCACCCATAATTGAAAGGTTAATGGCATAATTCAAATTATTTAATGACGATGAAGATGCTTGTTGATAATTTTAGACTTAGTTCGACAATCTCTAGAAATTCGTGAGGGAAAGAGCCAAATCGTGTCAAGATCTCTTGTCCAACCCACTACTCATACAAGAAATGAACTATAGCACTATTCAAGTCCATTCCAGATTACATAGAACACACTCAGGTTGTTCCTAGAGGGATTACACTTAGTTTGCCTAAGTACGATGCGATTAGCATGAGTTAAGAAGTTAGGATCATTGATCCAAATATCCCTACTCTATCCCAATCTCTAATCATTATGACATATGGACTAAAAGATTCTACATTCCGAAAGTTTTTCGACGATATGTGGAATGTCAAAGTTCGACAAACAGATCAAAAGATATGGCCCTCGGAAGATTCCCCCCACCAAAATCCACTTGGGCGCACACACAGGTGTGCCCATGTACCAAAAGTCACTTGGGCGCACACATAGGTGCGCCCATGTCCCAGAAAGGCACTTGGGCGCACACACAGGTGCGCCCAGGTCCTGGGTTGCCCTTATAAGGCACTTGAGTGCATACTTAGGTGAGTTCCGCTTTATTTTTCATAGTTCCGGCCTGACCTTAACCCGAAAATGGAACGAAACCAAACCTTAAACCCATTTGACCCAAAGGCTGACATGGGCACACCTGTGTGTGCGCCCAAGTTCTAAAATCCACTTGGGCGCCACCCTAGGTGCGCCCAAGTCCCTTGTCATTTTGAAATTGTACATAGGCGCACCCACGGTTGCTCCCAAGTCTAGTCTCCATTGTTCTAGTCCGAATTCAATCCAAAAACAATATGAAGCGAACCATAAACCCATTTAACCCAAAGGGTGACATGAGTGCACACATGGGTGCGCCCAAGTCCCAAAATCCACTTGGGCGCCACCCTAGGTGCGCCCAAGTCCTTAGTCGTCTTGAAAAATGCACATGGACTCCCCCGCTGATGTGCCTAAGCCCAGTCTCTATCATTTAGTCCGAATTAGATCTGAAAGTAGACCGAACCAGACCTTAAGTACACTCGACCCCTAAAACTAGACATGGGCGCACCTGTGTGTGCGCCCAAGTCCCAAGACCCACTTGGGCGCACCTGTATGTGCGCCCATGTCAATCAAAACCCTAAAATCACCTAGGTTTGCGAGAAGGCTCTAGAAATTCATACCTATAGGAGCCCTAACCCCTCCTCCACGCCAAAAACCCCTATAAAAACCCTCTTATACCATTTTTTGCAGGGGGGAGGCTACTAGAAAGAAGAAAAGAGAAGTAAAAAGAGGGAAAAAGAGAGAGTTCATAAGAGAGATCCTTAGATCTAGGAGAAAGGAGAAGGAAAAGAGCTTTGGTTCTCCAAGATCAGCAATGGAGAAGGCCTCCCAAAGCTATGGATTTGGGCAAGAGATTCAGTTTAGGACTTGAAGAATGCGATTCGAATCGGTACTTCTAGATCTAGTCTCTCCATTTAATGTTTTTCATCATCAATAGTTAATAACATGCTTAGGATCATGCATACACTATAGGTTTGCATTGATAGTTATATTTCTCTAGTAGATCTGAAAGTTAACATTCATTCATTAATAACATGCTTAGGATCATTCTTAGTCTATAGATCTGCATCGTTTTTGGCATTCTGAGATTGTGATTAGGATAGACTTCGCCCAAGTCACAAGAGTTGGGTTTTGACCCCGGTTTCCATCCCGTCTGCATTTTGTCTCTCAAATCCGGATTTCTTTCCATATAAGTTAGTATCAGGACTTCGGATCCGTGACTTTGTGTTCAAAATCACGTGAAAAGTGTTGGAAAGAAGAAGCAAAAAAAAAAAAAAAAAAAAAAAAAAAAAAAAAAAAAAAAAAAAGGAGAAGAAAACACAGAAAAAAAAAACACTTGGGCGCCATTGTGTGTGCGCCCAAGTCCAGAGTTAGAAATTAAACTCCAATTTTCCATTTCGTGTGCATTTTGCTTCACAGATCCGAGTCTATCCTCGTATAATTTGATATCAAAGCCTTCGGATTTATAAAAAGCATTGAAAGAATCGAGAGAGGACAAAATTTTATTGTTTGAAAAGAAGGAAAAGGGAAGAAAGAAAAAACAGAGGTACTTGGGCACCACTGTGAGTGCGCCCAAGTCCCTGCAAAGGGAACCACCCTTCGAAACTTAGTCCTCGTATTATTATTTTCAAATCCGGAAGATTTGATATTAATATTTAATATTAGGATCGTGTATTTAATTGCAAATTGTTAGAAATCATGTCGGAATATTGTTAAACATCATAAATACATCACAACCCACAGGGGAAACACTTGGGCGCCACTGTGTGTGAGCCCAAGTCCCTGGATTGATCTCCGACCCACGTTTGTTTTGTTTTGTGTTTCATTTAACTTGATGTTCCATGTTTATGATCATTTCAATTGATTGCTGAACTTCTTGACTCCGATCATCAAATCATCAACACTTTAGGTTAGGTTATATTGCATAAAATACTAAAAAAAGAAAATTATTATAAAGTCCTAAAACTCTTGCCTTCTCATCTTGCTCTTTAGTAATTAGAGAAGAGAACAAAATAAATAAAATAAAAATAAATAAATAAATAAATAAATAAAAGAAATAGAAAAGCCCATAAAAAAGAAATAGAGTAGACATTAAGTACAGGACCTTAGGGTATTTCTTAATTTAGGTTGCATTGCTTCTGCATAAAAAACCAAAAAAAAAAAAAAAATAGAAAAGAGAAAAATCACAAAATTCTAAAACACTTCTCCTCTCATCTTACTCTCCAGTAATTAGAAGAAAAAAAAAAGTAATTAAAAGGAGTAGTAGAATTATCCTAGGTTTTTCCATTTATGCCTAAGTAAATTAATAAACTTGATCAATTCCAATTTAAAACACTTAATTAATTTAAAACACCTAATTAAAATAGCTAGTTAAAATCCATAGACTTAATTAATTGATTAAATCCTTAAAAATGATTAACAACTTCTAATAAAACCCCTAATTGAATAAAACCCTAATCAACAAGTTCCAATTAAAGTCATAAGCCTTAATTTATCAAGACCATAATCAACGAGATCCAATTAACAACACTAAATTCAGACCTTAACTAAGCTATAATCAAATCTTGATAATCAATTCCTAGTTTAAACCCTCATCAAGACGATATACCAATCAAATCCCAAAAAAAAATAAAAAATAAAAACATCTCCCAACATAAAGTAAAGTCGAATACCCGAAATTGACTTGAAAACACCCTAGAGACAACAAGCTAGTAGACTGATACTTGGGCGCCACCACGGGTGCGCCCAAGTCACAGAACACACCTAGGCGCCCCAACAAGTGTGCCCAAGTCCCTAGTCCAATCCTGAGACGCACTTCGGTTACGTTTCAACTCATGAATTCGAGCCATTACCATACTTAAGATTTAGAGACTTGAAACCAACCCAGGATCCAAGATTTATTGACATAGGTCACCTAAAAATCCAAATTTAAGTGAACGAATCTAAGAAAGAACCGAAATTCACAGACCGACCACTTGAGCGCCACTGTAGGTGCGCCCAAGTCACCCAGAATCACTTAGGCACCACCACAGGTGCGCCCAAGTCCATTTCTAGCCCCCAATATCACCAAATCCATATTCATCTCCAATCTCGACCCAAATCAACATTTTAAAACCTTTACCGAACCAACAATAGTCTTGAAATTTAAAATTCCATTAATATAAACCCGTTCGGAGTCTCGAACTAAAGTCAGAAGACTTAAAAGTATCAAATTGAGACTTGGGCGCCACTGCGGGTGCGCCCAAGTGCACAGAAACACTTAGGCACATACATATGTGCGCCCAAGTCCTCTGTCAAATCCAAGTGGTGAATTCCGATTGTGTTTTGAGTTCCGGACTTAAGATTTTTAAAATATACTAACTCAAAACCTAAAACAAGATCAGAACAAAAGCTTACACTTAACAAAACTCTCCGATTTCCGAAATTGACATAATACTTTCGTCACTAACCAAGTAACATAGAATCTGGTACTTGGGCGCCATTGCCTGTGCACCCAAGTCACCCAGAGAACTTAGGTGCCACCACAGGTGTGCCCAAGTCTTCTGCCAACCCCGTTTCACCGATTTCAACATTCCTTTCATCATTTGAAGTAAGACCTTCAATTCCATAGACTTAAATAATTTAAACAGAACCTTAAGACAACCTTAATCTATCCCTAAATAACTCTTAATCAAAACCACAACTTAAAATAAACCAAACCGATTAAGATCATAATTAACAAATTACTTAGGCGTTGAAACGATCAAACGTAGGTTGTCTACACTCTAGGATTAGGTTGGATTTCTCCATTAGGTGGATTAGAGCATTAGACTTCATCCCATCACTTTTTCTGTTCCTTTAGGGGATCGGGAAAGCTGATGTGGACGGTTTAGGACCTTAGGTTTGGATTAATCTGATGATCAGTAATAAAGCATTAATCACGTAAATTCAAATAAAAATTCCCTAGTTAGGCCCTTCTAGCCCCAATTTCAAAAATCCATAAAAACTATAAAACCAATAAAATAAACCCAAAAAGATTTTTCCTTTATTTCTTCCTCCACCTCAGGTGCCAGATATTTAATCGAACTTAACGATAAAAGGGAATGAAGAACTGATTTCTAAAATTGAATAAATGAGAATGACGAGATGAGATGAGTGATTTTACACACATTTTTAAACAATCACGGCCCATCGGCCACCCTAAAACAAACACCGGCCCATCGGCCACCTTCAATCAATTACGGCCCATCGGCCACCTCCAATCAATTACGGCCCATCGGCCTTTCACTTTTTATCACTCGTGTATCGCACACGAAAAACACAGAAATCACAAGTCAAAGCCTCATTTGCATCATCATTTTGATTTGAAAAAGTCA
This sequence comes from Camphora micrantha, assembly GCA_003546025.1. Lineage (NCBI taxonomy): Eukaryota > Viridiplantae > Streptophyta > Magnoliopsida > Laurales > Lauraceae > Camphora > Camphora micrantha. Next base: position 10,136,534 of record QPKB01000006.1, on the reverse strand, counting down.
GCCTTTAAACCCTGTTTTGCCAAGGGATTAGAAGGGGGTACCCGGGAACGGGGCCGATCCTCTTCTTAAATATTTGGCACCTCCCCCTTTTATTTTCTTTATTTTAATTATTTCGTTTTACTTGGATATACTATGATTTTGCTATGTGAGGATTAACCTTTATTTGGACTTTAACTCATGACCCTGAATTGACCCTCTATTAAAGAGACCCAAAGAGACCTAAATCAATGTGACAAGACAACCGTCATGTGTTACCGGCAGCACATTAGACGAGAAGAAAAACCCACCCATTTATTTTCTCCCATTCATTCTTCTTCGGCTTTCGTCGAAGAATGGTGTTACGGCCGTTACCGTAGCTGGCGATCGTGATCCGTTGATTTTGAGGGTGGTCGGAATCCTCATTTTCGATGTAAAAATTTAAACAGCATATATAGTTGAATGACGATTTCCCTCCCCGGGGGGATCAAAATTCACATCCGACAACGAGGATCAAGACGAGCTTGATTGGTACTTTTACCGAGATCAGGGCTTATCTCGGAAATGCCCCCACACAATTGCCCCTAGCCCTTGACCTCTTAAAGTTCCCCAACTCTTCGAGGTTAAGGGCTAAGTAGAAATAGGAGAGCTTCTTCATCTCGGTGTGAGCTGCTGACATTTATTGGCGCCCGATCCCTATAATGTCGCTTAGTGTACCCAAGATAATTAGTGTGATGTAGATGTTTCTCTACCTTTCAGAGGTGATTAATGCTGCTGCCGCTTCGTCTGCCCGAGATGATTAATTAGCGCGCTACTGCCATTTTGTCTGCCCTAGATAATTAATGAAGGTAATGAACCTGGCGCTTTGATCAATGTGGGAAACAAACCGTCGATGCCACGTGTTGATGCCTGATGGGGCTTCTAGCGTCTTCGAAGAGGCGTGTGGAATGCTCAAGGTGACACCTCGCACGTGTGCCTTTGAAATCCTAAAGGACGCCCTTTTATTTTTATAAATAGGGGTGTTGTTCCTCCCTTTCTTTACTTTGGCACTTGTTACAGAGGACTACTTTTTGCAAAGGAGAGAGCGGAAAAGGACCTTCTGTCACCGTCGAGATCCCGTCCCTTTTTCAGTCTTCGCGAGTCTTCTTGAGTCCCCTTCTTCCTCTTCTCATTTTGGTCTTCTTTTTAGGGTTTTTGCTTTTTGTCTAGGGTTTTTGCTTTCTATCTAGGGTTTTTTTTAGAAAAATGGGAGCCTATAGGCATTGGGCGGACACCCCTGAGGCCATGGCCAACTTCAGGGAGATGTATGGCATTCCCAATGATGTCCGGACCAGATTAGACGACTTTGATGGTTTTGTTTTCTCTGATGGTTGGATGCCATTTCCTTTGATTGCTGAAATTAAAAGCGGGGTTAGGTTCCCAGTTCACCCCCTTCTTAGAGCTTGCCTATCAGCATGGCATCTCAGCCCCTGCCAGTTGATGCCCAATGGTTACAAAAAAATAATGGGCGCTTTGGAGCTCAATAGAATTTTGGGGATTAACCTCGGTGTCCATGACATCAAGGATGCCTACGACATATGTAAGTCGGTTCGGGACGGTACCTGCTTCTACCTCTGAGGGAGGCTAGGGAGGAAACAGTTTGTTACCGACCTGGAGGACTCGGGCATACATGCCGGGGACGACCGTTTGTTTGTCTTCGACAACTGGGAGTTCGGGGTGAATGAGACTGCAGCGGAGAGGCGGTACAGGATACCCCAGCATTACGAGATTCCTCCAAGTAAATGCCGAACTCCTCTAAATCTATTTTTACATACTTTTTCATTTCCTTTTGCTGACTTGAAGCCTTAGTGTTTGCTCTGCAGAGATTGGGCAAAGGAAGAGCTAGGCCAGCAGATTTGGTTGGCGGCCAAACAGCGACTGGCAGCGGGCTGTGCGCAACTACAAGGGTCACAACACCCGTGCCGCCTGGTCGCTCCTCGGGTACGAACCGATGTATAGAACCTACATCAAGAGGAAGCCCGAGCTTGTGGACGTGCCTGCTGATCTCGAGCGGCGAAAAGCTTCAGGTGCCAAGACCTTTACTTCTCAAGCCGAGGCGAAGGCTGACTTACAACAAATAGTCGAAGCCTATACTTCTCTGAGCTTGGAAGAAGGGAGAATGCCGCCCCGCCGACCTCCATTGCAGACGCAGAAGCTGGGGGAAAAGTTTTTTGGAGGGGAAGCTTCCAGATCCAATCCTCCGTCGCCGATAAACATCCCGCTTCTGCCGCCTCGGGCGCCTCTGGGGGATCAACCGCTGCTGGCGCTTCAATTCAAGAGCGCCCTGCCTAGACAAGGAAGGAGAAGGCTCGGCTAGAGAAGAGGCCCAAGTCTGAGATGCCTGGCTCGGTGGATCGACAACGTCCTGCCGAAGGGGCAAGGGAGAGGGAGAAAGCCCCGGAGAAACGGCCCAAGATTGAGGGTGCGGAGGAGCAGGCTTTTGCTAAAGATTCAGCACTCTAGCCCGCGGGGCCGGTTTTGTGGAGGCCATCTTTCTCCCTTGGAGCGGGGAGGCCGGTGACGGTAGAGGACCGTCTTCACGACAACCCTATTACCGTAGCGACATTCACCAACGCCTGCGCTTTCCCACTAGATATGCAAAGGCTGCAGGGGGTGGACGATGCGACACTGCTAGTCACTGCATTGCAGTCCGCCTTCTCGGTAAGTCTCCTTTCGTCAGAGACTTATGGGTCTACTCAGGCTTTTGTCATTTTCTTTTTGACACTTCTCTCCTTTTATCAGATTGTGCAGAAGGTGAAGGTGGCTCTGGACAGGATCCAGCACAGAGACATCAGAATTGATCAGCTGGATGCGGAGAGTAAAAGGCTCGCAGAGGCCTTGGAGGACAGCTGCAAGAAGCTGAAGGAGGAGGAAGAGAAAAACTTCACCCTTGGGAAGGACCTCGAGTTCGCCGTGAATGAGGTTTGCAAGGCGAAGGCCGAGTACAAAGAGCTAAAGGGGGCGGCAGAGGTGAAGGCTAAGAGGGCGATCCAACTCGAGGCCGAGCTGAAGGAGAAGAATGCCGAGCTGGCAAGGAAGAATGTCAAGCTGGAGGCTGTGTGGAAAGAGAAGGTCGACCTTAAAGCCTCATCTTAGGCTGAAGTGGAGATCGCCTATCGAGACGGGGTGGAGGAGGCTACAAGGGTCTATGTCGCTATGGTCGACGTGTTAGGTCCACGATTGTTTGAGCATGGATGTAAGGCTGTACTGAAGAAGATGGGGATCCCTGAGGATCACCCTATATATCGGGACTTGCCCAAGTTTAAAGGTCAGACGACCGAGCAGAGTTCTGCACCTCCCCCTACACCTCTTGCCGACGTTATTTCTGAAGCTTCTCCAGAGGTTCCCACTGGAGCCCCTTTAGCCGAGATTCCACCTGAAGTCGCCCCGACCCTTCCTCCTGAAGCTCCTTTTGGTGATGCCGTCGGTGTTGTTTGAGTCTCTTTTTCTCTGGACGTATCTTTTTTTTCTTTCTTTTTAGAAAAATGTAATGACGAATTTGTACACTTTTTCATTAATGAAAGATTTTTCATGTCTGCAATTGTTCTTCTTGTAACTTTTTCAGATTTACTTGTGCTTGTCATTAGTTTAATAGTCGAAACTCGGAAAAAACTTTTAAGTTCTTCAACTCAAGAAAACGGACCAAGTAAAGGAGTTTGGCAACTAAAAATGTATAGTTGGCTCTATAACCAGGCCTACCAATGTGTCAGTTCCCATTGAGTCTCGTGGCTTTGCAGCTGGTTTCGCAATCGAGTTGTAGTTCCGACATAGCTGGTTTTGTAACCGTGTTGGTAAGATGGCTGGTTCTGTAACCTGGCCTGAATGTTAGCTGGTTCTATAACCGAGCTGGAGCTGGTTCACTAATCGAGCTCGAATAATGGCTGGTTCTATAACCAAGCCTTGATAGGAGTTGGTTTCGTAATCGAGCGGGAGTTGGTTCTCTAACCGTGCTCGAATAATGGCTGGTTCCATAACCGAGCCTTGATAGCAGCTGGTTCAGTAACCGAGCTGGAGCCACCGAGTTCTGTAACAGGGTGTGCCTTGATCGTTCAAAGACTTTTCTTTGTAGCTTGGTGAGAGACAAGGGATATTCTTCTGGAAGAATTATCTTTTATTGATTCCAAAAATTGAGTACAATTCAGAAGTAATATTTTTTGAGGTGCGTGGCATTCCATGGGCGCGGCAACTCCCTTCCATCCATGTCCTCAAGCCTATACGCAGACTGCCCAGCTGTCGAGATCACCTTGAATGGTCCGTGCCAGTTCGGTGCGAGCTTGCCTTCATTGCGATTCTTATCTGCAGGAAGTGCCTTCTTTAAGACCAGCTCTCCAACAGAGAACTTCCTTTCCTTGACTCTTCAGTTGTATCTTTTGGCTAGTTGTTGCTGGTAGGAAGCGAGGCAGATGGCTGCGGCCTCCCTTCGTTCTTCAGCCAAGTCAAGCTCCTTAGCCCGATTTACTTCGTTTTGCCCCTAGTCAAAGAGATCTAACCTCAAGGTTGGAAGGCCGATCTCGAGGGGGATCATGGCCTCCATTCCATAGGCCAGAGAAAAGGGCGTCACCGAATTGGAGCGCCTTGGGGTTGTCCTAAATGCCCAAAGGACACTTGGGAGCTCTTCTACCCATCTTCCTTTAGCTCAGTCCAGCCTCTTCTTGAGTCCATTCAGTATAACTTTGTTCGAGATCTCAGCTCGCCCATTACTCTGTGGGTAGGCTGGGGTCGAATAACAATTTCTGATGTCGAGCTCCTGGCAAAAGTTCCTGAAGAAATTGGAGTCGAACTGGGTTCCATTATCCGAGACCAGAGTTCTGGGAACTCCAAATCTGGTGATGATATTTTTCCATACGAAGTTCTTCATATCTTACTCGGTGATGGAAGATAACACCTCGGCTTCTATCCACGTAGTGAAGTAATCGGTAGCCACTATTAGCCACTTTTTATTCCCTGGGGCTCGATGGAGAGGTCCCACGATGTCCAGTCCCCACTGGGCGAATGGCCATGGACTGGAAAATGCGCTGAGATCCTGGGCCGGCTAATGGAGAGAGTGCGAGAGTTTCTGGCATTTCTCGCATTTTGTAGCGTACAATTGGCCATTTTTTTGCATGTATGGCCACCAGTTGCCTTGGCTGATGGCTCGATACGCCAGTGACCAACCTCCGATGTGTCTTCCGCAAATGCCTTCGTGGATTTCGTAGAGGAAGTCTTCAACTTTGCTTGGATGAACGCACTGGAGGTATGGGCCGGTGTATGACTTTCTGTAGAGTTTGCCTTCTTGAGAGAGCCAGAATCGAGCATCTCTCAGCCTGATTTTGTAGGCTTCGATCTTGTCTTCAGGAAGTTGGTCTTTCTTCAGGTAGGCGATGATAGGATCCATTTAGCTCGGACCGAGATCAGTACACAAAACTTGCCGCGGTGAGTGGAGTTCTATACTTGATGTTTCCAGTGTCCCTACCTCGATTGTTCTTTTCTTTTCGGCCTCAACAGCCGAGGCTAGGTTAGCGAGGGCATCGGCATGGGAGTTAGATTCTCTGCCGATCTGTTTGATCTCGGCTCTTAGGAATTGGGAGAGGAGCTGCTTCGCATGAGACAAGTAGGCCGCCATCCTTGCATCGCGAGCTTGGTAGTCTCCACTGAGCTGGCTTGTTACTAATTGAGAGTCGCTGAAGACTACTAGTTGCTGTGCCCCTAAGATCTTAGCGCTGTCGAGTCCCGCGATTAGCGCTTCGTACTCAGCTTCATTATTAGATGCCCTGAAGCCCAGTGTTAAGGCTTGCTCGATGACAAGGCCCTTTGGAGATTGAAGGACTATGCCAGCGCCAGACCTTTTTGATGTCGAGGATCCGTCAACGAAGATCTTCCAAGCTGAGTTGAGGAACTAGTTCCAAGATTGTTCGTGCTCGGTTTCGGTGATTCTTTCTTCCTCATTTGTAGTATCTTCTCCTTTACTGTCCCTCAGTTTAGTGTCAAGCTGGCTTGGTGCCGAACTAGGAGAAACGAATTCCACAAAGAAGTCTGCTAAAACTTGGGCTTTGATTGCTGTTCTAGGTCGGTACTGGATATCATACTGCCCCAGTTCGACGACCCACCTTGAGATTCTCCCAAAGAAGTCCGCTTTTCTAAAAAGTGATTTTAGTGAATGTTCTGTAATAACCACTATAGTGTACGTCTGGAAGTAATGTGAGAGTTTGCGAGAGGTACTGACAAGCGTCAAAGCTAGTTTCTTAAGTGGTAGATAGCTGGTCTCGGCGTCAAGCAGGATTTTGCTAGCGTAATAATTGGGCTTTTGCTGCCTGTCTTCTTCTCTGACAAGTACCGAGCTTATTGCGTGTTCCAAAACAACCAGATACAAGTAGAGCGTTTTTCCTTGCCTTCGTGTAGATAGCAGGGGTGGCGAAGATAAGTAATTCTTGAGTTCTTGGAGAGCCTGGTCACACTTCGGAGTCCACTGGAATTTCGAGCTCTTCTTTAGGAGTTGGGGGCGACATTTTCCCGAGGCTCGGCTGATGAAGCGGTTGAGTGCGGCAGCCATCCCTGTGAGCTTCTGGACTTGCTTCGCCGTGGTCTGACGTTAAATCGCCTGTACTGCAGAGATCTGCTCCGGATTGGCCTCGATTCCTCTTCTGGTGACTAGGCTGCCCAGGAATTTATCGGAGCCAACGCTGAAAGTGCATTTGGATGCCAGCTTCAGTCGGAATTCTTAGAGAACGGAGAATGTTTGATTGAGGTCGGCCAAGTGGTCCTGTGACCTTTTAGATTTGACAACCATATCGTCAATATAAACCTCCATAGTTCTGCTGAGCCGGGCTTGAAACATCTTTGTTACCAGCCTCTGGTAAGTAGCCCCCGTATTTTTTAATCCGAACGGCATCACCTTGTAGTAATAAATGCCTCGGGGTGTTATGAATGCGGTCTTTTCTTCATCAGGCCCATACATCGGAATTTGGTGGTATCCTCGACAAGCATCGAGGAAGCTCATCCTGTCATGTCCTGCGGTGGCGTCAATCAGCTTGTCAATCTTCGGGAGTGGAAAACTGTCTTTTGGGCATGCCTTGTTGAGGTTGGTAAAATCGACGCACACCCACCACTTTCCATTTTTCTTCTTGACCACCACTGTGTTGGCCAGCCATTGAGGGTAATACACTTCTCTGATGGCCAGGGCCTCTAGTAGCTTGTCGACTTCTTCGATCAGGGCTTTTGTTTGTAGGACCCTCATTTTGCGTGCTTTCTGAACCACGGGCTTGTGCTTGGGATCCACGTTCAGCTTGTGGCACATGGTCTCAGGGTCAATGCCAGGCATTTCATAAGGAGTCCAGGCAAAAACTTCCTTTTTCTACAGCAAGAAGTCAAGCAGTTCGATTCTCTCGGCTTCGGGGAGATGGCTCCCGAGCAGGAAGTATCACTTAGGGTTGGAGGGGTCAAGCCTGACTTCGGTCAGATCCTCGACGCTTTTCTACTCTGGGTCTCGGCCAACTGATTCCAACTCTGCTTCCAGCTCGGCCATATGTATCTGAGACGGTTCCGCTTCACTAGGTGCCATGGCCATTAAGCAATGCTTGGCCATTTCTTGGTCGCCTCTGACCGTTATCACCTCAACTCCGCCATCCCCGTTTTCGAGCGAGAACTTCAGCTTCTAGTGATGAGTGGAGGGTACAACTTCCATGCTATGTAGCCAAGTCCTTTCCATTATTGCGTTATAAGGTGACGGTACATCAACCACCAGGAAGTCGGCTTGCATGCTGGCACCACCGATCTGAACTTTCAGGGAGATCCTTCCCTTGGGGTAGACCGGCTTCGAACTAAACCCCATGAGAGGGGTGCGGGATTCCTGCAAGTCTTCCTCCTTGAGTCCCAGCCTTTTGAAGCAATCAAAGTACAGGATCTCCAAGGAGCTTCCGGGGTCCACGAGTACCCTTTTGACCATGAAGTTTTTCAGCCTCAGAGTGAGGACTAGTGGGTCATTATGAGGCAGTTGGACCCCTTCGAGGTCCTAGTCCGAGAACTGGATCTTTGGTTTTTCTGTCCGGGCTTTCTTTATAGATGGCTCAAGCTTGGTCGTCATCACCTGTTTATTGTGGGTGGCCCTCCTGGCCTCAACTCGAGCTTGGTTGTTCCCTCTTGGTGCGGGAGCTAAGTGGATGACGTTTATTATTCCTTCTGGCTCTTCGCTGTGTTCATTATTTTGGTGTTGACGAGCTCGGATACTATTGCTGTTCTCTTCCTTTATGTAATCCTTCAGGTGCCCCTCCTTGACGAGTCTCTCAAGATGAGATTTGAAAGACATGTAATCTTCTGTTCTGTGCCCGTTCTGTTTGTGGTAGGCGCAGAACTTATTTTGGTCACGGGTTGAGGGATCACCTTTCATCGGTGGTGGCCATTTAAAGAACGACCGTGTCCTGATTTTGCCGAAAAGTCTATAGATCGGTTCTTTGAAGACTGTATTCACAGCCTTATAGGAGTCTGCAGATGGCTTGTTTTCCTTCTTCCCACTCGAGGTGGGTGCCGAGACCATAACTGAGGTTGGGGAAGCTTTGTCGTGGCTTTTCTCCTCCCTCCGAGATGGTCTCTTATCCGTGATCAGAGCTCTCCTTTCGCGCCCGAATCCAAAGTTGTCAGGGCTTGGGTCTCGTCTTCCTCCTGCTTAACGAACTGGTTCACCCTGGTCATTAATGCTTTCATCGTGGCCACGGGATATCGAACAAGTTCCTTTTGGAGCTCGTTGCCTGGGAGTAGGGCCTCTTTGAAGCACATGACAACCACTTTGTCGTTGGCGTCCTCGATCTGGCTGTAAATGGTCCAGAACCTCTTGGCGAATCGAGTGACGTTTTCATTTTCCTTCATCCTGATGGCCATCAGATCATTGTTTGTCCTTGGGATGACTCTATGTGCTTGGAACTTCTCTAGGAAAGAGTTTCTGAGCTGCCGCCAGCTTGAAATCGATTCCTCCGGGAGCGCGCAGAACCATCTGAAGGGGAGATCCCCCAGACTAGAGGAGAATACTCTGCAGTTTAAGTGTCCGACATCACCCCAGATCGACATCCGCTGGGTGAAGTGTCGGAGGTGGGCTGTAGGATCCGAGGCTCCATCATAAAGGGTGAACATCGGAATACTGAACCTCTCGGGAAGTGGAAAGTCTATTATCTCCCGAGAAAAGGAGACGTGCCGAGATTTCCCGAGTCATAAGTATTTAGCTCGTCTCGGGTGAGACCCGCCACCTCCATACTTCGCTGAACAGTTTGCTTGATGTGTTGGTCAAGCCACTCAGGTAGATCGTCCTTGTTTTCATGCCTTTGCTTCAGTCTCCCTTAAGCGTTGCTCGGGTGGCTGATGCTCGAGCCATCATCACAGGCTCAATGTCGTTTCGTGTTATCCAGGGTTCGCCTCGAATCCCGTTCGGTTGAGCGAAGTCTGGAAGGCGGAGCCTGGTTCACCGTTATCTCTTGCAGCTGCTGCTGAAGTTGACGAATCAATTTATCCTTCTCCTGAATAACGACTTTTTGAGCTCTGACGTCCTCAGTAAGTGGATCAAAGTCATCATCTTCATTGTCCTCCTCGGTCTGGTAATGGGACGGATGAGACATGACAGGTGTTGGAACCCTGTTTCGCTGGGGAGCTTTTTCCGGACGAGTTCTGCCCCTTTTTTTCTTCTGACGAGAGGGCGGAGGTCGTTGTTGAGGACGCTTGGTCAGCTGACTATCTCGTCTCGGGGGTACTGTTGCTCTTCTTGAAGATTCTGCCCGGGAAGCTCCTATTGGACTAGTTTTGACCCTGGTTCTCCTCTGACGGGAGGGCGGTGACTGCTTTTGCAACGTCAGCTCAGTGGGCGTCGGTCTTCGTCGCTCTGGTTGTGTCTGAGTCGGCGCTATTTCTTACAGCACTGGTGATTGCTGTGTTGGCAAGATCTTTGAAGGTTCGCCGGTCTTCTTAGCTTTGGGAGGCATGGTGTTTTTGAATCTTTTCCCACAGACGACGCCAATTGTAAGTGCCTAAAAATTACGGACTTAGTTAAATAGGGATTTGCTATAAAGCTTTTGGGAAAGAGAGTGACTACGGAAGCCTGAAAAGGAAAGAAAAGGGGTTAGAGGCCCTGGCTGTGGCCGGCCGAAGGCACTCCGACGCCTAAGTTAGTTCAATAACTCAACAAAGGGTGAATGAGCGGAGAAAGAGAGGGAGCTAAGGGTGTGTTATTTTTGCATACTTCTGCTGGTTTGAGCTCATGCATATATATAGGCGCTGGTCATCTCAAATCGTCCCTTAGTGGGGGTAGGTGGAGGTACCGTCCCATCGGGGCATACCTTTTCTCCTTAGTGGAGGTAGGTAGAGGTACTGTCCCATTGGACCATACATTGACCCTATGCATGATTGCTGATGTGATCGCTGTATAAGACTTACGCCTTATCTATATCCGGCACCCATCTTATCATTCAACATGTAGCCGTCATTTCATTAATGCTGATTGACATTCAGCATTTACCTCGGTGGACCGAGCTGATGGTGATGTTTGAGTCAACCAGTCCCAAGATAGGTGCACCTCGGCATCGTTGCCGAGCTGCACAAGATACCGAGTTGCACATGTTGAGATGAGGCCAGCTGGTACTTCTACCAAAGTTAGCCCAAGTCTGGAGTGATGGTACTGCCGAGCTCAGGAGACAAGGATCAAGACGAGCCTGATTGGTACTTTTACCGAGATTAGGGCTTATCTCGAAAATGCCCTCACACATCTCCTATCTCCACTCTATCTCACGTGCATCATTCTCTCTCCCATTAATCTCTTTCCATTCTTTCTCTCCATCATCTACATCTCTCACTTACCTATTATATGAGGCCAAAGAAAACAGTTAATGTGTGAAGGAAAAAGAAGAAGGATGGAGGGGTAGATTTTCTACTTGCAATCTAAGGAGAAATGGTGTAAGTTGATTTATTTTTATTGATTGATTATGGGTGAGCAATTTTAATTCAAAATCTGATTTTCAATTTATTAATCTATTTTCTTTATTTATGTCTTTTTGATGCCTTATTTTTGAATGATATATTGCATGCTTAAAAGCCGCTAAATACTGAAAATTTTCGAAGGAGACTAGAGTCTTTATGAAATTTCTCAATATTAATAAATCTGATTTTTCAGATTTTGGGTCCTTAATGAGATCGCCCATATTTTCAGTATTTAGAAAACAGCCGAACCCCTGACCCTTAGATTGCAAGGCTCTCATTCAATCTTGTATTTTAATTTAATTATTTCTGAATTTTTAATCTCTCAAATTTGTTTTCTAATTTTTTTTATGGTGAATACAGTTTTTAGCATAGATCTATTAGACTAGGTCTCTAGTTTAGGGTTTTTCTTTAATTGGGATTGTAATTAATTTTATTCAGATTTGTAATTAATTTTTAATTAGAGTAGGATTTTTTTTAATTTTTATATATTTATGATAGGCTAGCACTAGTTTTCGAATAGGACATGTACATTGTGATCATTGGCTCCCTGTGGATTGACCCGGTTTTACCGGTTATTATATTACTACAATCGTGAAGACCCTACACTTGGGACACGAACAAATTTCTTGTATACCTAATCTTCTTGATCCCTTCCCATGCCAATAACTTAAAAAAAAAAAAAAGAAGAGGAAAACAGATTCAAGTGTACGTTCTAGAAGGCCCAAGATATTTGTAGATGAGCTCATCCAAATATGGAAGAGTCTGAAAGATTTATTTTATAGAGATTTGTAGATAAGGATGATGAGCTGGAATTTGTAAAAAAAAAAAAAGGTGTTTTAGTACCTTGCACAACCTCGGTCCTAATTCCTAAGCCTTATAAATTTACTAACATCAGCACCCCCAATTAATTAAACCAATAAATGAGGCCCACCATACTGAAAGACAAATGTTAACGATTATATATATATATATATATTAAGGGCCTGTTTAAACATGTTTCTTTACTGGAAATTTCTTTATTGGAATCCAGAGAAATCATGTTTAGAGAAATCAGCTCCATAAGTATGAGGCAAAGATGGTTACAGAGAAGGTAGACAAGGGGTCTTATTTCATGCAAAATATATATATATATATATGAATGTAGATTATTGATATTTGTTGTTGTTTAAAATATAGATTTGGACGTTTGTGTTTCTTTGGTATGAGAAAATCAAAATTATAACAAATTTCTTTTATGTATTGGCAGTTTGGCATCATTTTCATACGGAGAATATTTTTTTTATTATTATAAGAGTAGAGTTGTGTAGCGAATGAATGGCTTTTGAAAATGAAAATGATCTTTGTGGAGGAATTTAAAAATGGTGTGTATGAGAGAGAGAGAGAGAGAGAGAGAGAGAGAGAGAGATCGTGCTGAATTTTGTTTGCGTTGTTCTATAAAAATTTGTTACTTTTTGGTACCATAGTCTAGGGGCTGGGTCTCAAGGGAGCCCACTAAAGTGGGAAAGAGAGGCCACACAAGTGGTAAAAAGAAGCCCACGCATGTAGGAAGAAAAGCCCACACAATGTGGGAAGGTGGTATACCCTGGGATCGAACGTGTGGCAAATAGGTGACATGCGAGGTTGCCAATCAACTAAGAAACCCCCTTTTGTTGCATTGTTTTGTCAAAATCATTCCCACCAATTATTTTCCTTACTTTTTTCAAGATAAAAGTCGTTCCTAAATTTTCATTCAGAGGGAATGATAGTCTAGGGGACCAAAACAAAGAAAAAACTCAACCAATTGTACTCCCAAGATTTTCATCATGGGAATAAACTTGAACAATTTAGAAAGTGGATGTTGACATGTTTGTCGACGTGACACCAACAATCTCAAGCAAGGGCAACCGATATCTATTAGTCCTATATGTGGAACCCATTATGAGCACGTCGGAAAATGCACGCAATAACTCAACAGATGATGGATGCGCCCAAAATAAGTTAGTAACATTGTCTGTTGTATCGTTGCTAGTGTGCTATTCAGTGTATTTGTTCTCCTCTAAATTCATCATAAGTTGCTGCATCTGTGACCATTCGGCCACCTCTGCCCCATTATACTTGTGACGAGCATTGTAAATACTCTTCATTATATTCACATCCCTCTGCTTCCATGTGTGAAGAATGTTCCTCTGCTTCACTAACTCTTCGACGAATCAACAAAAACATTCAATTCTTTTTCTGAAAGCCTCCCGGCATACGAGTGCCCCTCAAGATGTTGTGCATTTGGATGATTGTGCACACCACAAATCATTGTAACCATCCAATCATCCTCAGTTGCCAACTTTTGGCCTTTCAAAGAAAAAGAGCAACTGAACTTCTTCATTGTCTTATTCGGATCTTTCTTCTCGAAGACCTTTGAAGAACCCCTATAAGTACTGCTTCTTTCACAAGAAAATACAATTCTCGATTTCCTACCATCTACACTGGCATTTGATGTTTTGATTACAATTACTAAGCCATGTTTCTTTCCAACATCCCGTGTCCATTGGATAAGGTCTTCTCGGCTTCTAAATATAGTTTCCGTGGTGAAGACGTTAGTAAAATCCAATAAGCATTCACTGGCACCTGTAGATACAATCTCCTACAACAGAAAAAAAAAAAACCAATATTTTCAGTTTGGTATGACCCTTCTAAACCGTACAAAATCACATTGTTCTGCTCAAAATTGCTGAGCTATACGATCTTGCAAAGGGATACAAAGCCGTGCAAGACAAATATGTTCAGACAGGTATGGCCGTGCAGTATATTATTTAATGGCCATATACGGTTGAGCACTACATGTGATGTGCGGCTTAGTATGGCCGAGAACTACCTGTGATGCATGGTTTAATGTGGTCGAGCACTCCCTGTGATGCACGGTTGCGCAATTCCGTGCAATACGCGAACGGAAAACAAATAAAAGTCTCGTGTCAGAAAAACGATACATTCTCTTCATAGATTGTCATCTGTTGGTCCATATTGGAGATGGCTTCTCTAAAATACAATGTGGTGCCTAAGATTAGAGGTGTGGTAGTTTTTATCAACAAATGGATGGATGGGTTGGGAGTTGAGTTCTTTAAAGAACTAATGGTGGGAGCTTATGTGAAGGGGAAGAAGAAGTATATTGCTGAAGGGGAAAGAAGTGCAGAAGAAGAAATGAAGATGAAAACCTGAAGAGGAAGATGAAGAGAAGAAGAAAGAAGGAGAAATCGGCTGAAGAGGAAGAAGATGGAGATGGAGGCAGGAGAGGAAGATGAAGTCAGGGGTATTGTTGGAATTTCACATATGTTATTTTCATTTTTTTATCTCATTGGATTGAGAACAATATTTTGAGCATCTTTTGTTCTTGAATCCTACAGTTTTGATGTGTTATTTGATTTAAAATGATGTGTTTTCATTACCAAGGACTTGTTTTTAATTTTGATTTTTAAAGGTGGAATCATTTGACGATTTTGGATTCATTGGAAAATGGGTCAAAATTTGAACAAGTTTACTCTTGGTTCGGTTTCAGTTGAAGTCATTTAGGACCCTTTTTAGTGGGATTTGATACCTATAATCTAGACTATTTCAAAATTTGTATAAAAGTTACTGTGCTCAGAAACTCCATGAAATTATGATTTCTTTGTATTTCTCTCCGGACTTCTTCTTCTTCCCTCCTTCTTTCTTTCATTCTCTCTTAGTTTCCAGCTACAGAAGTTAGGCTTCAGCTCTGTGCCTTCCCTGTTACTCCGTTTCTCTTTTCTTGACTATTATCTTCTTCATTTTCATTCTTGTTATTCTCCTACTGCTGCTACACATTTTGTATCACTGCTTACTTTATGCTAGTTATCTATTGGAAGTTTTGAAAATAAGGGTGTTATCTGGTTGGTAGGGAGTAACTAAGGCAAGTAAACGAGTGTTTTAACCAAAATTTCAATTTCTTCCTATTAAGTTAAAAATTCTTGTTATATTCTAATTTTACTGTATAGTTGTGAATCTTTAAGTCTCCTTTGATTTAAAGATGTTTTGATGTGTTTCTAAATAGTTAGAGTTGTATTCAAAAGTTTGGGATGAAGAGAAGTTATAAGGGGTTTGTTACAGAACCTGAAACAGAGGAAAACGTATTTGGGATGTAGGTTTTGTGACTCCTCAATCAATTGTGACAGGTCTCATGGACACATTACGGCTAGCTGTAAAAGCTAACCATAGAATAATCTATCTGTCAGAAATCGCGAACCTAAGACAACCCCTTTTCTACTATGTACTCGCGGTCGACCGTAAGGTAAACCGTGGAAACGAAATTTTTTATTATTTAATCTTGATTTTTTTTTTTTAAGTTATTTTTGCATTAAAGAAACTATTCAGAAACCATAGTAGGTGACTTTTCATAATCTTTATACATTGTTACTTTTCATAATATTTATTAATTACTTTTTTTTTAAATGTTCAGGATCACTTGTAACCAACTGATTTTCTGAATTTGATCACATTTTATCATGATATCTCTTATAACTCAGTAAATCTGTAATTATTCATGTTTAGTTTAGATTTTTGAAAAGAAAAGCATGTATTTATGAAGTGCATTAATTATATGTATATGATTACTCTGAATTGGCAGCATTTAGCTTCAGTCCCGCTGTAACTAGACGAGGTAAAAATTGGATTGTATCTGTTCTATATACTAGCTGTAGCTTAGTTCTGGGATCTGTTAGAGTATTTTTATACTCTTGGTACTTCTTTATTCAGCACCTTTTGATATTATATGGTACCGAATGTTATTTTGTTTACCCTAATTATCTCTCTTTTGGGAGAATTGAGTTGATGTATTTATGCCCTCCTGTTATTTCAGTATTGTGCACTATTCTGTATAATGCATTATCATGATTTATTTTTGTTCATGATCAATTTTACCATGTTATTTTTGTATATTATATTAGCTTACTTGCTCGGTTCAACTAATGTAACACTTGAAGTTACAAGAGACTCGATCAAAGAAAGCATTACACTCAATCAACAAGATGATTTGGCTAATGATTAAGGGGAAGAACAATTCCCACTATAGAATGTGTTTTCAATGTTTTATGCGTGTATATCATTTCAGTTCAAGCACATTTTAAGGGGGAGTTGATGTTTGAGTCATGAGTCATTTGTATTTTGTGTAGAAGATCATGCACTTGTATTCTTGGTTGTAATTGAGTCTAATATATATATATATATATAATGTTGTCTAGAATAGATGTTTTACCATGAAATTGACAAAAGGGGAGATTGTTAGTGCCGTACTCAATATACATGCACTACCCTACTGTTGTCAACTCCATGTCAAGTCCAAGACCTTGCCTCTATAAGCAGTGGAATGGAAGATCAAGTATTGGATCGGCATGCGGTTTATCAAGTCAAAGACTTCAAATGTGCTAACCAATTCAGGTAAAAAGACCTTAGGCAGATCAAGAATAGGCATTTAAAACCATTGTCCCAATTGGTAAAATTAATAGGGTAAAGAAGGCCAACTGAACCCAGCAGCATTATTTGTCACAGTGTCCTCGGTTGATCGTGCAAGAGCATGGTCGACCGTGATCTCACCGAGGCCCCCAATGGTTAGTTTTCTAGAATGATGCTTCCCTGGGCCTTTTGAACCTCAGTTACCCCCGCGATCGACCGTGGAGTCGATCGCAGCAAGTAAAATGCGATTTTTTACCACGAATCAAACTAGCCCTTGGGAGTCCATGGCTAATCGTGGGTTAGTCACGATCAACTGTGGACTAACCATTGGAAACTCTTCTATATATGCTTGAGCTCATTCCATTGGACATAACTTCTTTGATTTTGAGAATCCCTTTTAAGTACAAACTAAGCTTTAGTTAAACCCATTTAGAAACCTCAAAATATTTTTCCACTCACTCTCTTAGGACCAAATAGTAAGATCTAAGAGCATTCAAAGCTCAATAAAGAGTAGTTAGTGGATATCGGATCTAAAGTCTTGAAGATTATAAATTGCTCCACATAAGGAAGACCTTCATAAGCCTTCAAGACCTTCTTCCACACACTCTAAGGCCATCATAGGTATATCTTTGAGCACTCTAAGTTCATTAAAGAGTGTTAAGTGGAAAGATCCATATCTAGGGACCGCCTAATTTCATTGGCATGCCTTAGTCTCCCTAGACCTAGACCTACCTCACTTGGTTGTGCACAAATTGGAAGATCTAAAACACCAAAAAGCATTGCAAGGGGTCAAAGTTTGGAGCTTCGGATTTAAACATCAAGAGCACTCTCAAGACATTGGTTTTCTTCTAGAGGCATGTTTTCTAAGTTTAATTTCATCTCCATATCATTGTAAAGTGGATTAGACCTTCGTAATCAAACCACTATAAAAAACAGGTTGGTGGATTGGATCTTAGTGATCGAACCACTATATCAGAAAAATTAAGTGTAAAGGCCTTTAGGTGAGCCTTTTGGAGAAACCTGCTATAGTAGAACTCAAGGAATCATTGGTGTGTGGTTGGCTTAGGATCTGTGGGTGTAGGTTAAGAACCGAACCTCTATAAATGATTGTTTACTTTTATCTCTTTATGCTCTATTGTCTTACATTTATATATTGAGATGCATATGCTAGATAGGTGTATATTTAATGTTTTGGCATACAACACACACGTATTAGAATACTTTGGACAAGTTGGTATATCATTGAGTTGTTAGCACATATCACTCGTGGTGCACTTCACAATTGATCTCTTGCTTATGTTGTTACATTGTTATATATTGAAGTGAAATTTAAGTCAAATTGTGATTGTGCTAAGTTGGACTAATTGGGTTAATTAACTTTGAAGTTTATAATTAGTCCTATTCATCTCCTCCCTCTAGGACTTACATAGGTCTAGCTTGCACTTTCATTTCCCACCATTTTCTAGCCACATAGGCCCTCTTTCTCTCTTTCTTTAGTTTGAGATTTTGGGGGTTTTGGTGTAGTTTTTGGGATTTTTTTGTGTGGGGATCAGTTCAACCATGAATTGGAGTGTTCTTGAGTTGATTTGTGAGCTAAGAGACTCAAGGAAATTAATTAATTTAATTAACATGGCATGCATGCACGCATTTGTTGATTTTCAACTTTTTACTCTGAGCATATGTTAGAAATACCCAATTCTTGGCTCAAATTACTTGCAATTGGTGGCTAATTAATGTGTTAAATGAGTGCTAAAGAGACACCAAGAGACTCAACAAAATGGAAGCAGAAATCCAGTTAAGTTGAGTTTTGGAGTCTTGGTTGGGTTGAGCTCTGGGGCTAAAATATATTTGCTAAACCTTAATCTGATCGATTTTCTTTCATTCTTTTTTTAATCTTTTTCCTATTGCCTCACCGCCAAGGATGTGATGCTTCCAACCTAAGTACCATGGACCAATCCCTGATCATCCCTGTGTAAGTGGTTTGCTTTGCCACTGATTCATTAGTGGACCAGCTAAACCAATCGATTTATTAATTGAGTTGAAAATCTCAATGTGAATCCTCATTAAACAGGTTGGGTTCAGTTAGGGGTGCCATGTTTATAGTGCAGGTCCAGGTTGGGTGCAAGCCAACTTGAATTACTGGGTTGATTTCAAATTCGTTTGCAGGTCAAGTAATGAGTTCCCACCCCTAGATATATTACATTAGGAAGAATGTAGAAGACACTAAGATGAAAACAGATATTCATTTTAAGATAAGTACATATGTAGTGGCAATAAAGATTACACCAACATCATGAGTAGAGCTGAGGAGATGGGAGGATAACAGGATATGAACAAAGGTAGCAGATGATGTAGTTTATGCTGATTTGGCGAATCCAACTCTCAACTTGCCATAATCAAATACAGTGTGGTAAGCTCCCATGAAAACATCTCCTAGGATCCTGCATCAAGAGCATGAATCTCAGATTATACGATCATCTGATGCAACCAGTTGCACACAATCATCAACATCAAATGAACAAACATGACACATGGTTCTCGCAGAAATACCAGAGTGGTCCTCGAGGAGGGGGTACATCTAGACCAGTAAATCCGCTGATGCATTGTGCTGCTGCTGCTCCCTCCCCCACTTTAAGGATGTACTGCAATCATAGATCAAGGCAAACACATTATGCATATTATTGCATGATTAATGTTCTGTTCAAAGATAAGGTGAACCGTAACTTATACCCCAAAAAAGGGTGAGGAATAGGGTGCAAGAAAAGGTTAAGACTTGTTATACAACATTATGTAGAAGAAAGAAATGAATGTTGGAAATGTAGATGTAAAATGCATGGTTAGTATGGAGTTCAGATATATGTGTGACTGTGTCGAAGTTGAAGAATCATGTACATTGTGCAGATCTAAGGTGTACCATATAGGATGTGTAAACCTGCAGTCGACCAGGGTAACATTTATCATACTGATATCCTAGAAGATTTGATTGGACTTCTTGTATCAATCCCTAAGGCCTGTTTGTTTGCATGGAATGAATTCCTAGGGAACTCTAAGAAATGCACTTCTAAATGTGCCTAAAATCGAAGGAAAGGTGAAAATCAATAAATGGACATCAAATAATTTCCCCTGGGTTTGTTTGTATGCAATCATTTATGTATGTAAATGTCACTCGTGTATCATTTATGCATGAACACGTTTGTTTGAACTCATTTATGCATAATATGCATAAATTTTGGTGTGAAAATGATGTAAAAATGGGGTCATTTCAACATCAAGATTTTCACACATCTTCACACTTCAAAGAGCTGCCGATACAATTACTGCCTGCAATGGTTCGTTGGATCAAAGCCCATCAACCACTTTCGTTTTTTTTTAACAGTCCCATTGTCCCCAAAATTGCAGCTCAAACCATTCATTTTTTTTTATTGAACTAATAAACTCCAAGAAACTTACTTTTATATCTTAAATCTTCAATAGATTTTGAGAAAACTGTGAGAATGCACCCCCACCCTGTGAGAATGCGCCCCCCACCCCACCCACCCACCCACCAAAAGAAAAAAAGAAAAAGAAAAAAAACCCACTCTAAGTTCATGAGTCTAACCATTCAATGTTCTCATATAAATGACAAACCTCAAGATGTGAAGTTCCATATCATAGATCCGTATGGTTTTTGAGAAAAATGTGAAAAACTAATGTGAAAATGGTGTTTCCAAGCAAACTTAGTAATATATTCAAATACGTAAGATTTGCATACAAAAATCTTACAAAAGTAAATCCCATTTTCATATCCCATTTGTATATGACAAAATGACCACTTAAAAGGAAAAATGAAATAACGAAAGATGGAAATGAATACCCAGCCATTCAATCAAATGCAAGGAAGGTCAAGGCCCCATCTACATCTCCACTTTAAATACTTCACCCTTCACCTCTTTAATTATTCTTTGCCACAACACCTTTTACCTTGAATTCCTGTGAATTCAATATTTTGTAAAAAGGCCCCACAAGCTGATGCATTCTAGTCTTTGTAGTTTAATTTCTATATAGAGAGAATATCTCCGATCACATTTATCACCAATTCAAATGAAAGGAGTTTCTAACTTACAAGATGAACGCAAAATGAGCCATATCCATATAGATCAAGTATATCCTCAAAACAAGAGCATACATCAAAGAAATGGAAACAAGCGAACCAAAATAGCAATATAAACGTGATGACGAGTCATCTAGGTCCTGACCCACATACTGCCAGTTATAAGGAGAAAGCAACATGGAATGTATAGAAGAGGTCACAAAAAGGATTAGGATATTCAAATATGGGATATTTTGGAGCATCTGCAATCCAAAGTAGGGCACAACATATCACTGGTCAGGCTAAGGATCATATAATTGTTACTGTCTAGACATCAGATGAAACATGGTTAAAGCTACCACTTAACTGCAGCCCAAATGTTTTTATGAAAACAAATGAAAATGTGTTCTTGCAAGAAATGCAGAATCGGATTTTACCTGCTTTGGAGTGAGGGAGAATGTTTTACCACCAATAGTGAAAGAGACAATGGGCAGGGAAGAGAGGGTACTACAGTCAACAGCTGATTCTCCCATAGGACTAGGTAGTCGATCACAAAGCTGCAGTATGGCAAAGGACTTAAGCCAACCTACACCTTCTTGTGAAATAGATGATATGATAAATATGATTTTGGTTACATCACCTGATTGGTGTAATTCAGTATACTTTCCACTGTTTGTTTCTGACTTAGCTCATTCTGCATCCATACAACTGCCATCTTACATGCAGAACACAATGCATCGCTCTGACCAAGGGATGATTTGTCATTGTTCACAACACTCTCAATGCCAACACTGTATATACACAAAAGCACATTCCAGAAAAAAATTATAGCTTTTGACATATATAACAGTTAAAAAAAACATTGACAGTTGCGTTTAAGAAGAAAAAAAGGAGTGGGGGGAAAAAGAAGAAAGAATACTTGACATCTCGAGTTCCATCAAAAGAACACAAATTGATCTCAGAGCAGATTTTTTGGGGATGTACCTGTATAAATTACACAATAAGCAAGCATTTTAAAGATTCAATGTCAATAGCACTTACTGTCAACATGGAACAAATTAATTTTTCATAGGCAACTACAGGCAAATTATTTACATGTTAGAGAGAGAACATCAGAAAATACCTCTGACAACAACATCTCAATTATCAGCTCCCCATATTGTCCGACTACTGCTTTGCACTCCTGGCTAATAACCCCATCAACCCCTATGGCATGGTTGATTTGGGTTATGATACCCTGCAAGTAAGTAATCAAAGAATGATAGTAATTAGAAAATAAAACCACAGAGTTCACATGGTTATGATACCAGTTATCAGAGGATAAAATATCAACACGCACAAACAAAAAGAGCATAGGAACAACATTCCAACACACAATGTAGCATACATACTGATGGGCCTACAAGCAAAGATGTTTACATACAAACACATACACAAGGCCCAGCTCCCGCACATCCTTACCGTACATAACAGCTGTTGTGACCCACTGACCCACATGGGACCCCACGCCGGGGTGGGGGGGTGGGTGTAATGGAAAGCTGCAAGTGGGACCATACCATATATCAAATTTGAAGCCAATCCGATGTCCCTAATCCCTTTCAGATCGGTGCAAACCCATGGTATTGGTGACTATCATTGGTGTGGGGTGGGGGGTCCATGCAGATGGGTCATAAGGCGGGCTCCACTAGGTGTATGTACAGGATCATTTGCCTATATGTATATAAAGAATATATATACAAGAGAGAGCGAGACTGAGACTTTTGTTTGGGGGGGTGGGTGGGGTTGGTGTTGGGGTTGGGTTGGGTTGGGCACATACCGATGGACCTGCAAGCAAAGATGTTCCAGAATCAGCAATCGCTGAACAACGTCTAGAGCAGAATCCTGAAAACATATAGATGCTTGTTAGTTACAACTGTGAGCACCATAATCTCAAATGAAACATCCCAGAATCATTACATAAGGATGCTCATAGTTACCAGTTGTTCGTCCATCAATGAGAACTTCTCCCATATCAAACTAAAGAAAGAAATAACATATAAACATGTATTAATTGAAACATACAAAACAATTTCTTTTGAATGGTATGAAAGAGTTGTGAGACTCACCTGCCAGTAACCTTTCTGTTTTAAAGGAACATATGTGTGCTCATCCTTGTAATGGTTGCGATCAACTCCTTCGAATACAATCTCACCACCTTCCTCATCACCTGAATTTCGGTTAAGCCAAAAGGAGAAAACAGGTTCTTTGACAAGACCTTGCTTGAGCATGTTGTACCTGTCAAACTTAAGACTTAGTATGCTCTAACGCAAGTTATTTAAACCTCAAAGTTTTAGCAAAAAAATAATGATATAATCATTGAATTGCCTGCTACAGAAGAGAAGCACCGAAATATGGTGGATTACAACTGAAAGACTGGTAGCAAAGATTTCGACTAAAAGATTGTAAAATGTGAACTCTAGAAGTGATTAAGTACTTGCATCTCGTGTATATTTCAATAAAGAAAAAACCATCACACCAAAAAAAAAAAAAAAAAACTAAGTAGGCATACATGTGTTGGCATCAAACATGGACACACACGGAAAATGGTGATCAAACAAGCCAAAATGTCCATATTGATTGTGATATTAAATGGTTTATTACCACATTATGCCCTGTTTGGAAACTCTCATCTGTTTAGTGACTCAGTTAGATCTGTTTTAAGTAGAGCTGTTTCAATTGGAGTATTTTCCAAATAGACAGTTGGTAAGATGAGTGGTGTCCAATTTAATTGACAAAACAAACTTGTCATATAGTAGAAGTTATATGGAAAAACTTATATAGTACAAGAAGACTTGTCATATAGTAAAAGTTATGTGGGCAAAATTTAATAAAAGGGAGAAAGTTGTCTGCTTTAGACATTGATGTCGACAAGGAAAAATACATAAAAATTGGCGGAATAAGAAGATGGGTTCTTGAGTGTTTCTTGATTTGTACCAAAGAGGTAAGTGGACTCTACCAACCATTGTAATTGCACTTCTTTTTTTTTTTTTTTTTTTTCTATTTTGATAGGGAAATTTTTCTATTTATTGGCCATGGAAATTTCCCAAAATTTTGGGTTTTACCACCTTAAAAAAAAAAAAAAAATCCTTGTGTCTTATGTGCATTGGGGTGTCATTATGATTAAATTTGCATCAAGATTGGCTTGTTGTTTGGAATCTTGGCATACACAAATTTTTCTGGTTTGTATTCTAAGTATCCCTACAGACCAGGTATTTCCCTTTTGTTACTTTTTGAAAAGAGGAAAATGGTCATAATGCTGATTCAAATACAGAGGGAGTAGACTTTCTAAATAGATTAAAGCACTCAAACATCTGTTTGGGTCAGTTTCATGTCAAATAGACTCTATTTTTAGACTTGCCAATGACATATACGTTCAAGAATTATGATATATTCAAAACTATGCTTACATTATTTTTTTTTTATTTTTTTTTGCTGTGTTGGCCGTGTGGCCAGGAGATTAAACTGGAAACCACCCTGCCAAGATCGATCCCTGGCAGGTGTATGGGAGCGGGAGTTGCTATCCACAGCAGCTCCCTGTTATTTCCACCTATGCTTGCATTATGGATGTGCGTTAGAATTATGGAAAAACACTGTAAGATAAATTGATTTTCCTTCTTGGTGGGAGTCTGCCGGTTGTTAAAAAGTGGAGTGCCGTGTTTAGCTTTTGAGTCAAGCAAGCATACTATACCACATGGAAAAAAAATAAAATTGCTATTGGAGATGCATTGGCATACCATACAGGGACGACATCCCCAACTGAGATCTCTTGAAATCCAAGCCCAAATATTCCATCAAACTTGGCAGCCAAAAATGTGACATCAGGCTCACTGGTAGCCTCGATAAAAACCTGGCGTGGAAACCCAGTATGAATGCACGCAAACCCAAATGGTTCACTCATGACAAAATCATCTTACAGAACTAATTTATGCAGCATTTCACCTGATCCTTGACAATGAGGTCACCAACTTGAACACTGTCTTGGCTAAGGAAACCAGATATGGATCCTGTCCCATAGCGAATTTCAGCTAATTTCCCTGCACAAATATAGATTATTTTGAACTGCGTTCAGAAAAAGATTGAAACTAAAAACCTTGTCAAAGAAAAATATAACAAGGCATAAGCTAGGAAGCATGGCTGAAATTGCACTGTGCATATCTTAATTATATACATAGAAATGAGCATAAATTCTTAAAGAAGTTTGCAATGGGGATCAGAAAAAGTTTAACAAAAACAAAATAAAAATTAAATAGAAAGGATCAATAAGGCAAGAGAAGGTTACCTCTAAGCCTGATAAAATAGAAGATGATTACATTGTGAAATTTTTTTCGGCGACTCATGCTCAAAGAATATTATGATGAACTTTTTTTTTTTTTTTTGTTTAATTTGATGAAACCTGATATTCAACACTAGAGCAATCTGACCATGAAGCTGAATTGTCCAGATGGCCAACATAAAAAATGGTGGTCTGCCATGTGAAGATCTACAACAAATGATCGCAATTCCCAACCATCTAATTAAACAAAACAAATGATAATATAATAGGACATTATTGTTTCCATCTTTCTTGTAGGAACTTATTTAACAATAATAACTGTCTGGATCTATTGGCAATTGTAGTTATGTTTCAAAAGAACAGTTCATATTGCTTACTGGAATATGATCATGCGGAGAAACATGGTTCTTATCATAACAATGTACATATTATCTACACCATATCATTCCCTCTAGATATGTGGTTTATATGCTATATAAGAGCTCCTAGACTGCAAGCTAAGCCTGTAAGAGACGTCAAAGTCCTCCAAGAGGGATACAGTAGCTAGGTTAGAACCCCAGTTAGAACAGAGAGATATTGTCCAGTAGCAACTTAAGACAAACTTGGGTTTAGATGGGGTAGATAATACGAGGGTAGACTATGAACCCACAAACAAATCAACCCTTCACACACACACAACCAAACAAGGAAAAAAAATAAAAACTGTGGAAGACACTAAGATCAAGCAGTTTGCTAGTATTTTCTATTTTGCAAAAGTGGTGCCCCTGGACAAGTTGTCCAGTCATTGATATGATGTGGCCTACAATAAATGACCCATGAAATTAAATTTTTTCTGGACTAATATTGCAGTCATCCATTTTTTGCCCCTTACCTGTTGAATGTGGGACCTATTTTCATTGTCAATTATGCTCATGGGACCAAACTGAATAGTTAGAGTCAACCTCTAGGAAGTAGTTTTATGAGTCCAGATCCTCTTGAGGCAGGGAATCTGAGGAATCCTGTAATAAGGCCTTAATATATCCTCAATGAAGCACACTTATTAAAATCCAAACTTCTTAAACATGAATGCTCCCCTCATGCATTGATTTTGGCAAAATTTCACTCTAATAAGAGTTAGGGGCATCGTCAGATTAATCACATATAAAACATGTGGATAAACTACACAAACAAATGGAGTGAAATCTCCTGTTTAATGTGACTGATCTAACGAAGGACCCAACAACCCCTTCTAAACAATGAAGTTCCATGCCGCTGAAATCATTTGTTCGGATATCAAAGAATAAGCCCAAATTTTTTTTAAAGCCTATATAATATAAACAACTAAAAGTTCCATGGACCCAATACTGTATATTTTCTCTAACCATACAGAAGGTATAAAACACAATTAGTGTGATCTGGCATCCTCTTAGGAAGGTTTAGAAGGGTGTGCAGTACTGCCAAAATCTTCAATAGCTGCCTTCAGGTACATGAAATAAAAGAAGTTTTGATTTGTGCCAACAAAAGGTGCAAATCTATCATCATATTGCAGACTTTAGGTTTTATTTATTTATTTATTTTATTTTATTTCTTCTGTATTGTCCCTGACACTGGAAACAAAAACAACAAAAACTCAATTGAAGACACCCTGAATTGGTTATAATAGCAATTCTTTCTGATTTCAGGAGCTCAGATAACTCTTTCCTGATTCTAATGTATTATGAATGTAGTAGAATTTATGGTTTACAAGAAGATTGTTAAGACTTAAGTGGATGCACTATTGTTATGGGTTTGTTTCTTCATTTTGCTGTTATGGCATAATTGGAGCTCCAGAAAAGTTCAAAAGAAAAAAGAAGTAAAAAAACAAAAACAAAAGAAACAAGAGACAGAAAACAAACCATTCTTCTTGTAGGTGGTTGAAATGCTTGCCTTATACTTGGCATGTACATAGCAAGCAACCTGCACCCAAATGCATATCAATAAATCTCCATTATATTCAATCAGATCCCACCAAATTCTCAACCCACTTTACTCAAGCATGACACTACAAGATAAAAAAAACTTCACTTTTCCTTGACTTCTTATTTCAAGAGTTATTTCATTTTCCACAAAAATTGGAAATGTAGACAGAAAGTGAGAATGGAAATGCCCCTAAAAAACGGACAATACTTTCTGCTCTGAAATGGGATATCCATCTGCTTTGTAATGCTGCAGAAAACGACTCTCTATCTTATGGGTTGACTCTGCTCTTCTGGGAAAATTGGTTTCACAAGAAAATGAAATTTATAAATGATGTTAACAAGGAGAAATGAAAAACCATTCAAATCATTTTCAATTTCCACATTTTCCACAAAATCACACCTCAAAGCACATTTCTACACACATAAGAGTACAAGACAAAAGCAACAGAGATTCACTCCCTCTAGGCATGTTTCTCCATGACAGTGTCCCACATTTTATTTCCGCACTGATTTCACTTTCCACAGAAATTAAAACTGTTGCCAGAAAATGAGAACTGAGGACCTCATTTCCAACAGTTTGAGCTTTTAGTGTTCGGTGCAGGGAAAAAAAAAAAACACTTTCTGCTCTAAAGTAATTCTCTACCTGAGGAATCCAAATTTTCTCTTCCTACAAATTGAAAAAATATATTTTATAGGTCCCTCTTGTTGAAAAGTATGTCTCCTTCTGCCTCTACTCTTAAATTTATTTAGCTAACTATTCCTACCAAAATCTCTAGTAGAGGCGGTATAAATACTTTTCGATACTCCCCCATGGTTAGACTTTCTATCTTAAATTTCTTTAACTAACCATTCCAGCCGAAACATCGACATGTTGGGAGATGCATCATACCAGCATACATACTTTTCAACTAATGTCTCGCTATTTTGGTAGTATTGGTTAGCAGGTAAAATTTAAAATGGTACGAGAGCTAACTAGTCGCAAGTTGAATCCCAATAAAATCATTCAAACTTTGTTTCTTTTTTCAAAATTTCGACACAAACACACTTCCAAAGCATAACAACTCACTGAAAAGTGGCACTTGGAAGATGGCACCCAGAGATTTGAACTTCCTGTATCAAAAACCACAGTAAATCTCTGCGGAGGAGACCCAATGCCAATCTCTCCGAAGTACTGAGCATCCATGTAGTTTTTCAACGAAACGATATCTTGCTTGGATTCTAACACATACTTCCCAATGGAAGATGGAAGAAGACGAGAATTCTCCTCAAAATCGTATTGCCATGCAAGACGATTGTTCAGGTTCAAGGGATTCTTCTTCAATTTGATTCTGAACAATCCGTCGGCAGAGACGAGAAGAATCGAAGGAAGAAAGAGGAATGAGACAAGCAGAGAGAAGATTACGAGTTTCAACTCAGAATTCATTGGTTTTTTCTAATGCATAACAAAAAAAAAAAACCTAGTGCTTTTAGAAAGCTAGGAGAAGCAAAACTCTGGAAAGCCTTGTGCCCGAAATGTAAAGCCCAGGAAAAGAAAACCTGCGAGAGACAGAGAGAGGAAGAGAATATGAGGGAAACAGCTCCCAAACAGAGAGAGAGGAAGAGGTGGCCCCACCTGTTGAAAATCCATTTTACCCCCCCCCCACACACACTAAAGTGTTAGTTTCAAGGATTTCTCACAGGTGATTTATATGATTTCAATATTCATTGGAGCATGTTTTTTTACAAGTGATGAATTTGCAGATTTGAAGATTCCTCAATATCCCCGTAACAAGGATATCTCTCGGAGGATTTGTCTAGCTAAGGATTTCGCATCCAGATTAGTATATCTTGATATATATATATTTTGGAAAAAATTGATTGAAATTTGCAAATCCACAAAAGCGAGGATTTTCAAACCCTACAATCTAAAGACTTCATTGGTCTAAATCTATCGGGATTTACAATTACAAAATGTGGGTTTTTTGGACAGTGGAAATTTCTTTCTCAATGATTTGGATGCTAATCATGAGTCATGACATACATATCAATGCATATCTCTAAAAAAAAATTTGATTTCAATGTGTAAATGCGTAGAAGTGACGATTTTCAAATCCTATGAAGGAAGGTTGGACCTAAAAATCCTTAAAAATAAATATTTTCATATGTCAAAATCCTAGAGATTTACAATTACCAAATGTCGATTTTTCATAACTTTGTGGAAAGTGAAAATCTTTTTCTAAGAATTTGATTGCCAAACGTAATATTAGAAACATTTATAAATGGCGAGACCATTCATTTTTACTAGTTCCAATTTTCAATAGGTAGGCCGTATCGTAAACTTTCACAACCATCATTCTAGATGGATACACACACAGAGGACCCAAACTTATGCAAGGAAGTTGTGGGGCTCTAATTAAGTAGAACCTAATGAAAATTTGAGTCCACTTAAAGTAAAATGTCTCTATTTTGTAAAAGGTCCTTGTAAAGTTTCACTTTAGTAGAAAATAGGTCCACCTAAAATTAATCACCTACAAACCATACAAAAAATATTATAAAGAATTAAATTAATTTTTTTAAAGTAGAGCTTTATTTTTATTATAGTGTAATTTTTTTTTCGAGAAACCATATATGGGCTATTTATTTTTTAACTGTTTGATTTTTTTTTATTATAAATTAGCTCCACATAGGAGCTTCAAGAATTTCTTCTGTTTTAAAGAGGAAGCAAGAGTGAGGTTGGGAATGCAAAAGGAAGAGAAGAGAGTGTTTTGTGTGGGAAAACGACGGGTTATTTCAGTTGCGGGGAAGGACATATACGTTGCTGTTAAGTTGGGTTTTCGGTTGCTATGCTTTCACTGCTTCTTTTGCTTCTTGTTGGCTTTGCTTTGGAGAAGCAGTTTAGGTTGGGGACCATGGATGGCAATGGTTGCAGTTAAGCGGGTACTCATACGACCCATTGAGATGGGGTTGGGAGTAAGAATGGCAATGAGCCGGGTTTAAATGGAAACCTAACTTGCTTCTGATAGGAGTGAGTTTGATAGTGTGCTGGTAGGGATCACCTTGGGTATGGTTTTCCAAGTAAATGGAAACCTAACTTAACCCGAGCCAAGTTCAGGGTGGTTTTGGGTGCATCTAACCAAACCCACTTTGTATGTATTCACTTTATACATTATTGAGAATTTTTGTATGAGAGGTAATAAGGAGTAACACTTTTCTAGATGTAATACAAATCTTCTTGAACATGTACTTTTTCATATACATTTGAAAAAAGGGTTTGGTATGACAATCATAGAAACCACCACAACCTAATTATTATTATATTATTATATATGATAGAGATTGATTTCAAATTGAAATCAGCACCAATTGATTTTGACAATCACATTGAGTTATGAACCATCATCAATTCCAATACCCAATTATCTTTTAATCTTATTTAATCTAATTCAATTCCAATAATTACTTTTCTTTAGTCTTATTTAATCTAATTCAATTCAAAAAATGTAATTTATTACTCACTTCCCATCTCCCCCCCTCTTCCCAAATGGCTTTTGCTTTTGGACGACTCATCTTCCCCCTCCCCCCCTCTCTCTCTCTCTCTCTAGAGAACATTTCTCTATCTCTCTATCTCGGTCCCTATCCAAAAACAGTCTCCCTCATCACTTTTGCTGTTGTTGTTGTTGTCGTTGTCATTGTACAAGTTTTAAATGAAGCGAGTGCGAAGGTGATGCAAAGGAGAACGATCAGAACCTAAAGACGTATCACTTGATCCATTACCTTCATCATTTGGCGAGTGTAAATATGATATTTCATGTCTCTACTAAATTTAATTCTTTATATTTATTATTTATTTAAATTTCCAATTGTGTGATTTTAAGAAAGCCTATAAATTCTTTGTTTGTTAGAAACAACTTTATATAATTTAAACATATTAAAATCAAAATCAAAATATTTATTTATATCATAAAATTAAATGGTAATTTTTTATGACTTTTACTGCCCGTGCTAAGCATGGGGGTATTTTGCTAGTATATATGAGCATGAGAAATGATCCCATCATTTTATCTATTCACGACAACACTTATCTAGCTAATTTAACTTATGTGGTGCCCACCATTGCATCATCAAACCTGCTCATGCCATGCATATTCACTACTGGAATAGGAAATGGCCCAAATTTCACACCAAACAAAGTGCCTTAAATTGATCATATGTGAGAAAATTATTACATAATCCACATATGATCAATTTAGTGTGTATGATTCTGAATGAAGTAAAACTTAGGCCGATACGTAGAAAAGCATGTGATATGATCCGCTTTTAATAAAAAAAAAAGTGCAAGATCATGTTACAATTTTTAGTCAGGTCTTGGAACCTAAACTTGGACCCCAAGTTGATATTTTCTGAACCAGGTCAAATTTGGTATTAGATCTGCCTCCACACTTCTCTATATACATTCAAAACAATATCGGGCTGAAATTGGACAACATCCACATGGATCTATATTGAAATCCCATTTGATTTTTTTTTTGTCATACTAATGGAGGGTTCCTAACCGTTTGGGCTGGACTAATCCCTCCGGACCGAGAGAGAAGCCGTGTAAAACCCCTGTAGCCCCTAGGTGGTAGCACAAGTGGACTCAACCTGCAGTCCCTGAAAAGTGGGGAATCGGGGGTCGATATCAAGAATTCTAGCTCCGGAAGAGGATGGAACCGTGGTCCTGACCACTCGGCTAACCCCTTGGGGTTAAATCCTATTTGATTTGACTATACAAATTAATTCGAGATAGCCCAATAGCCACCTAGTCCACTCATTTAGGACTGAGTCCAGATTTAGATTAGGATCTTACTCCAAGTATGAACCCTGAATGGGCATTTTAAAACTTTTGAAAACATTTTTTTTAAATCACCAATTCAGCTCCTAGGCTGCTGTTTAAGACGTTGCATCTAGGTCCTGGATCTTTGCTTGACAAAACAGAGCCCTAAATGCACATCCAAATGGGGTTGATCTCCCAAATTGTCCATGGTGAAAGTGAACTAAATAATATAAGTTTCTCTTAAAATTAAAAAATCGTTTATGCCCCTAATAATTTCTAAATTTCAGGGAAAACGTCTTCCACAATTTCTATTACAACATCGATATCAAGACTGTGGTCATGGTGTTTCAAAATTCCTGTATTAATCACTTGACTAACCTATCTACTGGATTGTAATTTCATTCATAGCTTCCATCTCTTGTTGTGATCAACTATGTCTGACATTGAAGTCAGCATATTTCAAAAGAACAAGAGAGACAATCATTTACAAGAAACAGTTGGAGGTTTTTTCTTTCTTCATTTTTCGTTTTGGGACCCAAACTAGCCCACACAAGTGGAATGAGAAAGTTCACGAAGAAGGAAGGTTAACCAACACCCATTTGGAAGAGTGGCATGGCATACCCATAAACAGTTGGAGTTAATGAGCCCGCAATGAATCAAGTGGGGGGCATGCCATTGAGAGCCATCCCCCACTCCTTTCCCTCTCCGAATATTTCCTATATGGGAATGCTTGGTTTTTAAGAATAAAACATTCAATATTATTTCCCAAAAAAGGGAAAAAAAATCAAGATTTTCAATTTTTAAGTGGGAAACACGTATTTTTTCCATTGCGAAATTGTTATTTTGGAGACACTTTAGGGCACTTTTTTTTTTTTTTTTTGAAAGATAAGTTGGTATTTTAGTTTCTCTAAAGATCAAAATTTATACAAGGATAACTTTCAAATCGAAAGTATCCAATGAGCATATCCCATTAAATCAAGATTATAAAAAATAGCCCACATCCTAGGCGCAGGATAACCATAAAAGAAAAGCCCACATCTCGGGCATAGGAAATCAAAATGTGACTAGCCCACATCTCGGGCCTTGACTCTATTGATCCCCAATCTTATTCAGTTCTATTGAGGTGA
This sequence comes from Camphora micrantha, assembly GCA_003546025.1. Taxonomy (NCBI): domain Eukaryota; kingdom Viridiplantae; phylum Streptophyta; class Magnoliopsida; order Laurales; family Lauraceae; genus Camphora; species Camphora micrantha. The sequence goes on along the minus strand of QPKB01000006.1, from coordinate 10,103,917 downwards.
AGTGAGCTAGGATCAAATTGACCCTTTTGATTTGCTTGAGAGTTATATTATGTGGAGAAATAGGGTCACAGAATATCCTAGAAAAACGTAGTAAAATCACCTCCACTTTCCTTACATCAAATCGATGTTTCCAATCAGACAGATTGATTTCTTATATTTTTTATAAGGACACTTTTCATCTCTAAATGGATCACATCGAGATCAGCTGGAATCAATTGAATCAACGATTTCACCCCTTGGTATATTTTATCATCAGGAACAATGTTAGTAGATTCTGCATGGCCCTCTGGGTCCCAAAGAATACCAATGAGTGCTGGTTGGATATGAAAAATTGAAAATCCCCAACCCTCATATATCCGATTAGAAGGTTTGTGAGTGTGTGGGGGTTTATTCAGGCTTGGCAGAAAGTACCAACGCATCTCAGCCACCTCGGCCATAAGCTCCACCTCGGCCAAGAGCTCCATCTCGGCCATAAACTCCATCTCGGCCAGAAGCTCCACATCGGCCTGGGACCCAATCTGAGCCAAATACTCCACATCGGCAGTACCGCCGGGGTGGCTACCAAGGGGGGACCACTTCGGCAGCAGTGCCAGACATCCCATCTCAGCATGCCAGGGAGTCCAAATGACATCCCATCTCGGGTCAGCACGGGCTCGGCACCTCTGTAATTGAGATCGGTTCCTCAGCATGAGATCGGTACTTCATCTGAGCTCGGTAACGGTACCAGCTCAGACAGTCATCTCATATCGGACTGGCGCTCTGCCCCGACAGTAGCACCCCGAGCTCGGCAATAGTATCAGAATGCCCATTAATGCAAGTACGGCACGCCATCCCTCTATGGAGACTCAACCACGTTACAGAACGTGTTGAGTACTGATGGCAGGCATTGGGCAGAGAGCTGTGGTTGTGTCTATGTCAAGCCACCAGCGTCAGAGCCACCCATACCACTGATGGGACTCCCCATCACCAAGAGTCAACTCTCCCCACTATAAAGACAAGGAGCAAGCTCCAAGACAAGCAGGTCGAGTATACACGGGGAGACCCTGTTTCTCTTCTTCTCCACCCTTTGCTTAGTTGTAGAACTAACTTAGGCATCGGAGGGCCCTGCGCTGAGAGAGCCAGGGTCTTCTGACCTTCTCTTCTTTCCCCCTTGCAGGATTCTCCGGCGTGCAGTCTTCCCCAAAAGAAGTTCTTCATCCATCTAAGTGGGAGTGAGATTTTCACCACCTACAGTGAGTTTTCAAAGAAGTTGGGGGTAGATTCCATAGGCTAGCAAGTGGCTTTGGCAATCATACATCGACGAAAACAATCCGACTGTGGACATGACTCAAGCTATTTTGAAAGATCTATTATGGTCCCTTAAACACTTTTGAAAATATTCGAAAACTGCTTTCCCTCTACAAGTGCCACACAAATGCAAGAAAAACAAGCAATGCAAGAGTTTGAATGCCAGTATGATTTTGATCTGCCCTATCAAGAATAGAGTTGATCATTTTATATGGAGACCTACAACTTATCGGTTGCAAGAGGATTTTCTGAAAAAGCTTTTGCCATATTACTTTTGCATATGGACACTGCAAGACTAAATATTCTGTTGTCTCCCATGTACTATCACAAAAGACACAACAAGAATCACATTGCACAGCTTTATCGAAGAAGAAAGTCTTTAGCCTTGAGACACCCTTGGAAAATCATCTATACACATAGAGAATGTTTCTTGATACAGCACTTGAGCCATATTAAATCTTTCCAAATAGGGATAGTATAATTATTCAACTTGCAGATAGCTGCATAAGTAGATTTGAGAGTGAACTGGCCATGATCCTCTAATGTCCAAATGACTTCATCTTCAAAGGCAACTTCAGGCTCTACTTCAATTTGGAATTTGGTCCACATAGAGATTAAGTCTCTCGAGGTAGGTGGAGGAAATCTCCGACGACCTCTCTCAATGACTCTATCCACTAGAATATTAGCTCCCATGTGTAGATCATATACGCCCCGGTCTCCAATTTGATCACGCAGGCGCCCATCTCTCTCATCCATGGGTCTTTCGAAAACATAGTTTTGCGCTCATTCTGATGAGATAGCGAATATGAGGAAGGACATCATGTCTCATCAATAAGATACATTCCCACCCCCATGAAGCAGAAGAAGGAATCCCCACATCCTAGAGAGATGTTTGCTCTATGTATTTTACTTTGATCCAGCGATTCTAGCTAGTATCTCTGTTCTGGAGTATATTTCAAACTTGTCTCATTAATGTTGCTTTATTAATCACAAATACTGATTTTATCCCTAATCCTCCCAAAGAAATAGGAAGGCAAACTCGATCCCAAGCCAAAGGATGAATGTACCTAGTTGACCAATCATTCCAAAAGAAGTTCCGAATGGGTTTATCCATTGCATGCAATAAAGATTGAGGCAGGAGATAGACCGTAGCCCAAAATATATGTAGTGTGGATAGTGTTGATATAATTAGTTCTGATGGGTCAGGCCCAAATGACTTGGTCCACAATGATGGGTCAGGCCTAAACCATAATGACGGGTCAGGTCCAAGAGATTCAGTTCACAATGGTGGGTCAGGTCTGAGTGACCCGTGGCCGTGCTGAGCCCAGGTCCAAATCCACTCATCATGGGTCAGGTCCGGGTCCGAATCCACGAAGTGACGAAGTCAGCACGTCGTTCCCTTCTACCTGCTTTTACCAAGTCTTTCGGAGGAGATCCTATCTGCCTCGTCTGTTGAGGGCGGTTCGGAGGCTCCGGCAAAATGAAGCATCCGCTGCTGAAGAGTTGTCCCCATCTGTTAGGGAACGACTATAAAACACGGAGCCCTACCGGCACTGGGGGGCAAGCAATTTCTGTCGGTACACTGCACATCTCATCTGTATTCTTTAAGTTTGTAATCTCTGCATACTTGAGAAGTAAAATCATCATCTTAAAGTGGGCGTAGGTCACACTGACCGAATTACTATAAATCCAATCTCTCTTTCTCTCTCTATATTTTCACATTAATTACTCTATTCTTGACCAGTGGTGCCCGAAATCTATTTTTGGCAAAGTTCCCTTTCTTTTTAGAGGAGATTGTGAAGAGGAACCACTAGCCCTATTGCTCTCCTTGGGTAAAAGAACCCCCAAATCTTTGTCAGGACAAGCCCTCACAGCCTGCAGCTTCCGTTCCTGACTCATGGAGAGTACTGGCGCCTCTGCAAAAGAGCAATGGGTAAGTATAAATTTTTTTTTTCTTTTAAATCAAAGAGAAAGAGCAGTAAATGAATGACTTACCAAGTTTCTTAGCGTCACCCCATCTGGTTGGCACCAAGGCCCGGTCTGTCTCAGAAGCCCACTCTCCACCAACAAAGAAGAAGTGAGATTTCCAACTATGACAGTTGGAACGAAGACCAGTAAGCAGCTTACCGCCCCTAGGGGTAAGATAATACCATCCCCTATTAGGGGCTGGAGACTCAATCAAAGTGTAGGCATCATTGAACTCCACAGGTGAAGCATCCTCGTTATGGACCCGCCTCCATAATACAAGAAAACCAAGCAGAACCCTCCATCCATTTGGTGCTAACCGCCCTGGGGTCAATGAAAAATGATGGAGAATGCGGCAAATAGGGGAAGGCATGGGGAACCTCAACCCAGCTTCGAGCATCTCTTCATAGATGGCAAGGTCGCCCGAGGAGTCATCGCAAGCAAGCTCGTCCGTTTCAGCCCGACGACATAACACAGTGGGAGGAATGTGATAAGAAGAAACCATCTTCAAAATGTCACTATTAGTATTGAACACATTGAAAATGGTGCTCACCTTCGATGTGTCGTCGTCGACAACCACTTTCCCTTGATATTTTTTGCAAGAACGTACAGCACCAGCAACCACAGTGCCCACAGTGATCTCGCTGATTGCGCCATCATCACCCGTCGCAGCCGCGCCCGAACGGGCGCCTAAGGGGGCGCTCTGGGCTGCAATTTCTGCACCGGCAACCGCGGGGGCTCCCTGGCTGGTGCCCCGGCCCAGTCTCCCATCACGTGCAGCAGCGGGGACGCCCCGTCCGGCGTCTAGCGAGGCTGCGACTGCAGCAGCTATAGGGGCGCCTTGGCTGGCAGCAGCAGGCGGGGGCGCCCCGTCCAAGCAGCAGCAGGCGCAGCGCCAGAGGCGCTGCCTTCTTCCCCGACGGCTGCAGCAGCGGCGCCCCACATCTCTTTCACACCAGCAACAACGACAGCAACGCCAGGGGCGCCCAAGGCCGCGCCCCTGGCGCCCATTCCATCCACAGCAGCACCCAAGGCGGCGCTCCGTTCACCGTCTTACACATCCTTTCCACCGCTCACCTCCTCTACTCGATCCAGATTCTCCATGGATTTTTCTTGACACAAGAAGGAAGAAGAAAAGCAAGAAGAAGATGCAAGTGGCTGCCCTCTTTTCTCTTTTCTTTCTTTGACAGGAAGAAGAGGCAAGAGTTCTGAATGAAAAGCAAGTGAGCAAAAGCCCTCTTTTATAGCCCTTATTCTAGGGTTTTAAAAGTAGAAAAGACTCCTAAGCTTCAAGAATTCTGCTGTAAAATTCAAGAAAGGAAAGAACCTGAACATAAATTAACGAACAGTGTCTGGGAAGGCTAGGAGTTCTCTGAATGAAGAAAGCTTGATATTTAAAATGCCTCGCTCTCAAAACTTCCTCTGGCGCGAGACATTGAGGGGCAAATGACGGGTCAGGCCCAAGAGACTCAGTAACCCGAGGGATTACATTAAATTAGCGTACCCAACTGTCTGGCCGCCCAGATGAGCCAACCCAGCATCCACAGGGCAAGCAGACCCCCTTTAGCTCGAACAAAGTGGCACCTCTTGACGTTTGAATGCCAAAGCCTGCCTCCCTGGCGTCCAGCTCGGCCGCTGCCTTCTCCAGGTCGAGCGTCAAGGGCGCCCAGTTCGGCCTGTGCTGCCTCTCAAGGGCGCCCAGCTCGGCTGCTGCCTTCTCCATGCCGAGCACCTGGGGCGCCCAGTTCGGCCTGTGCTGCCCCTCAAGGGTGCCCAGCTCGGCTGCTGCCTTCTCCACGCCGAGCGCTTGGGGCGCCCAGTTCGGCATGTGTTGACTCTCAAGGGCGCCCAGCTCAGCTGCTGCCTTCTCCACGCCGAGCGCCTGGGGCGCCCAGTTCGGCCTGTGCTGCCTCTCAAGGGCGCCCAGTTCGGCTGCTGCCTTCTCCACGCCGAGCACCTAGGGCGCCCAGTTCGGCCTGTGTTGCCTCTCAAGGGCGCCCAGCTCGACTGCTCGCCTTCTCCACGCCGAGCGCCTGGGGCGCCCAGTTCGGCATGTGCTGACTCTCAAGGGCGCCCAGCTCGGCTGTTCCCTTCTCCACGCCGAGCGCCTGGGGCGCCCAGTTTGGCATGTGCTGCCTCTCAAGGGCGCGCCAGCTCAGCGGCTGCCTTCTCCACGCTGACCGCTTGGGGCGCCCAGTTCGGCATGTGCTGACTCTCAAGGGCGCCCAGCTCGGCTGCTGCTTCTCCACGCCGAGCGCCTGGGGCGCCCAGTTCGGCCTGTGCTGCCTCTCAAGGGCGCCCAGCTCGGCGGCTGCCTCCTCCACGCCGAGCGCCTGGGGCGCCCAGTTCGGCCTGTGTTGCCTCTCAAGGGCGCCCAACTCGGCGGCTGCCTTCTCCACGCCGAGCGCCAAGGGCGCCCAGTTCGGCCTGTGCTGCCTCTCAAGGGCGCCCAGCTCGGCTGCTGCCTTCTCCACGCCAAGCGGCTGGGGCGCCCAATTCGGCCTGTGCTGACTCTTAAGGGCGCCCAGCTCGGCTGCTGCCTTCTCCACGCCGAGCGCCAAGGGCGCCCAGTTCGGCCTCTGCTGCCTCTCCCTGGCGCCCAGCTCGGCCGCTTCGGCCTCTCCACGCCGAGTGCCAGGGGCTCCCAGTTCGGCCTTTGCTGACTCTCCCTGGCGCCCAGCTCGGCAGCTTACGCCTCTCCACGCCGAGTGCCGAGGGCGCTCAGTTCGGCCGCCGCTGCCTCTCCCAGGCGCCCAGCTCGGCTGCTGCCATCTCCACGCTGAGCACAAGGGCGCCCAGTTCGGCCTCTGCTGCCTCTCCCTGGCGTCCAGGTCGGCCGCTGCCTTCTCCAGGTCGAGGGCCAAGGTCGCCCAGTTCGGCCGCTACTGCCTCTCCCAAGTGCCCAGCTCGGCTGCTGCTGCCTCCCTCGCGCGGTCGCCCAGGCCGGCGTTCGCAGCGTCTGCCACTCCAGCGTCAGCTTCCGACGTGGCTACCTCCTGACCATACACCTTGAAACCCGTCCTCGTCCGCACTCCGGAACCTGGAGTTTCCATTCTTGCAAAAAGAGAAAGAACTTGAATATTTGAAATGTCCCCCTTTCGAAGTTTCTTTGAACGTCGGACATTGAGGGGCAAATGATGTGTCAGGCCCAAATGACTCGGTCCACAATGACGGGTCAGGCCCAAACCATAATGACGGGTCAAGTCCAAAAGATTCAGTTCACAATGGTGGGTCAGGTCTGAGTGACCCATGGCCGTGCTGAGCCCAGGTCCAAATCCACTCGTCATGGGTCAGGTCCGGGTCCGAATCCACGAAGTGACGAAGTTAGCGCGTCGTTCCCTTCTACCTGCTTTTACCAAGTCCTGCGGAGGAGATCCTATCTGCCTCGTCTGTTGAGGGCGGTTTGGAGGCTCCACCAAAACGAAGCATCCGCTGCTGAAGAGTCGTCCCCATCTGTTAGAGAACAACTATAAAACACGGAGGCCCCACCGGCACTGGGGGGCAAGCAATTTCTGTCGGTACACTGCACATCTCATCTGTATTCTCTAAGTTTGTAATCTCTACATACTTGAGAAGTAAAATCATCATCTTAAAGTGTACGTAGGTCACACTGACCGAACCACTATAAACCCACTATCTCTTTCTCTTTCTATATTTTCACATTAATTACTCTATTCTTGACCGGTGGTGCCCGAAATCTATTTTTGGCATCATCAAGTTCCACTCTCTCAGCATAAGAGAGGATCTTTGACTTCCATCCAGATAGCCTCTTTTTAAATTTGTCTAAAAGAGGTTGACAATCTAACAAAGATAGTGTCTTGGATGATAAAGGCATCCCCAAATATTTATCGGCAATTGACCAGCTTTTACCTCCACTTTAGGGCATATTTTGTAACAGATGTGGAATTCGGAACCTGATTGTCCCTTGAACATGAATTCCTTTGCTGAGAATTTCACATTGATATCGGTACATATCAATGCATATAGATGAGAAAAATTAATTTTGATGCGCAAATCCACAAAAGTGATGATTTCCAAATCTTATAAGGGGAGATCGGACCTAAAAATCCTCAAAATGTAAATTTTCATTGGTCCAAATCCTCAAGGATTTATAATTACTAAACAAAAATTTTCTATACAAAGAAAGTGAGAAATCTTTTCTCTGAGGATTTGGTTGTCAAACATGACCTTAGTGACTTTGTATGTAGATGCCATAGAAGAAAAAATCGCTGTGGAAAAGGAATAGTCCGACCTTCTTGGTGGGACTCTAGAAGAAGAGAAGTTGCATTTTCCAATTTTTCGGTGCCAAAGGCTATCAGCACAAAATGCCCTAACAATTGACATAAGGAAAAGCAACAGATTTTCCTTTCTTAATCTGCCACACCCCAGTTGCACATAGAGATCCTAAATTTTAGTGCGAAGTGGAAGTGCAGCTCTATTCCTTGAATCCCACTCACTTCCCACAAAGGAGTACAAGAAGTAAAGATCATCACTGCCTTTCAAATCATTCTTGTGTATTATCTAATACATTTTAGTAGATTTTACCGGAAAAATCTTGTTAGATGACCGTTGCTCGGAAAAAAGGACCCCATAGTTCAGGCCACACAAGAACGGTCCTATCACGACCCCGACCCGAGACCCGGCAAACCCGAGTCGTGATCACCATACCTACTCCCGTAAACCCCGAATTAACCGAAGTTAAAACGGGATCCACAAGGGATATCATTCTCAATACTTGTCAAATACAAAACTTTTGCGGAAACATTTATATTTGACAATATCAATTTATAATTTACATGTATACAAAAGAAAGTTCTTATACATGTGTCATTTCCAATATACATTGACTAATACTGCATATTCAAAACATTATGCAGATGACTATTAATTACATTTCAAAATGAATCAATAATCAGTTTCTCAAAACATTTCTCGAAACATCTCAATTCTTAATTCGCACTCGGATACCCAATTCAAATGGTATCCCGCCGGTTCCACTCGATTAGTCCTCCTGGAGGAACCGGAGCGGAGCGGTCTCCTCCGCTGGCGCCGGGGGAGCTGCTGCACCGGCATTGGCAATCGGGCCTGTAATGCCATCAATAACACTAATGAACACGACGGTTCAACAATGTATAAATAATTCTTGCAATAGTATATTAACACATTCATATTGCATTAATAACAGTTTCAATGTTAGAGAAATCAAGACAATTCTACAATAACAATAAGAGACACATTGTCAGTCAATATATATGTACGAATTGGCAACTACCATAGCATTCATTGCATTACATTTCATTTCATTACCGTCTTCCCTCAAAGGAAGGATTCATTTTCATTTACCATCTCCCCTCAAAGGGAGGATTCATCTTCCAAAGGAAGGCATCAATCAATACCCGAAGATACGATCGGAATTTGGTGGGACTTACTAGTGTCCGGGCCAGGGACAACTAGCACCACCACGGAGCTCCGGAACACAACAATATTCATCTGCTGCAGCAGGATTAGTCATACATTTTCATTGAACTCATTTAAAGTTCTAATACAATATCTAGGTAGTGCCAAACTCAACGGTCAATAACCTTCAATAAGTAGCCCTTTTAGGGATTCAATTCCATTCAACAATTCCTTTCACGACAAAGGAAAGGAATATCAATAAAACCAATCTCGTTAGATTGAATCACAGTGACACAATGAGAGTATTATTATCCACACATGGTCTTACTCAATCCTATATCAATCCTAATCAACTATTCGGGTGTAATGCTCAGTTGTTTAATGTACGTGCTATTTTCGATGGACATCACAATTTATGTGAATTTTGTACATTAAAGTCCCCTTAATTAACATCCATGGAGGTAAAACAATATTAATAGCCTTGATACAATCAATAGGCTCCTTTCTTTTTAAATATAGGAATTAACTTACGAATTTTATTCGTTTCGGTAACTAATCGATAATCTATCTTAGTTCCAAATCCATGGATACTAACTTATAGAGATTTCAAGTATACGTTAAATATATTTGATTAAAAAATTTAGTCAATCAAACCTAATTAATACTCCTTCTTCCATAGTTCCTAAACCTCAATTACACTATAAATAGTCTTTAGACTGATTTATAGGCCTATTTACACATATCAAATGAGCTTTTGATTCAATTAGAATCACCTTTGTTTGGACCCAACTTTGAGTCTTCCAAGCACAATGGTATGTAGACCATTAGATTATATATTCCAAGAGCTTTCCAACGATATATAGAAGCCCAAAATCCGACTTACGGTTCAAAAGTTATGGCATTTTTAAGTCGACACTGTTGGGCCCACTGGGCCAGCTCGCTATAGCGAGCCCAGAGCTCGCTATAGCGAGACTGCTTGCTGTTTGGGCTCCGAAATAGCAGTCTAATGCTATTTTCTGAAGCCATTTCCACTCCCCTTCATTCTCTACCTGCACCATACATGGAACCTCCTGTTCCCTCCTCATACAACATCCATTCACATTCATTCATTATGACATTTCTAATAACACCTTAATCACTTCATTAAGCATCCATAATGAATCCAAAAATCAATGTAAAGTGCATATGCAATCCATGAAAATACCATACACTTCTATAATGGTTAACACAATTACAAGGAAAGTTTACACTTGCCTCTTTGGAAGCTATTTGCCATAAACCCTCTTTTACTTAGCTTGGCTTGGACACAAATAATCCATTTTCAAACCCTATTCCACAAAAATACCCAAATGAACTCCCATGAGTCATTTGTGCTAAAAATCACTACAAGACTATCAATAAAACTTGGAAATCACAAGGGAGATCCATTACTTACTTGTAGCTCAAAGGGAAAGAGATCTTGAGGTTTCTTTCAAGCTCCACTCTTCAACAATGGAGGTTTTGCTTGGGAAAGAAGATGAAGTTGAAGATGAACTCCTCAAAAGTCCCTTCAATCACTCCTAACTCTCACTCTTGACGAAAAGAAATGGAAGAGAAAGAGGAAAAATGGAGAGCCTAGGGTGCTTGAGCTTCAAGAGATGAAAATGAACTCATCTCCCTTATTTATTCTAATATAACACTTTTCACACCAAAACCCCCTTTTCTTAAGCTTATTTACATTTAGAGTCAAATGACTCCTCACTTGGTCCATTTGAAGTCAAATGGAATCGCGTTTGTTATGAAAGTTAACGTACTCATCGAGATACACACGTTGGTATCAAGAATTTCCGTATTTGACGAAATACGTGAAAATCCATATTTACGGAAAAGTCCTTAGTTTACCTTGTTTGAGTCTAAACTCATTTTAATCCATTCAATTCCCTTCAAATCCATTCCATTATGCTTAATGCATCATTTGAGACTAGTTTGTCTCTCTTTGGTCATTAACCTTGGTTAATCCAATTGTCCATGCTTAATTAGCATTAATCTCAATTAATTAGCCTTAATCATGATTAGTTCGGGTCAGGGTGTAACATTCCCCTAAACTTTTAGAACCATTCGGTCCTCCGAATGCAATACAATTCAATAGTAAATTAAAAATTCAAATTTACCTGAACAAATAACTCTGGATACTTTTGGGCCATTTGTTCTTCAAGCTCCCATGTAGCTTCATTGGATTCATGATGATCCCATAGGACTTTAACCCATTTGATTGTCCTTGTGCGAAGGACTTGCTCCTTGGTATCAATGATTTGAGTCAGCTTCTCAACATATGTAGTATTTGGCAAAACTTGGATTTCTTTGTGCTGAATGATATGCGAAGGATCTGCCACATACTTCCAAAGCTGATGGACCCGATTCTTCCCTCTCTCCCGCTGCCTCCGCCCCGGGTCTTTCGGGGTACAGCGGAGGGCAGGAGAAAAAAGTAAAGGGTATCCACATTTTGTACGGGTATGCCAATTTCACTTTTCTACTTGGAATCTTGGAATGGTGATCCGAAGATCCACCTTCACATGTAGAAAGGGGAAATAAAACTTTTTTTAGTTTCCCATTGCACACATTTTAAGAAAAGAGACAAAGGCTTTTTTTTTATATGCCATGAAAGGCGATTTCATTTGTTTGCCGTAAAAGGCGATTTTGCCGTAAAAGGCGATTTACAAATCTTATCCATTATGAAAGACAAGAATTGTGATTTTTTTGTCTCTTAAAAAAAATACAAAGTACAAAAGGAAAAGCAAGAAAAGGGATCTAACTTCTCATTTGATTGTGGGGACATGTTCAGATTGACGGTCGCGAGCGATGTATGGGTTCCGCCGTCGTCCATGCAGATGAGAACATGATTCTTGGTTTCTTGACTTGGCTTTTTAACCTCAGATTTTTAAAGGACAAAGACCAAGAGAAGGTCTTATATCCGATAAAAAGCTAAGTAAACGGGCTGAAAAGCCACGTTTTAGCCATGTTGGTAAAAGAAGGGAGGTCCTTGGGGGGGGGGGGTGGCCCCCCAAGGGTGCTTCAATCACCTTTTGGTGGTCTTGCAGCAGAGTTGCAGGAGTTCTGGATTTTCCGGGCAATTCTCTGGACTTCGAGTGAATTTCTCTGGCGATTTCTCTGGATTTTTTTCCCCCCGGCCTTTTCCCTTTGGAATGCCCTCCTATTTATAGGCCTTTGGTAGCCATTTAGGAGGGTTTATGAGCATTGAATGCATTAATGCTCATAATGGGAGGAGTTACAAGTTTTAAATTATTTGTTTTGTAACTCCTTTTTCCTTGAATCTGATTGGCTGATGGAGAATAATGAGCTTTTAATTGCCTTTAATCTCCATCATGGGAGGAGTTTCATGGCTTTAATGCCATAAATCATTTGACTTGTAACTCCCATTTGCTTGCTTTTGATTGGGCCGTCCAAAATAATGAGTTAATGACCGCATTAACTTGTCATAAAATGGGTCATTTAACCTCATTAATTGGTCGCCAAGTCGCTTGAAGAGTCGCGGGCCGCGCCGCGTCTTTTGGAATTCTTCTTGCGATGATCGCCGGTGGATCCACATGTTGTTTGATGTCGGATGGCGATGCAATTTCAGACATTGATGAATGTCAACGTGCAGGCAACATCTGTCCTGTCGATTTCACGATCGGGCGGGCAGAAAGTGTGCTTTCTTTGTCGGTCGGTTGGCGATTTCGGGGCATCTAATGATCATCCAATGATTTCGGCGGCGAATCCGTGATGTTGACGAAGATCGACGGATTTCATGCACGAAAAATCAGATTTTGGAAAAATCACAGGGCCAATCAACTCGAAACGCGAAAAGGACCTGAAAAAGGGGTCTTCCGGCGACTTTTGGGTCGCCGGAACTCCATGGTCGCCGGCGACCATGGGCCTTGGGCCCATTTGTTGGTCGTCGTCCGGTCGCCTTTTCTCCGCCGTTTTTCGACCTTTTTTGCTTCTTTTTTTCTTCTGTATTTTTCCTGACATTTCCCCTCATTTATTGGCTTGATTCTCCTGAAGAAAACCCGATGAGAAGCCACGCAAATCAGAGCACAAAGTTTCCTATTTTTCTGGAAAGCCGAAGACTTTGTTGTGCGGTATTTGCCGATTTTTGTCAAGCGTTGAAACTAGGCCAAACGATGTCGGAATGACCTGAAATTCGACGTGGAGCTTCTTGAGCAGTAAATAAGACTAACCATGGGCTTTGGTTTGAGTTTTGAAGCCTTTTTGGGTCCCGCAAATACTCGCCTTGATTTCGCCTCGAGGAAAATGCCGAGCTTTGAAACTAGGCCAAACGATGTCCGTTTGACCTAAAACTTGACGGGGGACCTATTGGAGTCATTTTGAGATGATCCATTAGCTCCAATTTGGATGCCATGATTCCGGGGTGCTCCGCCGCCGGCAGGCCTGATTTTGCTTCGGAGCGTCGAGGTCGGGTCAAACGTTGTCGGAATGACCTGAAATTTGGCATGGAGCCTTTTGGAGGTATTCTGAGACCATCCGTAGGCTCTGATCGAAGTTTTGAAGTCTTCGACACTGTCGTTGCCGGGAGCTCTTGTCTGGCTGTCGGAGGAGTGAAGTTAGGCCAAATGATGTTGAAACGGCCCAAAACTTCATGTGTACCCCTCTTTTGGCTGCTTTGAAAGGCCTTGCAGTTTTGTTTGACTCTGACAAGATCTGATGCTTGAAGTGGCGCCTTCCTATTTATGGCAGGATGTGGCTCCATGTAGCTTTTGGTGTTGAAGGGACATAGTGATATTTTTGGTGTCAACAAATGCCCCCTCGAGGTACAGCGACGAGGTGTGCAGCTCTGGCAGTCGGTGTGCCTCGAAGAGAATTGAAGGAGATCTTTTTGCTTGATCAAGAGTCTTGTGCATTTTTCTTTTGATGGAGTTGCTTTTTTTTTTTTTTTTTTTTTGCTTCCAAGGGATTTCGTGGTAATGAGGGGTCATGTACCGTCTCAAGGCAAGGATTTTGAAAATGACATTTGGATATGGGTTTTTGGTTTTGGATTTTCCTTTTTAACTTTGTAAACCTAAAGGCTTTATGTGGCGCATCAGGCGGTTAAGAAGGTTTTTTTTCTTTTGTTTTTTTTTGGTTTTTTGACCTTGTGACCTAACAGGCTGTATGTGGCGAGTTAGGGGGTCGGGATTTTGGTTTTTGGTTTCGGCCTTGTGACCTAGCAAGCTGTATGTGGCAAGTTAGGGGACCATGGTTTGGTTTTTGGTCACTCTTTGGGACAATTTTGGGTCCATTGGAGTGGTTTGGTTTTTTGTCGAATGTCAATTTCAAGATTGTGGCTTGATTTGGTGCATGGGGTTGGATGGTTTGGGTTTCTTTTGGAAGCCCATGAAGCTTGGAATTTTTTGTATGGTCCAATCAACTCAAGAGAGGCATGGAACCATTTTTGTATGCTCTTGGTAAGAGAAATTTTGACTAAAAGCCACTTTTAGTGCCTAGGTGGTCAAACCTGGCTCATATGGGCTAACTCATGGGACCTTAAGCTTTTAAAAATGGCTTAGATCTCATGTGGTGTCATTTTTTAAAGAATATCTAAAAATATCCCTTTTGTGTAGAGAATATCTAAAAATATCCTTACTTGGAGAGAATCTCTCAAGTTTCCTTGATTTTGGGAGAGATTTTCTGAAAGTTTCTCAAATCCCCTTTCTTTTTGGAGAGAATTTCTCAAGAATCTCCTATTTAGGAGAGAATATCTCAAATCTCCCTTTCTTTTAGGAAGTTTGCTAATTTTCAGCACTTACCTCCTTACTTTTCTCCTCCTTTCCTCTTTTGGTTTGCTTTTTCTATAAAAGCAATGGAGATGGGTTTTCTTTCTCTTGTTGTTTTCTTTTTGCAAAAACCTTCAAGAGTGCTCCAAGATAAAGAATTTCTCAAGGATCTTCAAGTTTCTTCTTCTTCTTCTCCATGGCTTCAAGTAGGTCTTCTTTTTCCAAGAAAAACCCCATGTAGATGTAGAAAAGTTTCATTTTCCTTTTTTTTTCTTCTTCTTTTCTTTTCTTTTCTTTCTCTTCTTTTTTTTCACGTGTTTTCTTTTCCTCTTTTTTTTGTACACGTTCTCCTTTTTTTCTTTTTTTATTTCTTCCCTTTTTTTTTTCGCTTTTTTTTTTTTTTTTTTTGGTGCTGTACGGACAGGTCCATACGGACCTGGCCGTACAGCCACGTGGCCTGTAGGCCACGTCCCATGGGCCAACCCCTTGTTTTGTTTTTGTTTTTTGTTTTTTTTTTTTTTTCTTGAAGAGTTTTTTTTTTTTTTCTTTTTTTTTTTGCTCACCATGATATGAGGTTTATGCAATTCAAGATGATCATGCATTTTTTTTTTTAAATGCATCAAGATAAAAGGCTAGAATTTCTAGGTCAAGTCAACATGGATTTTGACTTAGACAAAGTTTGATTGGTTTTGACCAAATTGGGTTGGAATTGGTCAAACTTTTGTCAAAGTTTTCCTAGCATCTAATGCATGATGGTTTTATGCATGATTTTTGGTAAATGGAATTGGGAGCATGATGATGCACACCTCGAATTTTCTCGCAAGTCTTGGGATTTTTGGAGCTTGCAGCAATGTTGAGCCCACTTCTCCAGTCTCGCATAATTTCGAGGAGCTTTGCAAGTTTTGGAATTTTGAGCTCGCAGCAATGTTGAGCTCTTTTATGATCTTGCGAAGATTTGAGAAGAAAGGCTTGATCTCGCAGCAATGTTTGAATTCGAGTCTTCTTCGAGAATCCTTCATTGATTATGAGCTCGCAGCAATGTTGAGCTCATCTTCAAGCTTCCTTTCTTTTTCGGGGTGCCTCCCTTTTCTTCGAAATTGCCCCGGAACCATGCCAAAATTTCGTTAGGATTTTTTTAGCAAAATTCTGTCATTTGGTGCTTGATTTCTTCCTTTCTGACTTTTGCAGGTGGTTCCTCCAGAACGAACAAGGGTAAGGGCCTTGTTACTGATGCACCTCGCCGATCTGCCAGATCTTCCAATGCGGCCGTTCAACAGGCGTGGGAAGAGGTCCGTTATGTGGAGACTAACTTGGAAGAATGCGACTCGCTCAACCAAGATGAGATGAGACAGCGATTGATCGCTCTCAAGGATGAGGAGTTTTATAAAATTATGGCAAGCAATCGTCCTTGGGTCATGGACGATCAGAGCGTTGTGCCCAAGCCTACCTTTTTCTTTGGTGACGCTGTCCCTGATGACTCGTCATTCCAAAGGAGATGCTTTCAGTTCTCCTACACAGCTGATGGTGAGGAGAGAACTATTTCTACCCGATCGACTTTTGATCGCACTATCTCGATCATGAGTCTTTCTCCCACATGCTCTAAAAGAGAAGATACTCCAAGCTGGGTGAAGAGGACCAATGTGGTCAAGACCGGGGTTTTTGTTGGCGGCCCTTCCTGTTATGCAGAGAAGTCGCCTGTCCATATGGACATGTTGATGCCGGCCAGCGGCTACCAAGGTTCTGATCATCCATCAGTCGATTTGAGACCGGTGGGCCTTGGCATTTTTAGCGGTGACGACAGTAATTGGGTGAACCCCTTTCGGCTTCGTGGCCGCTTCAGTGCTGACTCAGGCTGGGAGTCATGGACTGATCACATCCTGCAGATTGGTGGCGCCATTCTGAAGGAGGCTGAGGTTTTTGATGCGGTTCGCGCTTTCCAGCAAACCGTCGTTTTCTCCGATGAGGCCTTCATGGCCATGTTGGAGTCTTTCCTTCCGCAGACCAACACCTTCGTTGTCACGAACGGTGAAATTGCTTTTTCTTTGAAGGAGTTGAGCGCTACCACCGGGCTGCCTATCCTCGGCAAACTCTATGAGGAGTTTATGCCTATTGACAGTGTCCTTGAGGAGCAGTCGGAGGAGTTCAGGCTTCTGTACTTTCAGCTCGTCGCCTTCTACGATTTTTTGAAGGAGAAGGAGGGCTCGAAAGTCCGATGCAGTAGTTGGAGGAGTCTCAGCTCTTTGTCTTCCAACTTCTTTATCGGTGGGGATGCTTTTGAGAGTATGTCCCAGGAAGCCAGGGCTAAGAACCCGAAGAAGATCTCCGCTATGCGAGAAAATTTGAGGGATTTTCTTACAAGCACAGACGCCATTTGTTCTGACATTGCGCTGCGGAGAGATCTCGCTGTTTACCTCACTTACTGGCTGGGTGAGGCAATTTTTGCTGGAGGAGATGGAACGCACATCAGGCCGCACTGTATTTTTCCGGCTTGTCAGATGGCGTTCGGAGAGCAGCTTGCTTTGGTGCCTGCTCTTTACTCCTATTTGTGCACCGAACTGCAGGCTGCTGCTTTCTTGGTTCGGCTTGGGCTCCCTATGAATAGGGTATTTTCAGCCCATATCTTCTATTCGTGGTTTGTGTACCACTGTCCGGGCTTCCACTGTTTAGGCGCTGCACAGGATGATGACCCGTTTATGATTCGGTTGGCTAGAGGGAAAGCCGTTTCCGAATCTCTTTTGTCTGCCCGTTTGAGGATCTGACGGTTCAGGGACGTCGAGATGGGGCAGTCTTCAGTCAAGCTTTCTCTCGGTCTGCGGAAGAAGGCTTTTGATTTTTGTGTCTCCCGCGATTCCACCAGAGCAGGGTCGGGAAGAGACTATTCTTTGACGAACGCAGAGAAGGGATGGCTTTTCAACATACGTGTTGGTACGATGGTGTACCGTCGACATCTTTTTGTTGACATCTAGTCGTATGTGCCTTCTCGTTTTGCGTTGCAGTTGGGCTTCTCCCAAGGCGTTGTAGGAGCGCCTTCGAGCATGGTGAAGCGTTTTGGGGGTCTTCAGGACGGGAGGAACGCATGGGCTTTTTACAGTGCGGAGGACACTACCGCCATGATTTCCTATCTTGAGCTGCCCACTTTCCGGACCGCTGGCTTCACGAAATGGTTCGCAGAGAGCTTCTCAGTGTACCGGAGGCTTTCCAAGAAGGAGCTCAATGTCAAGCAATCTTCCGGGAAGGGCCTTGGTAGATCAGACGTCGTCCGGCGAGAGTAGGTTTTGGCCTTCCTTTCTGGAGAGAAGCATAGGATAGGCTTTCTCAACGACCGGGATGTCGTCAGATCTGGAGCTGTGCAAGACGTACCTGGTGAGGTCCTGAGACAGCTGGAGGAGGAGGAAGCTGAAATCGACACTTGGAGGCAAGCGGAACGAATGAGGACTTCCATGGGGTCCACTGGCAGGAGCGGACCATCCAGTGAGGACTCTGGTGAGAAGCCTGACTTTGATAGCGGGGTAGGTTCTTCAGGTAAACTGACCCGCAGGAGCAAGAGGAAGAGAGGACAGTACCCTCATAAGAAGCAGTGCGGAGATTCTCCTGACGTGGAAGTCCCTCTTACCATTGATGAGGAGGTCTCGAGGGATGCTGAAGAGCCTCCAGAGAAGAGGAGTCGAGAGGAAAAAGCAGATGATGGTATGATCCTTTCCCTTTCTTTTTCTGCTTTTCTCTTTTTTTGTTCTTTGAGAGATTTTTGTTTAGATCCACTGCTTTCTTTTCTTTTTGCAGAGGATGATGACTTGGTGATGCCTGAGGCCCCGGCCGATGAGGCATAAAACGGATCCGACTACGGCATCTGAGGAAGAGCCAAGGGACTCTGGAGTAGACCCAGAATCTTCTCTTGGTACGACTTCTTTACTTCCCCCTTTTTTTGGCATTTTCTTTTCTTTGCTAAATTTTGCTGACGTTTCTCCCCCCCGTTTTTTTTGTCAGCTGATTTGCTAGAGGACTCTGACGACTTCGAGCCATCCATGGATGTAGCTTTCTGCGACACTTCGGACGAGCTTATGGAGACAGAAAGCACTCCACCGGTCGTCGGAGAAGGTAATAGACAGCAATAGTCTTGATAATAAAAAATTTTTTTGACAAGATCATATTCATACCTTTCCTCTTCTGGCAGGTTGTAAGGCGACAGGAAAGGTTCCATTGTCTTCCTCGGAGCCGGAACAGGAAATACCAGCGGCTGGTCCAGAAGTAGAGGCTTCTTCTACCAGTTTTGATGCGGCAGAAGTGCAAACACATGATGATATTCCATCTTCTGACGCTCCGACTGGGAAGAGTCTTTCGATTTATCGCCCACTACGGTCTAACATGGGCAGTCAATCAGTGGAGCACGACGAGTCTTCGTCTGGGCCCTCTTTTCAATTTGGAAAGAAGGTGTTTAAGAGTGTACTGAGCTCCTGGGTCGAGACTCTTTCTTCTGGCCACTCGGAAGCTGACTTTGGCATGGTCAAGCACGTGCGAGACATCCTTGCTGACAGGCAGAGGTTGGTCTGGATATCAACAATGCCAAGGCTTTCGTTGATGGAGTCATTGCACTGGGCGATAAGTGGAGCAAGACTAAGAACTCCCCTAGTGGTGACTTTTTCAACGAGATGTTTCTGAAGCCTTCCAGCGAGGTCAAATCGGAAGTGAATGAGATTTTGAGGGCTCGGAAGCAGCTCGTTTCGGGAGAGGAACATCACCGAACTAGCTATTATTGAGCTATCAAAAGACCTGAACCACCTCGATAAGGAGATCAACGAGACTAGGCAGCGTCTCGAGTTGTTGGAAGAACAGACTGCTGCTAAATGGGCTGCTGTTCCTGAAGCTCGTGCCAGAGAAAGCACTCTGATCCGTTAGGTTGAAGAGGTTGACGGGAGTCTCCGAAGAAAGACTCAGGAGTATGAGCGATGGCAACTTCTTTGGGAGGAATTCCCTCGTGCTGAAGATGGATCGCGGTTTTCTGCCGCATTTTATAGCAGCATCTTGAAGAAGCGTGGCCTGAAGCATTTGGAGGCTGAGGCCAAGAGTCTACTCGAGGACCTCAGTCTTTGGTTAAAGACTATGATGGAACTGAGCTTTTGAATTTCTTTGTAACAACTTTCTTCTTCATTTTTTTTTTGGGTACTCCACGTATAAATATTTTGGCACTCTATTTTTTTGTTCCCCTGTGTTCTACTTAAATTCTTTTTGTTGAAAATAAGCAAAAGTTGAATGGAATGTTTGTTTGAAAAATCTGATCAAAAGGTTATCATTTTGTGAAATCTTTTGTCAAAAGTGTTGTTTTGACATGAAAGCCAGATTTGTGGCACAAAGCTGGTTTTTGATGGCTTGAAAGCCGAAAATTTTCAGTGCATGAAAGCCGATTTTGGTGGCGTGAAAGCCAAATTTTGGTGGCGTGAAAGCCGATGTGGCATGGAAGCCAATTTTTGGCATGAGAGCCGATTTTTTGTTTTTGGCGTTAAAAGCCGAATTTTGGCATGAGAGCCGATTTTTTGTTTTGGCGTTAAAAAGCCGGATTTTTGGCATGAGAGCGAGTTTTTTGGCGTAATAGCCGGATTTTTTGATGAGAGCCGAGTTTTTAGCGTAAAAGCCGGATTTTTGAAAACCAAGTGTTGTTTTGTTGGCATGAGAGCCAGATTTGTTTTTGATTTTGTGTGCGTGAAGCCGATTTTTGGCCGTGGAAGCCGAGTTTGCTTGGCGTAAAAAGCCGATGTTTGGGCGTAAAAGCCAGCTTTTTGGTTTCAAAAAATGCAAGTACGACTAAAGAGTCGCCTCCCTGCTGAATGCGTTATCACAGTATCGATGGAATGTCGCCTCCTTGCTCATTCGATTGCGAGTATCGATGGAATGTCGCTTCCTCGCGAAGTTGGGTGCAAGTATCAACTAAGCGTCGCTTCCCTGCTTTTCTTCAAAAATTTCGTTTTGCGGGTACGAGGAATGTCGCCTCCCCACATTATTGAAATTTGAGTTTTTTCGAAACCTTTGTTTTTCTTTGACATTTGGCGTTGTGGATATCAACTGAATGTTGCGTCCCACGATTTTGAAATTTTTGCAAGTATTCAACGAGGTGTTGCTTCCTTGCGATTTTGAGGTTTTGGAAGTAGTATCGAATGGGTTTCGCATCCTTCCAATGGGTTTTTGCGAGTATCGACCTTGACATCGCTTTCCCGAATTTTTGGTTTTGGGACACGAGGGTTCGTAAATTTTGACCGAAAACCATTTTGCGGTAAAAAGTAAGGCGGACTAGGGTGGAAATTCCTAAAGTCCTGACTTTGGTTTTCAAACCAGGAATTTGGTTCAAGTGATCGAAATTTTGGTTAAGTTTGGAAGAGGCTCCTAAACTTAGATTTTCGGATTTTGATTTTCTTTGGAACAAATGATAACGATGAAAGTAAGCATTGTTTTGGAAAGTTCAACATAAAGGTTAAAAATTCCAAAAGGAGGTGGGTTTGACGAGCAATACCTAGAAATTAGGCTTTGGCCTTGCAGGCGTCGCTCTGACCCAGTGGAGGAAGTCTTTCAAGGGTAGTACTGCTTCAAGAACTTGCCGTTGATGGGCAGCATACATCTATCACCTTCCATGTTTAGAAGTGCGTATGCGCCATTGGGAGAAGACTTTGTCGATGACGAAGGGTTCCCTCCCATTTTGGTTCAAATTTGCCTTTGGATTTGTGAGCGAAAACCATCGGCCTTGTTACCGCAAGAACCAAGTCACCCTTTTGTGGCGCGTTGCCTTGACCTTTTTGTCGAAAAGATCCAGCATGCATGCTTGGTAGAGCTCAATGCTTTTGAGTGCCTCGAGCCGCTCTCTCATCGAGATTGTCCAGCTCTTGGAGTCTTAATTTGACATTACTTTTCTTGCGTCATGTCATTTTGTAGAGATACCCTTAAGGAAGGAATTTTGTACCTCTAAAAGGACAACAACTTCACATCCATAGACAAAGAGAATGGCGTGCTATGGGTCGGGTCCTCGAACGGTGGTCGGTAGGCACAAAGCTTCGGATAGTTTGTTCACCCCAGTCCCTTTTGTGGCTAGAGACCATTTGCTGAGAATTTGCAGTGTGTCTGTTGAAGGCCTCTGCTAGTCCATTTCGCCGCCGGATTGTACGGAGTGAAGGAACAACTTTGGATTTTGTATGTCGCAGAAACCTGTAGAATTGGTGATTCACGGAATTGTGGTCCGTTTATCATGGACGAATCTTTTAGGTATGCCGAAGCGACAAATGATGTTGGTACGCAAGAAACTGGAAGGGACTGATGAGGTCTTCATTTCATTGAGCTCAAAAGGCTTCTACCACTTGGAGAAATAATCCGTAGCGGCGAAGATGAAGTGATGACCTTTGCTTGACGGAGGGGAGACAGGACCTACGATTGTCCATACCAGCTTCGAGAGGCCATGGAAATTGCTGTAGGATGTAGCCATTTCTGGAGGCATGTGGGACATAGTCTCCATGAACTTGGCATTGTTGGCAGCGTTTAGCAAAAATTGCAGGCGTCAGTTACCATGGTAGGCCAATAATAACCTAACCTTTTTATCTGATCGTAGAGCTTTGACTAGCCTGATGAGCTCCACAAAGACTAGCATGCACCTCTTCGAGAGTTTCTTTAGCTTCTTGTGTGATAAGCAGCGTTAGAATACTCCATTGTGGATTTTCTGTGAGCATCTATTGAAGGAATGTCCAGATGAAAGTTTGGGGTTCGTCTTTTGAACACTTACTCGTTCTTTGGATCTTCAGCAGGATTCCGAACATTAATATAATCAATGAACGGATCCTCAGTCGCCGATTGGAGGTCTGAGGATGGAGATCCGACTTCCAACCAGTTGGTGCACTCAGTAACTGCTTGTGTGTATTTGAGGGGAGGAGAATCCTTCTCTCACACACTGTAACTTGCATGTGTGCTCCTTCTTGGACCGCCATAGAGGCGGCGAGTCCAGCCAGGGCATCTGCACGGATGTTTTCGGCCTCTACGAATGTGGGTGATATGACAGATGCAAAATTTGCCGAAGTGAATGCGCCTTGTTGTAGTAAGCAACAGATCAGGCTTCCTGATTTCAAATTTTTGATTCATCTGGTATGATGATCAGTTGAGAATTCCCGAAGCTTCTAGCACTGTGATGCCGGATTCGAGGGCGAGTACAATCCTACAATCAGGCTAGGTACTCAGCTGCATTAGTTTGAACATGGTTCCAGTAAGGCGATGAAGGCGTGTGGAATCATGTATTTGTCGGGACTAACAAAGAGGATGCCAATCCCTGATATGTGATTTCCCTTTTCACTTTGTCCTGGTTGGCACCGTCGAAGTACATATCCCAGGAAGCATTGACTAAGTGGAAGCCTCCACGTTGTTAGACTGAGCTCGTCTGGGAGATCAATCCCTGAGTGGAGAATCCTCAGGAACGGATGCTCTGCAAGAAAGCTCTGCCAGTGCTTGACCTTTTGATTGCTTTTGTGGTACATACCTAATATCAAATTGTGACAGAGGATAGACCATTTTGCCCAGTCGGCATTAGGGAACCTGCTTGTGTGACAAGGACCTCAGGAGATTGATCCTCGAGATCAGGTATACTGTGTTGGACAGCAAACATCACTGCAAGACATTCTTTTTCGACTGGAGAGTAGCGATGCTCTGCACCTACCAGCATGCGGCTGAGATAGTATAG
>QPKB01000006.1:10028021-10080646 GCA_003546025.1 Camphora micrantha | reverse complement strand
ATAGATTTAAGAAAGACTAAACAAAACATAAATAGTCAAAATAAATCTATCAACAAGAAACTTCTCACTTTACCACCTCTATCTTTGGAAATGAAAGATCTTTTGAAAAAGGTTGAAAAGTTAAAATTAAAGTTCAAAAGACAAAAAGAGGAAGGAAAAGCTAAAAGAAGTGAGAAGAGTAAGAAGAAAATGAAACACCAACTTCCTAAGACAAATCATCAATCTAAATTTAAAGAGGTCAAACCTAAAAGATATGATGACAAGTCTAAAGAATTGAATCTCCATCTCCTCTAGTTGGTAGGATTTCTAACATAGACCTAAAAGTTCAAGACTTTAGATGGATACCTAAGGTTTGACCTTTAGACAAATACTAAGATCTCTTTATTAGATAGGACCATCCTTTTCTCTTAGTCAATTGTGTTGGTGGTCTTAAGTCTAGCTCTTTGTGCTTCTCTTAGTATCTTCTTTTGGTTTTAAGTTATAGTTATTTTAGGTTTATTTGTTGTCAATGCATTTTGAACTTAAAAGGTATGTTTTGTTAAAATGCATGTTTTGTTTGATCAATTTGATTTGAAAAAGTCTTGCTAAAGTTATATCTTTCCAATCAATTGATTTGTTTTTCAAATGTGTTTATATTTGATTGAATTCTTAGTTAAACCAGTTTTTATCAAATTAAATGTTTTTGAAAACTCTTTCTTAGTCTTACAAGGCTTTTGTATTTCAAAAGGAATTTTGTAGAATTGATTTTATAAAATCTCTTTTCTACTTCTTTTTAAGCTTGTAGGATAGCTGGGATAGGGGTAGATTCAATGTAGATTGTCCCTGAAATTTTCAGGACAAATACTTCTCTCTGTTTCTGTTCTGATGTCAGGCTAGCCCTGTTGGCCCGGTCGACCGCGTGGCTTGGCCGGTCGACCGGCCACACGGGCCCAGCAACTTAAAAAAAAAAGTTGTTTCTCCCTGTTCTGTTTCATTCAATCTCTCACAGCTTTCCCTCCTTCAGCAGGTCGACCGCCCTGGACTGATTTTCCCTTCTCCCCTTCACTCCTACTTCTCCTCTGGTTGTTTCCTCCTCTTCTTCTTCCTGTTTTTCCTTCTCCTCTATCTTCTTCTCCCTCGTCTGGTTCTCTCGTCTGCTGTCCCTCGTCCACTGTATCTCACTCTGCTGACTCTCTCTCTCTCTGTCGTTCTGCTGTGTCCCTCTCATTCTCTCTTTCTTCTCTCTCTCAGCTGTTACTCATTCACGAGGCTGTGTGTAAACCCTCTGGCAGACTCATCAGTCCTTCCATTCAGGTCATCCTAGGTGATGAAACTGTCCAACTCTGTGGACTGTTTTTGTAGGTTCCCAACCCCTTCTGTGTTCTCCTTTTGGTTCCTTCTGGCTGTAGCTGGCTCTTCCATCACTTCTGTGGAGCTTGTGTAGCCTGTTGTGCACTCCTTTGGATAATTGTAATTTGTAAAACTCTTAGTCTCTTTGTATGCACTCCAACTGTTTGACAAATTGCCTGAACCAAAATTCTCATATCTTTTAAGGCATTTGTCTTGGCTTTCAATCTTGTGTGAGCTTCCACTTTTCTGGTATCTCCTTGACCATCTATGGCTCGCACTAAACAGACATTTAGGAGGCCTAGCAAAAAGTCCAAAACAGGACAAGCTTCCTCCTCACATAGATCTCCATCGTCTTCTCCCGAGGCTCCTCCTCCTCCTTCTGTGATTCGTTTCAACCCTATTCATTCTCCATCATCTGTTGTTAAATCCTTTAGGAGCAAAGGGATCATTGTTGAGAAATTATGCATAGTTGAAGCTCTAGTGGACTATAATGTCCCTGCTCTCCTTGAAGCAATAGGCTGGGGTAGTATCCTGACCTGGAGTGGCAACACATTTGCCTCCTCTGTCCATGGTCTGTATGAATCTATCTGTGCCACTTCTGCAAACTCCTTCACTATTAGATTCATGCATGGTGAAGAAGTGGTCACCATTGACACTATTTCCTCCATCATGGGCATTCCTAGGTCTTCTGGACCCAAGTTCATTTCTGACGTTTTGCCCCTTGATGAGAGAGACTCAGTCACCACTGCTCTTTGTGGACACCCTGAGATTTGGTCAGCCAGAAACTTTCTCCAAGCCTCCTCCATGATTCCTCCTCTTCGCATTATTCACAGCATTTTCACTCACTCCATTTACCCGAGGAAAGGAAACAGGACTGAGGTAACATCGTACATGGCAAACATCTTATTCAATGTTATCTCAGGTGTCCCTATGTGCCTCCCTTCTGTCATTATGCATCACATTATTAGAGTTATCACAGGCTCTCAGTCCTGTGCAGCTCCATTTGGGTTCGTGATGACTCAACTCGCTAGTTCTTTTGGAGTGATTCCTCCTGCTTCTGAGAGACCGGAGACCACAACTGTCTTCAACAAAACCAATATTCTCTTGATGAAGCTACCTTCTCCACAGCGAGTTAACCCAATAGCAGAAGGAGATGCAGAGGTAGAGGCTGCAGACGTTGCAGTTGCAGATCTAGGAGTTGATCAGCCTCCTCCAGAGCCTCATCAGCCTCCTCCAGAGCCTCATCAGCCTCCTCTTCAAGAGCCCCCTCATCCTCCTCAGCCCCCTCAGCCTCCTCCACAGCGCAGCTTGGAAGACCGTATGACATCTGTTGAGCAAGTGGTGTCTTCCATGCGAGCAGAGTTTCAGGAGTTTCGTCAAGAGGTATCCGGCATGATGAAGAAGACTTTGAGATACCTCTCGAACATCTCCGGTAGCTGTAGGCGGCATAATGATGTGATGCCTCCTTCTCTTGCAGATTCTCCTTAGCTATTAGGTGGGTTTTTCTTTTTGTGGGGAGTTGTAATAGAAATGTCAGACCACCTCAGCAGCAGCAGCAAGCAAGGCAACAGCAACATCAGAACAGGCCTCAGCAGAATAGAAATGTGCAAGGCAGGCAGAATCAGCCCCAGAACAGGCCACAGCAGCAAGGACGTCTGTTCAACCTTAACCGTGCAGATGCTGAAGCTGCAGGAGACGTGGTGGAAGGTAAACTTCTTGTTTGTGGAGTAGAAGCACAGATTTTATTTGATCCTGGATCAACACATTCTTTTATATCTCCTATGTTTGTCAAGATGATTGATGCACCTCATAGTCAACTGGATTTTATCTTGCTTGTTACAACACCAGTGGGTAGGCAGGTTGAGTGTAGAACCTATTACCCTAACTGTCCAGTTTTGTTAAGAGATGTAAATCTACCAGCCAACCTTATTGTTCTAGACATGCATGATTTTCACATCATTTTAGGCATGGATTGGTTAGAAGCATATCATGCCACCATGGATTGTTTCAGTAAAATCATAACATTCAGATTGCAAGGAGAGCAAGCAGAGTTGATATTTCAGGGAATCAGGAAACCGTCTAGAGCAGGGTTCATTTCTTTGCTTAAGGCAAGCAGGTTGATTCATAGTGGATGTGAGGCTTTTGTAGCGTTTATCACGGAGGATAAACAGTCCCAAGGGGTGGAGGGAATCCCCGTTGTGTGTGAATTTCCGGATGTTTTTCCAGATGAAATCCCGGGATTACCACCAATTAGGGAAGTTGAGTTCACTATAGAGCTTCTTCCAGGGACAGCTCCGATCTCCATTGCACCTTACAAGATGGCTCCAGCAGAATTGGGTGAGTTGAAACTTCAGTTGCAAGAATTGTTGGGCAAGGGTTTTGTTAGGCCTAGTGTTTCACCTTGGGGAGCACCAGTTCTATTTGTGAAGAAGAAGGATGGAAGCTTGAGGATGTGTATTGATTACAGGAAATTGAATCAAGTGACTGTCAAGAACAAGTACCCTTTGCCTAGGATTGATGAATTGTTTGACCAATTGCAAGGAGCAGCATACTTTTCCAAGATAGATTTGAAATCTGGGTATCATCAGTTGAGAGTCAGAGATTCAGATGTGCAAAAAACGGCTTTTCGAACGAGGTATGGGCATTATGAGTTTCTAGTAATGCCCTTTGGTTTGACCAATGCACCGGCTGTTTTCATGGCTCTCATGAACAAAGTGTTTGCACAGTATTTGGATCACTCAGCAGTAGTGTTTATTGATGACGTTCTCGTGTATTCCAAGAGTAGAGAGGATCATGAAGAACACTTGAGGTCATCATTGCAGCTTTTGAGAGATAACCAGTTGTATGCAAAACTCAATTAATGTGAATTCTGGTTAGAGCAAGTTGCTTTTCTAGGCCACATCATCTCAAAAGAAGGTTTAGCAGTGGATCCAGCCAAGATAGAGGCAGTAGTTGATTGGAAGAGACCGAGCAGTGTGATAGAAATCAGGAGTTTCTTGGGGTTAGCAGGCTACTACCGAAGATTTGTTCAAGGCTTCTCGTCTATTGCAGCACCTTTGACTACTTTGACCCGGAAGAGTGTTCCGTTTGTGTGGACGGAACAGTGTGAATTGAGTTTTCAAGAGTTGAAGAGAAGGTTAACCACAGCTCCAATCCTCACATTACCTTCTGGCAGTGGTGGATTCATTGTTTTTACAGATGCTTCCAATGTGGGACTAGGCTGTGTGTTCATGCAAGATGGCAAGGTGATTGCCTATGGCTCAAGGCAGTTGAAGGATCATGAGAAGTGTCAAACCCCAACCCAGGATTAACCCAATAGTGTTTGCTTAGTGTGTGCTTAGTCTTGATTGGGTTTAGTTATCGTGGGTTAGAATGTGATTAGTTTTAGTCATGGTTTTAGCTTTGGGGAGTTCGAGAACGTTTAGTGTTTACTAGGATCACTCAGGAAGGCCTGGGTGTACGTGCAAGCGTGGGAAGATTGTGTTTAGTTGTGTGTTAATCGTGATTTTTATCTCATTTGATTGGTTTTATGATTATGTGCAACTTTCGTGTTTAGTCCATTTGTGTTTGAAGCCCAGAAACTCAAGTTTTGGCCAAAAGGGGGTAAAATAGCCTTTTCACACTCAAATCTGGACACGATTTTCGAGATCCCAAAACCATGTCAAAAATATACTTTTTGGAAACTAGATATTTCAAGGATCGTTTTATCCTTCTTCGTCAACTTCATTTGAGGCCCACAAGACCATGTTTTGACTCATGCAAGATTTGCACCTAAGGGGCCCACTTGCAAGCACTTAAGTCCTTTCCCTTCTTCCTTTCCCCATTCCACAACAAAATCTCTGCACTTTCCCTTGACCTAGGGCTGAAAACCATCTTTTTCCCCTCTTCTTCTCTTCATGAATGCAAGAGCTATAAGTCTCCAAATGAAATTCTAAAACCACCATCTTCTTCCTCTCAAGACAAGCTTTCCATCTATACCATTTTCTTGAAGTTTCCTTGTGAGAAAGATCTCCATTTTCTTCTTCATTTCTTGTTTGGGCACCTCTAGGTAAGAGCTTCAACCCATCTCTTTAATGGAGTTTCTTCTATTCCTAAAGATCATGTTTTTCTAACTTGTAGCACCTATTTTGAAATGGGTTGTTTGGTTGTGTTTTTGGGTGAGTTTTTGAATGGATTTCATGGGTCTTTTGTAGTTCTTGGCTTGGACTTTTGATTAGGAGTGCTTGAAGAAGAATCTTGTTTTCTTTGACTAAGGCAAGTGATCTATTTAAGTTGTTGTGCATGTGTGTTCATGGATTTGTTATTTGATACAAATGTCTTGCTTATTTAGGTTTTCATGTTGTATCCTTACATTGGAAAATGCAAGCATGTTTAATAGCTTTCCAAACTTTCAGATTTCATATCTTTTAACCAAGTCTTGCTTTTGTTGAAGTTTGGATTTGTTTTGATAAGAAAGGGTTTCAAGGGTTTTGAAATGGGTTGCTAGGTTAATGACTTTGTTAAGTATGAAATGAATGCCCCAATGTGAGCCTTGATAGCATGTATATTCATGTGTTTAATTTGCTAATTAGGTTGGGAAGATTGTAGAAAAGAAAGGAAAGAAAGGAATGAAAGATGGACCAGTGCATTGCAGAAATCAGAACTGGGTTCTGATTTCCGCAGTTCACGCGGTCGACCGGCCAAGGGGCGCGGTCGACCGGGGACACAGGATTTGGTCCCAGTTGGATGACCTGCTGTACTACGGGAATTACTGTTCCTGCAGTTCACGCGGTCGACCGGCCAGGGGCGTGGTCGACCGGCGACACAGGGTCAGGTTCTCTGGAGCCTGACCAAAACACTATTCACTGAATTTAAGTTACAACTTTGAGTCGACCGGGACTTGGCCGGTCGACCGGGCTCACAGTGTACGCGGTCGACCGGCCAAGGGCCAGGTCGACCGGGCACACTGAAATTTCCCTGTTTAAGCAGATTTTTGCCCATTTGCTTTTTCTTTTAAAATTTGAAAACTAGGCTATATTAAGGACTTTAAATAGACATACATTGTATGAATGGAACTCCATGCTATGCACTAACTTCGGGGACACCAATCCTTGTATTTTAAATATAGAGTTCCAATCAACCAATGGTCAATGAATAGCCTAAGTATGTACTTGATAAAATTATCGTGTTTTGAGCGTTGATTTGAGACCGCAAGTTACATCGCGTACTCGTTTTGAAATCAAGTTTGCAAGCTCGTTATAAGATGTGTTTCAAGTATTAAATGGGGATCACTTCTATAAGTTGTGAGCATATATATTATGCATTTTGCTAGTCGTGCCTCGTCTTGTTGTGA
Source organism: Camphora micrantha (assembly GCA_003546025.1). Classification (NCBI taxonomy): domain Eukaryota; kingdom Viridiplantae; phylum Streptophyta; class Magnoliopsida; order Laurales; family Lauraceae; genus Camphora; species Camphora micrantha. Next base: position 10,073,985 of record QPKB01000006.1, on the reverse strand, counting down.
CAAGTGATTTCCCCTTTTATTTTCGATATGTTTGAAACGTGTTTAGCGTGTTTTGTGCATTCATGAACTCAAGTGAACACCACAGAGCTTGGACTGCCCTTTCAGTCTGATCCACTGTCTGGGGGTCTTTAAACATGTGAACTAACTGCAGATTAGTAGTGTATTTATTACACATCGTGCGTGTCCGGTTCCGCGGCCGGAAATCCCGTATTTGTGGGAATCGTGTCGTGCTATATTATGTATATTCGTGCTTGTCGTGCGTGCTTACTCTTTCCATTATAAATGGTAGAGAAAGGATGGGCTCTTCGTGGATTTACGATTCATGATATATATGTTATGCATTCATGTTAGTTTGTCTTTGATTTAGAAAAGTGTTTCGTAAGTATTGTTTTACGTTCAGTAAAGTATTTCCTTATGTTCTCGATTAAACCTTGTTTTACATGCTTTCACTTAAAATGATTTCTTGCCAAACCATCGTGTTTGATGCTTGTATGTTGGTGACCAGGTGCAGGAGGCTACCCCCTTGAGGAGGAGTGCCATGAGGAGGCTGTTGGGCCTACCTTAGCACGTGAGTGGCAACCCGACGACGTCATGTAGACGTTTGGATGGGTCATGAGTCTCGATGGATCACTTCTTTGGGATTTTATATACTTTTGGAATTATATTGGCCTTTGTTGGCCTCTTATTTTGGGAAGTGTAATAACTTAATATACTTTGTTAACTTTACAACTTGAAGTATTATGGGAATGCCTCGTTATGTCTTCATTCTGATATTTTAGTCTTGATGACATTATGTTTATATTCTGTCATGACTTGTTAAGATGTGATTTGCCACGCGCTTCCGCATACTTGATCATGTGAGTTGGTTGTTCCATGTGTGTTTGTTTGGAACCCTCACCGCGGGAACCTGTGGGAGGTTTAATCATCTTTCAATAATCTCACTTCACTTTATGTGAGACCCCGACCCGAGAGGCCCAGATTAGTGTCTTTGAGCTGTGTTTAGCTCTAAGTGTGTTTTGTGGTTTTTTGGTTTAATTTGGATTTAAAATAGCTTTGTTATAGCTTTGGGATATTTTGAGTGTCTTGGTTTTAGTGTGGGGCCCTTTGGGGGTACCCTTGTTTATGACTTGACGTGTACTTGGGATTTTATCTTGGTTTTCTTGATTTGTATTTTTCCCGATTTAGTCGTTTTGTTCTTGATTTGTATTTCATCCCGATTTACTTGTTTTGCTGATAGCTTCAACTTTCATGTTGATCCCGTTCCCGTCCCGAACCCCGAAACTTGACTTTTCTAGCTTTGAGGGCAAAACAGTCTTTTCACACCAAATCTGTACCGGATTATTGTTATTCCCGAAACCCGTGAAACATATACTTTTTGGAAACTAGATATTTCGACGATCATTTCTTCCTCCTTCGTCGATTTCATCCGAAGTCCCGAAAACCGCTATTTCAGCCTTTTTAGGTTCTTAAGTGGTGGAGCCCACTCTCATTGGTTATAAGAGAACCCATTTCTCTTCTTCCTTCTCCATTTTCCAGCACATAATTGAGCCTAGGGTTTTGCTTGGTTCTTCTTCTTCTCCTTCTTGCTTCTTCATCTCTAATCCTCACCAAATCTTGCACCATCATCTCAAAAGGTTACATCATCTTCTTCCCCACCTCAAGAGCTTCCTATTGGTACCATTTGTGGAGGAATCTCTTCTCTCCAAGGTCTTCATTTAGCTTGCTTTGTCCATTTGGAGAACCTATTGGTAAGATCTCTCCCTAATCTTCTAGATTCATGTTCTTATGATCCTTGAGAAGCCCCATTTTCATTCTTGAAAGCTCTCTCTTCTTATTTCTTGTTTTGACCCATTTTAGGGTTTGTTTTGGGGGTTTTTGTAGAGATCTTGTTCTTGGCTTGCAAGTGTGATTAGAGCTGGTTTTATCACTAATTGAAGACTTGAGGCAAGTGAATGTTGGATGTTTTTAAATTTCAAATGGTTTGGTAGCAATTATGGGTTTTTATGCTTTTATTGATTTCTTCTATTGATTTTCCATGGTTGCAATAAATGATCTTGATAGCCTCATTTAATGTCTTGGAAGCATGTAATTAAGTCATCTTGTTCATAGTTTCCCTTGGTTAAATTATGTGTTGGAAGGAAAGGAAAAAGGAGAGAAAGGAATCAGGTTCCCGGAGCTGCTGTACGCCCAGGTCCGATCGATCGGACGTGCAGACCGATCGATCGGACTGTCTTTAACTGTAAGGGTTTTTGGGACGATCGATCGGGCCCTGTGTGGGTATTTTGGCCGATCGATCGGACCCTGTGCAGATTGAGTTCAGTGGATTTGAGATTGTTATATTTTCTTTTTCTTTTCTTGGTTTTAGGTGGGACCTTGGCTACCCTCTTTGGACTCATTTGACCATGCGTGAGGACGTCTTGAGCCGATGCTCCTCACGGTTGGTTGGGTGACATCGATGTTCACTTCATTTCAATCTTGAACGGGACGGAATGACGCGATATCTCCTTTATATCTAAATACAAGACTTTTTCCTTGGTTATCGCGAATTCTATTCCTTTCGATGACTGAGTAGGCTGCTCGATGTCTCCGAATTAACATCATACTTAGGATGGACCATTTATAGTCTTGATTTCCTTATCATAACATCTAGTTATAACCATAAGCTCATTTTAAGTTTTGAAAAAGCGTAAAAGTGCATAAGGAGCCCGGAATGTCTTCAAACTCAAGGAGTACCAATTCATATCTATGATCGACATACGGGACCCCTATTCACTCACATAGATCTTAAAATCATTGTCTTTCCTGATTTAGCATAGTTCATAATATTTCTCTATTTCCAAGCCTTGCATTACATGAATGGTTTTCCCGAAAGTATTATTGTACACTTGAAACAGTTACTTGACCTGAAGTGCATTGCACCACATGATATGCCAGTGTGCCCTTGAGCACCCCCGTCTTGCCCGTTTGATTATGTATTCGTACTTGATTTGCTTGCATTGTCTCGATTGTATTTGACCTATGAGTCGGCACCACTAGGCTTGGATAACCCTGTTGGTCTGATCAACCGACTTGGAGATCCCCCTCTTGTCCCGCCAGCTGCAGTTTGGATCCCGCTACCCGGTCATTACCGTGGTCTTGTCCCGATGCCGCAGATTGCTACTGTGGTCCCCGATGCCCGGCTCGCTACCGTGGTCATGTATAGTATTGTATATGTATATGTATCTATATGAGATCCCCTGTTTCTCCTCACCTCGAGTGACTGAGATCAGGGCCTAGTTATTGCTCTATCGCTTTAGTGATAGAGGACTTAGCTTCTTGTGGTTGCCACCTTGTTATTCCCGATTCCTTGGTTACCTCATATGTCTTATCTTGTTTACTTGTTTTACAGCAAATGATTTATCGGTTTTATTAGAGTTCTTGTTTAAACAGATTTCTATGCTTTTCAAGGTATTTCATCTATTGTATATTGTGGTATCTTTTCATTCTCTTGCCAAACCGTCGTGTTTGACCCACTATGTTGGTACTCAGGTTCAGATTCCCGCCCCGAGCTGAGAGTTTGGTTGGCTGTGGAGCCACGAGTTGCAGGTTGTCTTGTCGGCTATGTCCTGTAGACATTGTGCTTGACATCGGAGTTACGTCACAAATGGGTAGTGGATATTAGTTGTATTGTCCGGCTTTTATTAGCCCTTCTTGGGATTGTAATTAATACACATTGATAATTGTAACTTGAATATGTATGGAAATGTAATATCCTGTTACCGTCAGCTCTGTAATTTATATGTGGGTGTATTCCAGTCTGATATGATTTATAAAATGATAGCTTTATGCTAAAGGGCCCTATGCGACGCGGAATCCGATGATGTCCACGGACTCCGGGTCGCATTGCCACGAAAGCTTCCGCAGAAATGTTCAGAGAGTGATGTGATTGTGGATCCTCACACACGCGGATCTTGGGAGAAATAAAAATAAATTTAATCACCCCTCCCTCACGACCCCCGGTTTGGGGTCGCGACAGACTGGTATCAGAGCGGGCAGGTTTCTAGGACATAAAACACTCTACAAACCTTAAGACGTGTAGTGAGGTCCGGATTTTTTGCTCGATGTCGTTTTGTCAGATTTGGGTTTGTTTTCTTTCTAGTGGGGGAGACTCTCCTTGTCTCTTTTCCTTTTGTTCTTGTTAGAGAATTTGGGGGACCAAATTCTTTTCTAGTGGGGGAGAATTTAATGTCTCCGCACCATGTTTAGCTCCTTTTCGTTGTTTTCGGGCCAGAGAATCAGAGTTTTGTGAACTTAGCATGTGGATCTCGAAGGACTTTGGCAGAATTTGCAGCTTTTTGATGTCACAGACAGAGTTAGCAAAGGAATTTTTGAGCAGTTGCTAGTCAGCAAGGAATGTTAGCAGCATACCAAGACCCAATTACAGTTGATCGTGTATCGTCAGAGGATTCGTCAGGCAAGTAAGTGTGGATTTTTGGATAAACTTGGAACATTCCCTAAGTCAAAAGACTCCAGAAACCAGAGAATGACAGATTTCAGGAAGTTTGAAGTGATTTTCAGTTGATAGAGCTTCAAGTGGATGCTAAAAGTTGGGAACTTCTCGAGTATGGACGAGCTTTTGTCAGGTAAGTGTTAGAGGATTTTCAATGATTCCAGAAGGATGGTGAAGCTGACTCAGAGGGGTACATCAGTGTGTGGTTATAATGATGGGAAGTAAGTTTTCAGCTGCGATATAGAGAGCCGTATGCAGAATGGATTGTTACCTGGCCTTATGATAGAGGAGATCTTGCAGACTTTAAGGACTTTTGAGATATCAATTTGGACATTGTGCAGATACAGGCTGGAGAACCATAACCTGTGGACGAGGCTAGTCGGAAGATTCAGAGAAGAATGGCACACATGCATGACTTGAAGATGGTGAACCAGAGATAGAAGCAGAAGATTGAACAGATAAGACATTGAAGGAATTACAATACATCGGATGAGCCAGAACTTTCAGTTACTTTGACCGACATGGATAGGCAAGACAGGCAGCATATTAGAAGTGTTGTTGTTAGATGGGTGTTTGATGGGTGGTGTCAGAAGAGCTAGTTGCTGAATTAGAGTTTGGACAGTTGGAGATCTTCAACCGAAGCAGAGACCTTGACTACAGACTCATCTCACCCTCGTGTTTGACTGGAGGTAGTGCAGTTGTGCAGGAGCAGGACAGATTATCAATGTCAGAGGTAATTTTCAGTTGGCAGATGCTCGGAGTAGGAAGTCAATTATTTTGGGATTTTGTTTGGGAAAACAGACTTGGCAGAACAGTTGCAATAGTAGGTGCAGAGCTTCCAGTGCTGAAGAATAGTGAAGGGACAAGCATGCTATCGTCAAAGACAAATTGTGGCATTTGCAGAGGATCGAGAGTAATGCGCAAGTTAGAGCTAACAGGAAGTTCACTTTGAAGATGGTGCATTTGATATGAGACCTAGATTCGACAGTCATGATGAAGTTGAGAGAATTGTTCCAGAAATTTTCTGTTTGAAGGTGGCTAGAAGTGAGAGACTTGGTGGAACCTAGGAGGAGTCAGAGTTGGCAGGATTCTTGAGGAGTCAAAGTTGGCAGGATTCTTGAGGAGTCAGAGTTGGCAGAATTCTTGAACAGTCAGATTGGCAGGGCAGTAACAGATTCGAGCCAGAGGGAGAATGTATGACAGCTGCTGGTAGTTGACCGAAGAGTTCTACAGCGGAGATGACCCAGTGAGTCCAGATGCTTTCGAGATGACCGTTGGGAGCAGCAGTTTGAGATTTTGTTTTCGTTGTGCGGGATTATATCCCCTTTTGTTTTTGGTTTTGTTTAGTTCATTTGGAGGACCAAATGTTCTAAGGGGGGGAGGATGTGAGACCCCGACCCGAGAGGCCCAGATTAGTGTCTTTGAGCTGTGTTTAGCTCTAAGTGTGTTTTGTGGTTTTTTGGTTTAATTTGGATTTAAAATAGCTTTGTTATAGCTTTGGGATATTTTGAGTGTCTTGGTTTTAGTGTGGGGCCCTTTGGGGGTACCCTTGTTTATGACTTGACGTGTGTATCTTGGTTTTCTTGATTTCTATCTTGGTTTGTTCTTGATTTGTATTTTTCCCGATTTAGTCGTTTTGTTCTTGATTTGTATTTCATCCCGATTTACTTGTTTTGCTGATAGCTTCAACTTTCATGTTGATCCCGTTCCCGTCCCGAACCCCGAAACTTGACTTTTCTAGCTTTGAGGGCAAAACAGTCTTTTCACACCAAATCTGTACCGGATTATTGTTATTCCCGAAACCCGTGAAACATATACTTTTTGGAAACTAGATATTTCGACGATCATTTCTTCCTTCTTCGTCGATTTCATCCGAAGTCCCGAAAACCGCTATTTCAGCCTTTTTAGGTTCTTAAGTGGTGGAGCCCACTCTCATTGGTTATAAGAGAACCCATTTCTCTTCTTCCTTCTCCATTTTCCAGCACATAATTGAGCCTAGGGTTTTGCTTGGTTCTTCTTCTTCTCCTTCTTGCTTCTTCATCTCTAATCCTCACCAAATCTTGCACCATCATCTCAAAAGGTTACATCATCTTCTTCCCCACCTCAAGAGCTTCCTATTGGTACCATTTGTGGAGGAATCTCTTCTCTCCAAGGTCTTCATTTAGCTTGCTTTGTCCATTTGGAGAACCTATTGGTAAGATCTCTTCTAATCTTCTAGATTCATGTTCTTATGATCCTTGAGAAGCCCCATTTTCATTCTTGAAAGCTCTCTCTTCTTATTTCTTGTTTTGACCCATTTTAGGGTTTGTTTTGGGGGGTTTTTGTAGAGATCTTGTTCTTGGCTTGCAAGTGTGATTAGAGCTGGTTTTATCACTAATTGAAGGCTTGAGGCAAGTGAATGTTGGATGTTTTTAAATTTCAAATGGTTTGGTAGCAATTATGGGTTTTTATGCTTTTATTGATTTCTTCTATTGATTTTCCATGGTTGCAATAAATGATCTTGATAGCCTCATTTAATGTCTTGGAAGCATGTAATTAAGTCATCTTGTTCATAGTTTCCCTTGGTTAATTATGTGTTGGAAGGAAAGGAAAAAGGAGAGAAAGGAATCAGGTTCCCGGAGCTGCTGTACGCCCAGGTCCGATCGATCGGACATGCAGACCGATCGATCGGACTGTCTTTAACTGTAAGGGTTTTTGGGACGATCGATCGGGCCCTGTGTGGGTATTTTGGCCGATCGATCGGACCCTGTGCAGATTGAGTTCAGTGGATTTGAGATTGTTATATTTTCTTTTTCTTTTCTTGGTTTTAGGTGGGACCTTGGCTACCCTCTTTGGACTCATTTGACCATGCGTGAGGACGTCTTGAGCCGATGCTCCTCACGGTTGGTTGGGTGACATCGATGTTCACTTCATTTCAATCTTGAACGGGACGGAATGACGCGATATCTCCTTTATATCTAAATACAAGACTTTTTCCTTGGTTATCGCGAATTCTATTCCTTTCGATGACTGAGTAGGCTGCTCGATGTCTCCGAATTAACATCATACTTAGGATGGACCATTTATAGTCTTGATTTCCTTATCATAACATCTAGTTATAACCATAAGCTCATTTTAAGTTTTGAAAAGCGTAAAAGTGCATAAGGAGCCCGGAATGTCTTCAAACTCAAGGAGTACCAATTCATATCTATGATCGACATACGGGACCCCTATTCACTCACATAGATCTTAAAATCATTGTCTTTCCTGATTTAGCATAGTTCATAATATTTCTCTATTTCCAAGCCTTGCATTACATGAATGGTTTTCCCGAAAGTATTATTGTACACTTGAAACAGTTACTTGACCTGAAGTGCATTGCACCACATGATATGTCAGTGTGCCCTTGAGCACCCCCGTCTTGCCCGTTTGATTATGTATTCGTACTTGATTTGCTTGCATTGTCTCGATTGTATTTGACCTATGAGTCGGCACCACTAGGCTTGGATAACCCTGTTGGTCTGATCAACCGACTTGGAGATCCCCCTCTTGTCCCGCCAGCTGCAGTTTGGATCCCGCTACCCGGTCATTACCGTGGTCTTGTCCCGATGCCGCAGATTGCTACTGTGGTCCCCGATGCCCGGCTCGCTACCGTGGTCATGTATAGTATTGTATATGTATATGTATCTATATGAGATCCCCTGTTTCTCCTCACCTCGAGTGACTGAGATCAGGGCCTAGTTATTGCTCTATCGCTTTAGTGATAGAGGACTTAGCTTCTTGTGGTTGCCACCTTGTTATTCCCGATTCCTTGGTTACCTCATATGTCTTATCTTGTTTACTTGTTTTACAGCAAATGATTTATCGGTTTTATTAGAGTTCTTGTTTAAACAGATTTCTATGCTTTTCAAGGTATTTCATCTATTGTATATTGTGGTATCTTTTCATTCTCTTGCCAAACCGTCGTGTTTGACCCACTATGTTGGTACTCAGGTTCAGATTCCCGCCCCGAGCTGAGAGTTTGGTTGGCTGTGGAGCCACGAGTTGCAGGTTGTCTTGTCGGCTATGTCCTGTAGACATTGTGCTTGACATCGGAGTTACGTCACAAATGGGTAGTGGATATTAGTTGTATTGTCCGGCTTTTATTAGCCCTTCTTGGGATTGTAATTAATACACATTGATAATTGTAACTTGAATATGTATGGAAATGTAATATCCTGTTACCGTCAGCTCTGTAATTTATAGGTGGGTGTATTCCAGTCTGATATGATTTATAAAATGATAGCTTTATGCTAAAGGGCCCTATGCGACGCGGAATCCGATGATGTCCACGGACTCCGGGTCGCATTGCCACGAAAGCTTCCGCAGAAATGTTCAGAGAGTGATGTGATTGTGGATCCTCACACACGCGGATCTTGGGAGAAATAAAAATAAATTTAATCACCCCTCCCTCACGACCCCCGGTTTGGGGTCGCGACACTTTATCATCATCAATGCCCCGGCCTCCTCGGTCCGGGGTCGCGACACATATGCTCACTTTAGAAGATAACCATGCATCAATCAAAATAAAGTTAAAAATTATATCCTGTATATCAATCAAAGTAACAAAAAACGAAAAGGAACTTAAAATGACTCGTAAGATGTAATCATACAATCTTGTTCACAACACATATTTTAAATAAACTTCAATAAAATTAAACAAACATATCAATAAAAGCTATGTTCTTATATGACATACTAAAACAGTATGAATTTATTCTAAAAAATGTAAATGTAACGAGTCTTTATGACTTGCTGTTGTCAATAGACATAAAATCCAAAAAACAAAACTACCCTAACACCATCTAAGTGCCACCACATTTCTTCTTTAGCCACTTTAAATGCATAGGTTCTTTTAGAGTCATAAATGCAATCGCATATTGCCGATCGCGAAGAACTTCTATAGCTTGCATGAAAGTCTCTTCTTCTAAACTCTCCATCTTTTGGAGCTCCTCCATACATAACTCATGCATAGGGATCTTTAGGTGGTATTGAGTTCACTGAATTAAGTCTATCTGCTGATGCAACCATCTTTGATATCTCTTCACAGAGCCTATCACCCGTTGTTGCATCGTTTCTGTCGTGAAGCAGTTGTAGTTTTAATGGCATGAGGACGACTACGACACAGATGTTCAATTCCCATATCATCATTAGAACTTGAATTAATATCTTCAAGCCGTTCATCAGAATCAGGAAATAATGTTTTGGGATTACTTGTATTATGTTTTGAAATCTGTTCTTCTGTAAGAGGTTGAGTAAACGGAACATTGCTTGACATCTCTCGTTTACCCTCAGCCAAAGCACCTAGTAATACCAAATAAATTTTTATTAGATACTATTTTATAAATATCATTAAATTATTATTTAAATTTTTTATAATAATCACCATCATATAAGATGCTAAGTTCATCATAAAGTGGAAAAGGTGTTCTCCGCCAGATTTTTGCTTCAGGATTTGCCTGTTACAATAAAAATATAAAAGTTATTATTAATTAAAAAGGCAATTATACATGTACCTTTCATATTTTATAAATACAATAAAGTTGCATTTATACCTTAATATAACGGTTCCAGACATCATCATCTGCTGTGCACATGTGCAAAAGATCATCGCACCTGAATCCACTTTGCTCTCTTATTGATTTAACAATGCGATATCGCTTTTGAAGGTCGGCCATATGACTTTTCAATTGTGTTGGAGTAACTGATATATCAAATCGTTTATTCAATTCATCTAAACATTTTTTCCACACTTCTTTTTTAAATCCGTTGTTTGAAAAACGTCCTAATTTCTTTTGTTCAACTAAAAACCCCACTGCAAATGAATCATGTGATGGTGTCCAATGCGCTCTATTTGCACAGTTAGATGGGAGTGACGACATCTATAAAAAATGCATTCAATTAGAAATTTATGTATACTTCAAGAAACAGTGTAACCATACTCATAAAAAGTTCAAATATGAGAAGTTAGTAGAGCATGATTTAAAATTTATAAAAATAACCAGAGAAGCATGCTACTACAGAAAATTAAAAAAGCAATGGATTTCAATGACAGAACATTCAAATATAATTTCAATGACTATTGAACGCAGCCACTCAGAGTAAAGTTGATTTTCTACTAACAATGTTTCTACTTACATTGAAAATATAAAAGCAGGTCCAAAGGCCATGGATTGGAGGATTTCAATGGTTATGAAGCCAGGTAAAATGGCTGAAATCTATGGCTGAAATCTATGCAGATTTGTGAGTAGAATGAAAATTGATGTTTCCTATCCAACAATCATACTCTCTTTCCCACTGGTGGCATACCATCAAAGCTTATATCTGACCTATGATTTCCATCATCTTCAATGATAGGGAGCAAAATAAAAGATGAAATGAGTTTATAAACTGAACCATCTCCAACAAATGGCTTAACCTTATCTAAAATAAGACTGATTGGAATAATCATTAATGAAGCATTTAAGTCAAGCATGTACAGTCTATCCACCTTTCCCATTTGTTGAAGACTGTAATAAAAGGAATCAACCAGATTTTCTAATCGGTAACCATCTTTTGGCAAGCTACCATGTGAAAGACGAAATAACATCAGGGATAATCCCACTAACACCAATACATCATCTTTATCAGGCATAACCATATAAATCATATCTGGATCAGAGTGAAGTTTTTATTTTGACAAGAGGAAATGATGAAGTAATCTTCGACGATAAAACGGGATATGCGCTATTGGAAGAACCCAGTCTAGCTGGAAAGATCTTGTGAGAAAAAAAAAAAAAAAAAAAATCTTGTTCGACCATTCACCAAACCCATCTGAGAAAAAAAAAAAAAAAAAAAAAAAAAGAACCATCTCCATCTCACCCAGCCAATCTGCAGGAATCCATTTTCAGAAAAAAAAAAAAAAAAAAAAAAAAACCATTTGCTTGAACCCAGTTATTTGCACAAACCCATCATTACCCATTTGCTAAAATGCTCTTCGCCATCATTTACTGCCAATCGTTTAGAATTGCATATGCTCTACAGATTTGGCATAATAGGAAATCTCAAGCAAAAGAAGACAAGAAAAGGAAGCCAAAAAATGAGAAGGAAAGAAGGAGCACATACCTGTTAAAAGAAAGAAAAACCTTGCAGAGAAAGGGCATGGGAATGGAGAAGAGAGAATTTCTTCTTATAGCTGCTCACGAAAATGGTTGCCGGGAAAGTTTCCCTCTACGGTTTTGAGCAAAAAAAATATTCCCTCCCGTGTTTTGAAAGATAGTGATATGTTAGAATCTCCAATATTCACCTCTCCCCTAAAGAAAGCAATATCCAACCTTTCTAAAGAAAACCTAATAATGTAACTTATAATATACTCTTTCCAAACACTACCAAATAAAAATAGAATTTTATAATCTAACATATCAAAAAATATCTTAAAATCTATAAGAATATACTCTTTCCAAACACCCCCTAAATAAAGAAGGAAACTCATTCTTGGTAGTCAAAGTACATCCCACAATGTTGTCTTAAAGAGGATTTTTTTTCCCCACAATTGTGCAATGGCTTCCTGGAACATTTACTGTAGGATAAGATGGCTCCCTTCTCGGGTTGTTTCATCGATTATTAACTCGAACGAATTGAATGACATATCAATGCTAATTGCTTCATCAATTATTAACTCGAACGAATTGAAAGACATCAATGCCAATTGCTTCATCGATTATTAACTAAAAAGAAATGACATCAATGTTAATCCTCAAAACCCTTTTAAAAGACTAGTTCAATTGTAACCAGCAAAATGTTCCCCGTGCTTAGCACGGGCAATAGAAGCCATATAAAAAATTATTTTTGTATGAAAGAAATAAAAAAAAAATGATTTTGATTTTAAATGTTTTATATAGCTCTAAATAGAAATGTTTTCCAAAAACCAAGATTTTATAGAAATAAAGTTATAATTTACCAACAGGGAGAATGCAATGTCATGTGTAAACAATTACAAAATATAGAATAATAGAATTTATTACAGAAATATATAATTTAAAATTTAAATAAATATTTTATACACAGAATTTAAAATTTTCTAAGACCTTGAAAGATATATTTTTGGAAAAACTATCGGAAAAATCCCCGTAGGACCCTATAGGGACGACAAGGACCCAACAGCATGTTGAAGATGGAAGGGGTCTTTTGACCTTTTCTCTAGGTTGGTCGATATCAACCATTTTGTAGTGCTCATTTCGGTCCCTTCTCCTTACCCGCACCCACCTGCACTATACTTCCTATTCTTGCAGTGCACTTGCACCACTGCACTGCATGCCCAGCCATCTCCTTCATCCTTCTTCCATTTCTTTTCTTTCTTTTCTTTCTTCCTTCATTTCCTTCTCCCTCTCCCATCTTGTCTTCCTTCCTCCCTTCTCCCCCCTGCACTCATTGACGTGCTGCCACTGCGCCTGCACCACTTTCACTCAACTGCCGCACCTACTCTCATTTCCTCCATTCTCCTTCAAAACACTAGCACTGCCACCTTCACCACATTGCCCACCAATGCGTGATCACATAGCAGCACCACGTTCGTAACACCATGACGCCCACCAGCACTCATAACTTGCTCGAATTGCCTCATTGTACTCCCGCCCCACTTGCGCATACTACACAGCCCCATACACTCACTGTAACGCCCCAAGATCCGGGTGCCTCGAATCTTGGGACGCTACGAGAAAGTATCAAAGAGATGTGGAAAATCCAATAACATAATTAAGTGTGAATCTCATATGAGCAAGTAAATGGACAAAGCCCTATAATTGTTTTTTTCACTTTAAGTGATTACAAGGTACTTTTCGTAATTAAACTAACTATCCAATCTTAGGCCAACACGACCAGCTACAAGAAAATGAAAGAATAGAGATCTAAGTGTCAAACGCCTCTCGATGTACCAACTGCAACATTCTCTGAATCCTGCGGCAACGGATCAGCCGCCAAGCAACCCCCCAATCAAACAAAGCAGAAAGAAGATACCTGAAAACACCAAGGATGGGTCAGGCTCGATGAGCCAGGCAAATAGGCATGTTTAGATGGCAATACATTATATTAATAGATAGAGAAGAAGACCATACCTGATCCCAATTGTACCTGCGTGATTAGTATATCAAAAGTAATATAGAATATCAGAGTGCAATGGAAAACAGTGTGGAGTATAGTGCATGAACGATAATCGAGATATTTATATAACAGATGTATGATACAACATATCAGGTAGATAAGAGAAGCCACCATCATCAAGACATCACATAAACCATACAAGCACATCAGAGTCACCAGTAGCACAAATAACCTAAGGAAGTAACCTTACCATATACATTACCATCGTATCAAGATCCAGCCGCAACAATGCCGACAGTTAAAGACAATAAACAACAACATACACAATACATAATAATCATACATCCAATACACAAACATAAGAGCACATAAAGGTACATCCACAGTTGAAGTACAAAGGACAAGGGGGGTCAGAGCCAGCCCATCGTCATCGTCCCAACAACTGTCGATAGACATCAACCATGGGGGTCATAGCCACCCATCGCTGTCGTCACATCGAATAGGAGCGTATAAGAGTCCAACAATGTCCATAGCCATAGGCAAGTCCCAGTCATTGGTCTTACATGCTAAATCTACCTCAACACTCATCCATAGCCACAGCCAAGTCTTAGTCATTGGTCTTACGTGCTAGATCAACCTTAATATCCATCTACATGTACCCGGTCCGAATGCCGGCGGTCTCTGTACCCGATCACCATCAGGTACGACTGTACTCAACCACATCTCAATCACTCAATACTTAATATCAATGTCCAGTCGTCATCATAACCCCTGGCAGACAAATCGTACATCCACAATCCTACAGATCACTAGGTGGGGGTATTCCGAACCGGATAGCCTTGTTATCCTTAATATGAGATGATAATAGCCAAGGGGGAAGAGGCCTTGGATGTCCATCATCATTATTCCACATTGGAATTCACTCCCAACCCAAGTGCAAGCGTTGCACGCCTTCTCCTCCATTCTCTCTTATAGTTTCTCTTCTGGTTTGCTTTGAGGTTTTAGCAGTTTTCTTTTGGAGATCCCACCATTCTCCTTGAGGAAAAAGATTTGAAGCGGGTCATAGCATGGAAGACAATAAGGTCTAGGAGTGTCGCAACCCCGGACCGGGTTACCGACCTAATCCGGGATCGGGACTAATATATTGATGATAATAGCCAAACTATGAATTTATTGTAATCAATACGTATATGAGCCAATGAAAAGATGCCACTCGTATACACTATTTCCCACAAGTATCCATGGTGAGGATATCACATCAACATGAATATTTCTTTTAAGTGCGGAAGCGTGTAGCAAATCTAATTCATACATTCATGTCCAATATAGTATGGTTGATAACATATTTAAAAACAATATCAAAATGAGCAATGATCATTAACTATTCTCAAAGTAAGTTAAAGTTTACATCAAGATCATTTAACTACATTTCCCAAAATAGTGGCCAACAAAGGCCAATATAATCAAAGTATTAAATTCCCCAAAAAAATGGTTAAACTCAACCTAAAATGTTACGCAACTTGGGCAACCGAATGTCTAAACAATATCATCGGCGTGCCACTCTACTAAACGTTGCGGTTCTCCGACCGCCTCCTCAAGCTCCTCCTCGGGAAAACCAACAATGGGACTTGAGTAAAAGGGTTAAACACAACGGTTTGGCTGGTGGGTGAAAAGATATAACAATAATTGAAATTACCTTGGAAAATATTTAAACCTGTTAAAACAATAGTTCTCATAAAACAGAATAATCATTTATTGGAAAAATAATATGCAATATAAAACATGTAAGGCATCCAAGGAAATCGGGAAACAAGCAAGATGGCAACCACACGAAGCTAAGTCCTCTATCACCGAAGTGATATGAGCATGTCGGGATGTTGACCTCAGTCACTAAAGTGAGGAGATGCAACATAAGTTACATATACATATACATAATAATACGGGACATGACCACGGTAGCGAACCGGGTGTAGACACCTCATTTGGCCCTCTACGATAGCATTAAACACTTGTCATATATAATGGTGCCCCCATTTCACCCATAATTGAATGGTTAATGGCATAATTCAAATTAATTAATAGCGATGAAGATGCTTGTTGATAATTTTAGACTTAATTCAACAATCTCTAGAAATTCGTGAGGGAAAAAGCCAAATAGTGTCAAGATCTCTTGTCCAACCCACTACTCATACAAGAAATGAACTATAGCACTATTCAAGTCCATTCCAGACTACATAGAACACACTCAGGTTGTTCCTAAAAAGATTACGTTTAGTTTGCCTAAGTACGATGTGATTAGCATAAATTAAGAAGTTAGAATCATTGATCCAAATATCCCTACTCTATTCCAATCTCTAATCATTATGACATATGGACCAAAAGATTCTACATTCCGAGAGCTTTCCGACGATATGTGGAACGTCCAATTCCGACAAACGGATCAAAAGATATGGCTCGCGGAAGATTCCCCCACCAAAATACACTTGGGCGCACACATAGGTGCGCCCATATACAAAAAAATCCCTTGGGCGCACACACAGGTGCGCCCATGTCCCAGAAAAGCACTTGGGCGCACACACATGTGCGCCCAAGTCCTGGGTCGACCTTATGAGGCACTTGAATGCATACTTAGGTGAGTTCCGCTTTGTTTTTCATAATTCCGGCCTAACCTTAACCCGAAAATGGAACGAAGCCAAACATTAAACCTATTTGACCCAAAGGATGACATGGGCGCACTTGTGTATGCGCCCAAGTCCTAGAAGCTACTTGGGCGCACTCCTAGTGGCACCCAAGTCCCCAATCCTTTTGAAAATGCACATGGGCTCCCCCACTAATGTGCCTAAGCCCAAATCTCTACCATTTAGTCCGAATTCGATCCAAAAGCAACCAAAACTGAACCATTAATCCCATTTAATCCAAAGGGTGACATGGGCGCACACACAAGTGCGCCCAAGTCCTAAAAGCCACTTGGGCACCACCCTAGGTGCGCCCAAGTCCCCAATCGTTTTCAAATTGCACATAGGCGCACCCACGGTTGCTCCCAAGTCTAACCTTCATCGTTTTAGTCCGAATCCGATCCTAAAGTAATCCGAGCCAAACTCTAAACCCACTCAACCCCGAAGACCAGACATGGGCGCACCTGTGTGTGCGCCCAAGTCCCAAGACTCACTTGGGCGCACCTGCATGTGCGCCCAAGTCAAGAAAACCCTAAAATCTCCTAGGTTTGCATGAAGTCTCTAGAAATTCGTACCCACAGCAGCCCTAATCCCTCTTCCACGCCAAAAACCCTATAAAAACCCTCTTATACCATTTTTGCAAAGAGGAGGCTACCAGAAAGAAGAAAAAGAGAGAAAAAAGAGAGAGTTCATAAAAGAGATCATTATATCTAGGAGAAAAGAGAAGGAAAAGCACTTTGGTTCTCCAAGATCAGCAATGGAGAAGGCCTCCCAAAGCTATGGATTTGCGCAAAAGCTTCAGTCTAAGACTTAAAGACGTAATCCAAACCGGTATTCCTAGATCTAGTTCTTTCCAATTAATGTTCAGCATCATTAATGATTAGAAACATGCTTAGAATCATGCATAAATTGTAGATTTGCATTAATAGTAGTATTTTATAGTAGATCTGATATCTAGTAATTATTTGTCATTAGAAACATGCTTAGGATCATCTGTAGGTTGTAGATCCGCATCATTTTCATCATCCTGAACTCGTGATTAGAATCGATCTTGCATTCATGTCATTTTCATTGGAAAAAATTCAAATTTGAGAAAGAAAAGTGCAACAGAGCACTTGGGCGCAACTGTGGGTGCGCCCAAGTCCCCGTATAGGGTTTTAACCCCGATTTTCATATCGCGTGCACTTCGTTTCTTAGATCTGAATTCATTCTCATACATATTAATATCAAGACCTTCGGATCTGTAACTTCGTGTTCTGGATCACGTGAAAAGCATTAAGAAAAGAAACACAAGAGGAAGAAAAGTGCAGAAAAGCACTTGGGCGCCCCTACAGGTGCGCCCAAGTCTCTGGTTAGGGATTCAACCCCGATTTTCCATTTCGCGTGCATTTCTCTTCTTAGATCCGAGTCCACCCTCATATAAGTTAATATCAAAGCCTTCGGATTTGTAAAAAGTATTGAAAGAATCAGAAGAGGACTAACCATATTGCCCAAAAAGGAAGGAAAAGAAGGGAAATAAGGAGAGAAGTACTTGGGTGCCACTGTGGGTGCGCCCAAGTCCCTGCAAAGGGAATCCCTCCCTCGAATCTTGGTCCTCGCGCTATAATCTTCAATTTGGAAGTTCTTATATTAATAGTTCACAATAAGACCCTGTGCTTAATTGCAAAGTGTTGGAAAATCGCGTCGGAATATCGTCGAACATTAGAAATACCTCACAACCAGCAGGGAGTGACTTGGGTGCCACTGTGCGTGCGCCCAAGTCCTACACAGACACTTGGGCGCCCCTCCATGTGCGCCCAAGTCCCCAGTTTGTCTCCCGGCCCGCATTTTCCATATTTCACATTTCATTTAACTTGTTGCTGCATCTCTGTGATGGCTATGACTGATTATTGAATTTCTAGACCTCGAACTATTGAATCATCACACTTTAGGTTAGGTTGCATTAATATTGCATAAAACACCAAAAAAATCATAAAAGCATAAAATTCTTCCTTTCTCATCTTGCTCTTTAGTAATTAGAGAAGAAAACAAAAAAAAAAATTAAAAGAAATAGAAAAGCCTATAAAAAAAAAAAGGGGGAAATAGAGTAGACATTAAGTAGAAGACCTTAGGTTATTTCTTAATTTAGGTTGCATTACTTCTGCATATAAAACCAAAAAAATAGAAAAGAGAAAAATTACAAAATTATAAAACACTTCTCCTCTCATCTTACTCTCTAGTAATTAGAAGAAAAAAAAAAGTAATTAAAAGAAGTAGTAGAATTTTCCAAGGTTTTTCCCTTCACGCCTAAGTAAATTAATAAACTTGACCAATTCCAATTTAAAACACTTAATTAACTTAAAACACCTAATTAAAATATCTAATTAAAATTCATAGACTTAATTAATTGATTAAATCCTTAAAACTGACTAACAACTTCTAATAAAACCCCTAATTGAATAAAACCTTAATCAACAAGTTCCAATTAAAGTCCTAATTAATAAACCTAATTAATAAGCTCTAATTTATTAAGACCATAATCAACGAGATCCAATTAACAACACTAAATTCAGCCCTTAACCAAGCTTTAATCAAATCTTGATCACCAATTCCTAGTTTAAATCCCCATCAAGACGATATACCAATTAAATCCCAAAAAAAAAATTTAATAAAAACATCTCCCAACAGAAACTAAAGTCGAATACCCGAAATTGACTTAAAACACCCTAGAGACAACAAGTTAGTAGATGTCGCGACCCCAGACTGAGGCCGCGGCATTAATTAAAAATTTTGAAAGATTTAAAGACCTCCCACAGGTTCCCGCGGTGAGGGTTCCAAGCAAACACGCATGGAACAACCCACTCACACGATCAAGTATGCAGAAGCGCGTGGCAAATCACATCTTATCATATCATGTCACAATAGGAAACATAATGACATCAAGACATAATATCAGAATGAAACATAACAAGGCATTCCCATAATTCAAGTTGTAAAGTTAACAAAATAAGTTAAGTTATTACACTTCCCAAATAAGAGG
Organism: Camphora micrantha; assembly: GCA_003546025.1. Lineage (NCBI taxonomy): Eukaryota > Viridiplantae > Streptophyta > Magnoliopsida > Laurales > Lauraceae > Camphora > Camphora micrantha. The sequence continues at coordinate 10,054,706 of QPKB01000006.1, read as the reverse complement.
CCAACATAGGCCAATACAATACCAAAAGTATATCAAAATCCCAAAAAGTGATCCAATGGAACTCATGCACCACCCCAACGTCTAGATGACGTCTTGAAAATTTCATCGGGTTGCCACTCACCGGCTAGGTTGGGCCCAACGGCCTCCTCCTGGCACTCCTCCTCAAAGGGAGGGTCTCCTGCACCTGGTCACCAACATACAAGCATCAAACACAACGGTTTGGCAAGAAATCATTTTTAAGTGAAAGCATGTAAAACATCGTTTAATCAAGAACATAAAGAAATACTTTGCTGAACGTAAAACAATACTTACGAAACACTTTCTAAATCGAAGACAAACTAGCATGAATGCATACATATATATCATGAATAGTAAATCCACATAGAGCCCATCCTTTTTCTATCATTTATAATGAAAAGAGCAAGCATGCACGACAAGCACGAATATACATAATATAGCACGACACGATTCCCACAAAAACGGGATTTCCGGCCGCGGAACCGGACACGCACGATGTGTAATAAATACACTACTAATCTGCAGTTAGTTCACATGTTTAAGGACCCCCAGACAGTGGATCAGACTGAAAGGGCAGTCCAAGCTCTGTGGTGTTCACTTGAGTTCATGAATGCACAAAACACGCTAAACACGATTCAAACATATCGAAATTAAAGGGGGAAATCACTTGTCACGACAAGACAAGGCACGACTAGCACAATGCATATATATATATGCTCACAACTTATAGAAGTGATCCCCATTTGATACTTGAAAACACATCTTGAAACATATCTTGAAAATACTTGAAAATACTTGAAACACATCTTGAAACATATCTTGTAACGAGCTTAAAGACTTGACTTCAAAACGAGTATACGACAAAGCTTACGGTCTTAAATCCACTTTCAAAACACGATAATTTTATAAAGTGCAAGCTTAGGCTATTCATTGGCCATTGGTTGATTGGAACTCTTTTATTGAAATACATGGATTGGTGTCCCCGAAGTTAGTATAAAGCATGGAGTTCCATTCACACAATGTCCACTTAAAGTCTGTAATATAGCCTAGTTTTCAATTTTTTAAAAGAAAAGCAAATGGGCAAAACTCAGCTTAAAACAGTGAAAATTCAGTGTTCCCGGTCGACCGCGGCATTGGCCGGTCGACCGCGTACACTGTGAGCCCGGTCGATCGGCCAAGTCCCGGTCGACTCAAAGTTGTAAATTTAAATCAATGAATAGTGTTTTGGTCAGGTTCCAGAGAACCTGACCCTGTGTCGCCGGTCGACCGCGCCCCTTGGCCGGTCGACCGCGTGAACTGCAGGGACAGAAACTCCCGCAGTGCAGCAGGTCTTCCAACTGGGACCAAAATCCAGTGTCCCCGGTCGACCGCGCCCTTGGCCGGTCGACCGCGTACACTGCGGAAATCAGAACACAGTTCAGATTTCTGCAGTGCACTGGTCCTTCTTCCATTCCTTTCTTTTCTACAATCTTACCAACCTGATTTAGCAAACTAAATACATTATATAACATGCTAACAAGGCTCACATTTGGGCATTTACTTCATACTAAAACAAGTCATTAATATGGAAACCCATTTCAAACCCCTTGAAACCATTTCTTAACAAAACAAGTCCAAACTTCAACAAAAGCAAGACTTACTTAAAAGATGTGAAATCTGAATGTTTGGAAAGCTAATAAACATGCTTGCATTATCTAAAGTAAGATCACCATCATAAAAACCTAATAAGTCACAACCTTAGTACCAAAATACAAATCCAAGAACACACATGCACTACAAGTTAAATAGATCACTTGCCTTAGCCAAATGAACACAAGATCCTTCTTCAAGCACTCCAAATCAAAGGTCAAGCCAAGAACTACAAAATCCCATGAAAAATCCATTCAAAACTCACCCAAAAACACAACCAAGCAACCCATTTAGAAATAGGTGCTATAGGTTAGAAAAACATGCTCTTTAGGAATAGAAAGAACTCTATTGAAGAGATGGATTGTAGATCTTACCTAGAGGTGCCCAAACGAAATGCAAGGAAAGAAATGAAGATCTCTTCCAACAAGAAACTTCAAGAAAATGGTACCAATAGCAAGCTTGAGATGAGAGGAAGAAGGTGATGGTCTTAGAATTCCATTTGGAGGTTCATAGCTCTTGCAATCATGAAGAGAAGGAGAAGGAAAACGAGGGTTTTCTTTCACTCTAGGGCAAGGAAAGGTTGCAGGATTTTTTGCTTGGAATGGGGAAAGGGAAAGGGGAAAGGGTAGCTTAAGTGTTTAGACAAGTGGGTCCCCTTTTGTGCAAAACTTGCATGAGTCAAAACATGATCTTATGGGCCTCGAATGAAGTCGACGAAGAAGGATAAAACGATCCTCGAAATATCTAGTTTTCAAAAAGTATATTTTCGACATAGTTTTGGGATCTCGAAAATCGTGTCCAGATTTGAGTGTGAAAAGGCTATTTTACCCTTTTGGCCAAAACTTGAGTTTCTAGGCTTCAAACACAAATGAGCTAAACATGAAACTTGCACATAATCATAAACCAATCAAATGAGATGAAAATCACGATTCACACAAAACCAAACACAATCTTCCCATGCTTGCACATACACCCAGGCCTTCCTGAGTGAGCCTAATAAACACTAAACGTTCTCGAACTCCCCCAAAGCTATAACCACGACCAAAACTAATCACATTCTAACCCACGATCACTAAACCCAAATCAAGACTAAGCACACACTAAACAAACACTATTGGGTTAATCCTGGGTTGGGGTTTGACAGTAGACTGACACTTGGGCGCCACTACAGGTGCCCCCAAGTCACAGAACACACATAGGCACCCCCACAGGTGTGCCCAAGTCACAGAACACACATAGGCGCCATCACAGGTGCGCCCAAGTCACGGAACACACCTAGGCGCCCCCATAAGTGCGCCCAAGTCCCTGGTCCAATCCTGAGACGCATTTCGGTTACGTTTCAGCTCACGAATTCAAACCATTACCATACTTAAGATTTAGAAACTTGAAACCAACCTAAGATCCAAGATTTATTGACATAGGTCACCTAAAAATCCAAATTTAGGGGAACGAATCTAAGAAAGAACCGAAACTCACAGACTGACCACTTGGGCGCCACTGTAGGTGCGCCCAAGTCACCCAGAAGGACTTAGGCGCCACCATAGGTGCGCCCAAGTCCATTTCTAGCTCCGGGATCACCGAGTCCAAATTCGTTTCAAACCTTGACCCAAATCAACATCTCAAAACCTTTACCGAACCAACAACAGCCTTGAAATTTAAAATCTCATTAATATAAACCCATTTAGAGTCTCGAGCCAAAGTCGGAAGATCAAAAAGTATCAAATTGAGACTTGGGCGCCACTGCTGGTGCGCCCAAGTGCACAGAAACACTTAGGCACATACATATGTGCGCCCAAGTCCTCTGTCAAATCTAAGTGGTGAATTCCGATTGTGTTTCGAGTTCCGGACTTAAGATTATTAAAATAAATCAATCCAAAACGTAAAAGAACATTAGAACAGAAGCTTACACTTAGCAAAATTCCTTGTATTCCGAAATTAACATCAGTATCTTCATCACTAGCCAAATTATGCAGAACCTGGTACTTGGGCGCCACTGCCTGTGCGCCCAAGTCATCCAGGGGACCTAGGCGCCACCACGGATGCGTCCAAGTCCTCCGATAACCCTGTTTCGCTAGTTTTGACATCTTTTTTCATTATTTGAATTAAAACCTGAGACTTCAGAACTTTCCACAATTAAAACAGAACCTTAAGACAGCCTTAATCTACCCCCTAAATAATTCTTAATCAAAATCATAACTTAAAATAAACTAAGCCAATTAAGATCATAATTGACAAGCTACTTAGGCGTAGAAACTATTAAGCTTAGCTATTTGCACCCCAGGATTTGATCAGTTTCCCTCATTAGGTAGAGTGGAGCATTAGGCTGCGTCCCATCACTTTTTTTGTTCCTTTAGGGGACCGGGAAAGCTAATGTGGGCGGTCTAAGACCTTAGGTTTGGGTTATTCCGATGATCAGTAATAAAGCATTAATTATGTAGATCCAAGTAAAATTCCCTAGTTAGGCCCTTCTAGCCCCAATTTCAAAAATCCATAAAAACTACAAAACAAACAAACTAAACCCAAAAAGATTTTTCCTTTATTTCTTCCTCCACCTTAGGTGCCAAGTATTTAATCGAACTTAATGATAAAAGGGAATGAAGAACTGATTTCTAAAATTGAATAAATGAGAATGACGAGATGAGATGAGTGATTTCACACACACTTTTAAACAATCACGACCCATCGGCCACCCTAAAATAAGCACCGGCCCATCGGCCACCTTCAATCAATTATTGCCCATCGGTCACCTCTAATCAATTACGGCCCATCGGCCACCTCCAATCAATTCCGGTCCATTGGCCTTTCACTTTTTGTCACTCGTGTATCGCACACGAAAAACACAGAAATCACAAGTCAAAGTCTCATTTGCATCATCATTTGGATTTCAAAAGTCAGTTTTTAAACCCTATTTTGCCAAGGGATTAGAAGGCTGTACCCGGGAACGGGGCCGATCCTCTTCTTAAATATTTGGCACCTCCCCCTTTATTTTCTTTATTTTATTTATTTCACTTTACTTGGAGATACTATGATTTTGCTATGTGAGGATTAACCTTTATTTGGACTTTAACTCATACCCTGAATTGACCCTACATTAAAGAGACCCAAAGAGACCCAAATCAATGTGACAAGGCAACCGCCGTGTGTTGCCGGCAGCACATTAGACGAGAAGAAGAACCCACCCATTTATTTTCTCCCATTAATTTTTCTTCGGCTTTCGTCGAAGAACGGTGTTACGGCCGTTACTGTAGCTGGCGATCGTGATCCGTCGATTTTGAGGGTAGTCGGAATCCTCATTTTCGATGTAAAATTTAAATAGCATATATAGTTGAATGGCGATTTCCCTCCCTGGGGGGATCAAAATTCACATCCGACAGCCTGGCGATCGTGATGGGACTTCTTTTGTTGTCTTGTCACGAATTTTGGTCTTTTGCAAGTCTCACGATCTCCATGCCAACAGCCTGGGGATCGTGAAGGGACCTCTTTTGTTTTCCTGTTAATATTTGGGTCTTTCTGGAGTTTTATTCTAGGACACGAACATCCGGTCAATGATCAGATGTCCGTGTCCCATTCTGTTTAGGGTTGTTATGAGTATAGTCCGAAGTTAAACCTAAGGTCTGAATATACCGCCTAATGAAGCCTCCCTTAGTTATAACATATGAAATAAACCATCATTAAAACTTTCCCCTTTCACCACTAAAATAAAAATTAATTATTAAAAAAAAACTCCAAAAAGAAAAAAAAAGAAAAAAACTTTCTCTCCTTTTCCTTCCCTTCTATTTTGAACCAAAAAATAAAATAAAAAATTTCTCCTGGTGCTACATGATATTGTTTGATAATCACTTTGGAAATCAAATATAAAATGGCCTATCAAAATCCACATCGAACAATTGCACCCCAAAAATCATACATGCTCGACTCAAATTACCAATTGTTCACTAACCACACGACTCAAGATATTCAGAACTTAAACAACTCATACATAAATATAAACCAACACTACCACAACGAAATACAAAATTATCGATACCTTTCCACTCAAACTATAACAACTCAAGCTGCTTCCCTTAGATCTACACGACACTTTTACGGAAACAAAAACTTAAACAATCGCACCTCGTACGAACACACTAGGCCAAACCATGGCTCAATCCATCATCCCCAATCATACCAACCTACTTTCCAACCAACTCAGAACTACACTCAATCAAATCAAAACACATTGCACAACACAAATTCAAATAATCAAAACATTAATCATAACATAAATCAAAATTTAAACCTTAATAATCAACGAATCTATATCCAAAATATACAGTATAAAACGACGAACCAAATCTTAATCCATCCCGGTCAAACATACCAATCCACCCAGACCATCCCATCCAATCAAACTCCTCCTCCTAATCAAACTTACCAATCCATCCCAACCATCCCATCCAATCAAATTCCTTTACCAATCCAAACCATCCAACCACCCATGACCATCTCACCTGATCAAACCCCCTCACCAATCCAAATCGTCCAACATAATCAACTTAATCAACCTATCCAACCTTCCGTAACTGTGCATCCTTGTCCAACCTATAAACCATTCCAATCTACGCCATCCAATGAAAGCCATCATCCCACCCAACCCTCACCATTCAACCAAACAACACCACCTGCTATGATCGTTGACCCATTCAAGCCACACCCAACCATGCCATCCAATCCAACCCATCCACCAAGTCAATCGCCAACGATCATACATCAACAATCCACTCTGTCAAACCCCAACCCAGGATTAACCCAATAGTGTTTGCTTAGTGTGTGCTTAGTCTTAACCAGGTTTAGTTATCGTGGGTTAGAGTGTGATTAGTTTTAGTCATGGTTATAGCTTTAGGGAGTTCGAGAACGTTTAGTGTTCACTAGGCACACTCAGGAAGGCCTGGGTGTACGTGCAAGCGTGGGTAGATCGTGTTTGATTTTGTGTTAATCGTGATTTTCATTTCATTTGATTGGTTTTATTATTATGTACAACTTTCGTGTTTAGCCCGTTTGTGTTTGTAGCCCAGAAACTCAAATTTTGGCCAAAAAGGGTAAAATAGCCTTTTCACACTCAAATCTGGATACAATTTTCGAGATCCCAAAACCATGTCAAAAATATACTTTTTGGAAACTAGATATTTCAAGGATCGTTTTATCCTTCTTCGTCGACTTCATTTGAGGCCCGCAAGACCATGTTTTTACTCATGCAAGATTTGCACTCAAGGGACCCACTTGACAAGCACTTAAGCTACTTTCCCTTCTCCCTTTCCCCATTCCACAAATCTCAGCAATTTTTCTTGACCTAGGGCTGAAAACCCTCTTTTCCTCTTCCTCTTCTCTTCTTGAATGCATGAGCTAGGAGCCTCCAAATGGAATTCTAAAACCATCATCTTCTTCCTCTCAAGCCAAGCTTTCCTTTGATGCCATTTTCTTGAAGTTCCTTGTTGGCAAAGATCTCCATTTCCTTCTTTGCATCTTGTTTGGGCACCTCTAGGTGAGAGCTTCAACCCATCTCTTTAATGGAGTTCTTTTGACTCCCAAAGATCATGTTTTTCTAACTATCAACACCCATTTCGAAATGGGTTGCTTGGTTGCATTTTTGGGTGAGTTTTTGAATGGGTTCCATGGGATTTTTGTAGTTCTTGGCTTGGCTCTTGAGTAGGAGTGCTTGAAGAAGATTTTTGTTTTCATTTGGCTAAGGCAAGTAATCTATTTAAGTTGTTGTGCATGTGTGTTCATGGACTTGTCATTTGGTATTAATGCTTTAGTTTACTAGACTTCCATGTTGTGATCTTACTTTAGAAAATGCAAGCATGCCAAATAGCTTTCCAAACTTTCATATTTCATCACTTTTAATCAAGCCTTGCTTTTGTTAAAGTTTGGATTTGTTTTGATAAGAATGGGTTTGAAGGATTATGAAATGGGTTTCTATGTTAATGACTTGATTTAAGTTTGAAATAAATGCACCATTGTGAGCCTTGATAGCATGTTATATTCATGTATCAAATTTGCTAATCAGGTTGGAAAGAATGTAGAAAAGAAAGGGAAGAATGGATGGACCACTGACTGCAGAAATCAGAACTGGGTTCTGTTTCCGCAGTTCACGCGGTCGACCGGCCAAGGGGCGTGGTCGACCGGGCACACTGGGTTTGGTCCCAGTTGGATGACCTGCTGCACTGCGGGGATTACCGTTCCTGCAGTTCAGGCGGTCGACCGGCCAGGGGGCACGGTCGACCGGGCTCACTGTGTATGCGGTCGACCGGTCAAGGGCCAGGTCGACCGACCCAACTGGAATTTCCCCTTTTTGAGAGGATTTTTGCCCATTTGCATATTCTTTAAAATTTTGAAAACTAGGCTATATTAAGGACTTTAACTTGACATTGTGTGAATGGAACTCCATGATATGTACCAACTTCGGGGACACCAATCCTTGTATTTTAATAATAGAGTTCCAATCACATAAGGACCCATGAATAGCCTAAGCATGTACTTGATGAAATTATCGTGTTTTGAACGTTGATTTAAGACCGCAAGTCATATCTTGTACTCGTTTTGAAGTCAAGTATTTAAGCTCGTTCTAAGATGTGTTTCAAGTATTAAATGGGGATCACTTTTTAAGTTGTGAGCATATATATATTATACATTTTTGCTAGTCGTGCCTCGTCTTGCCGTGACAAGTGATTTCCCCTTTTATTTTCGATATGTTTGAATCGTGTTTTGCGTGGTTTGTGCAATCATGAACTCAAGTGAACACCACAGAGCTTGGACTGCCCTTTTAGTCTGATCCACTGTCTGGGGGTCCTTAAACATGTAAACTAACTGCAGATTAGTCGTGTATTTATTACACATCGTGCGTGTCCGGTTCCGCGGCCGGAATCCCGTATTTGTGGGAATCGTGTCGTGTTATACTACGTATATTCGTGCTTGTCGTGCGTGCTTACTCTTTTCATTATAAATGATAGAGAAAGGATGGGCTCTTTGTGGATTTACGATTCATGATATATATATATATATGTTATGCATTCATGCTAGTTCGTCTCCGATTTAGAAAAGTGCTCCGTAAGTATTTGTTTTACGTTCAGTAAAGTATTTCTTTATGTTTTCGATTAAACATCCTTATTCATGCTCTAACTTAAAATGATTTCTTGCCAAACCGTCGTGTTTGATGCTTGTATTTTGGTGACCAGGTGCAGGAGGTTATCCCCTTGAGGAGGAGTGCCAGGAGGAGGCTGTTGAGCCTACCTTAGCTCGAGAGTGGCAACCCGACGACGTCATCTAGACGTCGGGACGGGTCATGAGTTCCGATATATCACCATTTTGGGCTTTTATATACTTTTGGTATTGTATTGGCCTATGTTGGCCTCTTATTTTGGGATTGTAATAACTTAACACACTTTGTTAACTTTGTAATTTGAATTATTATGGGAATGCCTTGTTATGTCTCCATTTTGATATTTTAGTCTTGATGACATTATGTTCATATTCTATCATGATTTAATAAGATGTGATTTGCCACGCGCTTCCGCATACTTGATCGTGTGAGTTGGTTGTTCCTTGTGTTTTTCGGAACCCTCACCGCGGGAACCTGTGGGAGAATCAGTCATCATTAACCTGATTCAGTCGCGACGGGGCCCGGGCATTCGGTCCGGGGTCGTGACACACTCGCACTCCGACTGACCAGCTTAGTCAAACATCCAATCAAAACCAAAATAGAAACTCACCCACAAATGCTAAAACCCAAAATCCATTTTTATCACGCAAAACCAAAATATCTCGAAAACAAATCCAGGAAGAGTTTACCAGGATGGTGAACATAAGTGAGCTGGAGTTGCCCGACCTAGACTGGTTCAAGAGTATCACTCCAAAGAATGATCCATATGCAAATACAGGGAAGCCCCTAGAAGAACAATTGATAGGTGGTAAATATCTAGAATGGGAACTTGGACTAATCTCAGAAACTCTAAGAATACTTACGACCGAAGAGATCAAGATCCCAACATTATGGAAAGGCTACGAGGTAGAAGAGGGGATACGAATTCTTAGAACATATTTTGCCCCGTTCCATCAACTCGAAAATGAGAAAATCATAGACACACCATATCCCATAATTAATTGCCCACCGGATCATGTTCTCAAGAATTGGACCTATGATCCTCCATATTTGACAACTTTAGCCCCTGCAGTAACCAATTATCCACCGTATGACCAAACTTCTGAATCTTCTGGCGAGATCTATGATCCCATCTTTAAAGACATGCCTCCTGAGGACTTTTGTGATATGCTTAATGAAGATTACGAACAACATGAAACACCTTGGGACGGTAAAACCCAGATCACTACGCATCAAATGAACGAACTAAATAAATCACAAACAACCATACAATCAGAAATATTAAAACCGCGAATGCTACCCCAAACACAACCAAATGAAGAACATTCAACACAACAAATAAAAGACATAACGATTCAATCGAAGACAGATGAGACAATACAACCTAATGACCCACACGAAGAATCTGAATTCATGATGACAATGAAGATACTTGACCATCAAATGAATTGAGTGGATGAATTAATTAAAGATTTTGATATCATAACTTCTGAAACACACAATAGTCAGATTTGATTTAAATGACTTAGAATCGAGTATGGAAACTCATGGATTAGTCAAACCATCTTCATTTGGAGTCAAGCACCAAACACAAATGAACAAAATCATACAAGATCCACAACCTCAATCTAAAACGAATACCACAAAAAAACATAGACCACGTTACAAACGAAAGAACTTGGATCCCAGGCCATCATGCAAAACCCAAATCATGATCCAAAGACAAATAAACATGCAACCAAATGATGAACAAGACTACCCTAAACCTAGATTGACGCATCTTAAACTCATCCCAACACCGGTTGAGCCAAGAAAGAATGAAAAAGAATACGGAGTTGAATTTCTCAGTCCAAGTATGTTTAGTGAATTGCAAATAGACATAAAGAAACTCAAATCTACGATTAGGAAGAAGTCGATCTTGTCGAGTATGCCACTAGAACGAATAAAGTCATCCGAATCTATCATAGAAACCAAAGCGTTACTTGAGAATCAGCATCAAGAGACTGTTAGGCCTACCATTGAAATCCAACGAGGAAGCTCTCACATAGGTCCTACCATCTTATTAGAAAAGTCCCTAGATAAGGAACCACAATCAAATGATGTCTTGACTAGTGAGTCAAACGGGACAAACCTCCTTAAAAGATCAAAGGATATTGATATATTTAAGCCAATCTTAGAGGACAAGCATAATTTCCATAATGAGGTAGAGCCTAGTCCTGTATTTGCTCTGATTAAGGCCCATTTAAATGCGAGACTAAGACTTCAGAGTATTCTAAAAGGTTTACCATGCCCACCCTTGACCAATCCAATAATCATGAGCCAAGATCACATAGAATACTTTGAGAAGAGACAACTACCAAGGGTTGATCCAACTCCGATCCTTCACCTAGAATGGTACCCTACCCATAAAGATCAAAATCCAAGCACAACAACAAAGATCATTCCCGAACTAGAAAGCCAAATAGAATTTAATCCAATTAGTTTCCATGAAAGAATTGAGACCACTTCCAAAGCTCTAGGAAAGACTTTCGGAGACTTGACTATAGAAGAACTTTCAGGTACTTACCCAAATGTGCCACCTAAGATTCCAATAGTCCCAAAGAACAATGTAAAAATTCCCACGACTGAAGGAAATCTTAGCCCACATGACCATCCAGTAGTGACACAACCAAAACTTCAAGATTACACCCTTGCTCAAAGACTCTCACGATGTAAGTCTGCTAGGTTACAAAGAAAATTTAAAGCACGCCTTCCAAAACATGGACGAACTACATTCAAGGAAGTTAGACGCACTACAACAAAACCTAAAGCCCGAAGAAAAAGGGAAAATCATATGGTTCACACAAAAGGTGAGGGTCAAACAATTAGGAAAACAAAAGACCGGAGGTCATCAAGGAAAAATAGGGAATCATCATTCAAAGATTACAAATCTCTTAATTGTTCAAACTATTTAAGGCCAAGGCCCAAATGGCGGAGGTCTAAAACATTTCAACGCTCTCGTTTTCGAAGAGAGCACAATGATAAGACCCAGACCAAATATCCACTAATAAAAGCACGTAGGTCAAAAGGTCTTAAACGTGCACGTTTTCGAATAGTCAAAATGTTCAAAGTGCACAACACATCACTAGCACACATAGTGAAAAATCATAATCATACTAGGCAAACCCTGGGCTTCTTGCCAATGAAGGGTTGCAAATTCAAGCAGGCCTAAATGAATTAGTTATTACTTAGGATTATGTAAAAAAAAAAAAAAAAAACCATAAAAATCACAAAAGCCTAAAAACCCCAAAAAATCAAAAATTACAAACCAAAAAATAAAAGTATAAACAATATAAAATCATAATTGTCTGATCATCATAAAATGCATAGGCGAGCCACAATAGTGCAAAATTCCTTTACTAGAACAATCGCGACTTAAAGAGATCATGAGTGGGACTAATAAGACAGATAGCGAAACTTTACCCTTTGCTTCAAAACCGAGACTACCCCAGGAGAACCAATTGTTGATGATGGATAGGTGTCTATATACTAGTGGGTACTAAAAAGGGTAGCTTGGTTGACCACATTAGAAGATTTAAGAACTGCCGAGGCATTCATATTGACAACAACAACTAAGGCATATGTCAACATTAAAGCTGCCTCCGTAGCCAAATTCATTAAAAAGAACATAATAGCTTGACTTGGCATCCCCAAGGTATTCATAACAGACAATGACCCACATTTTATATCTCAACAAATAAACGAGTTGTGCACAAAATACGACATAGAATTGCATCATTCTACCCCATATTATCCCCAAGTGAATGGTCAGGCCGAAGCAACCAACAAGACCTTATTGAAGTTCATCAAGAAGACCGTACAAACCGCCAAAGGTAACGATTGGCCAGACCGTTTGGTCAAAGCATTATAAGTGTACCAAACTTCTATAAAAACTCCTATGGGAGAAACCCCCATACTCTTTGACCTACGGAATGGAAGCAATCCTTCCCATCGAAGTCCTTCATCCATCACTGCGCATCCAGCTAAATGAAGATGTAACAGAAGAACAGAGGAGAGAAGCATTGCTACTTCAGCTAGACTTACTCGACGAGAGAAGAATGAAGGCAGCAAAACATGCATAAGAATACCGGAAGCGAATCGCCAGAGCCTATGACAAGCATGTCAAAGAAAGAAAGTTCAAAGTTGGTGATTTTGTATTGAAACGCATCACACCATCCCAGCTTCCGCATCCCAGAGGTAAGTTACGACCCAATTGGGAAGGCCTTTATGTAGTTAAAGAAGTATATTCTGGTAATGCATATAGATTGGTAAATGTAGAAGGGGAAGAGCTCCCCGATCCATGGAACGCTATGTACCTGAAAAGGTACACAGTCTGACCCTTTCTACTTCTTACGGAGTACGACCCTCCTTGCTCCCTAGAGTAGTTGTAGAAATCCCGTAGGAGAACCGAAGAGATGCACTCTGATCAAACTTGGGACTCAAACACACACCAACACGTATAAATACACAAAATGGTGAGTCCGCCCCACACAAATTCCGCACAGTTGAAGCCACCCAATGTGAAGGTTTGTAGGTGAGATCGCTCATGTCATGAAAGCTTCTCAATTGTTCACAGAAAAAAAAGAAAAAACAAAAAAAGTAAAAAAAAAAAGAAAGGAGAGATGAAGTTCTAAAGATAATAAAAGCTTTGTGACTAGTTTGGGTTCGTAGCCTTTTTAACTCGAGCCAGTAAGCCCGTAAGGATATTTGCATATCTAGTGCCCTAAAGCCGCCTGGTTTGGGAGTCATTGGCCGAATGCTCGTTACATGGGTTAATTAGGAAGCTTATGGGACCCAGGCATTGCACAGTCACATGTCAAAAAAAAAAAGAGGGAAAAGAAAAACAAAAGAAAAAAATATTCTATTAGAATTAGGCTCGCTAGAGTGACATGGGTACTCATCAGGCGAACTAAGCAAAAAATGGTCAAAAACCACAGCACTAAGGTAGCACAGTGACTCACCACCCCACACACAAACATTACTCACAAATGAGCCCCGGAGATGGTCAGGTGCTCTCCAAAGTTCAACTGAAAAGATTAAGCAGCTACAAAAGGATACTTGTGAGGGCTTGACTTCCAGAGGGTAGCTAGGGAAGACCACGCTGCCAACACAGTGAAAATCATGGATCGAGAAGCTAATATACTTTCACACCCTCGGCCACAGCCAGAATAGACACTAGTCTTATGCTGGGGCATTTTATATATATATATATACACACATACGAATATATGTTTATCTCACACGGCTTCCCAATCTGGGTCCTTATCGCATACACAATTGCCACAAGCACTCACTAGCCCACACACACTCACCTCATGCACTCTTTTACTACTAATGACTTTTGGTTAGATGCAGGAGAAACATATCTCCTAAGGTATGAATTCAATCTTTTTATTTTCAAAGCTTGAGTGCCGAAATGGTCCCCTGACATTTTTACCGAGAAAGAAAAATGCCACCTTAGCAAAACTATGCAGGGGGCCTAAAAATATTAAACTAACAAGTTTGTTTCGAGACCTTGTAGGGAACCCAACCTCGATCATATCTAAGACATCCCACAAGCTGGGGCATTTTTTTTTATTTTTATGGGTATTATCTTGTGCACAACTCACTACAACAAATGTGATTTTCAGCGATGGAAATATTTGCGACGCAACCCAAAGCGTCGCACAAAATAATGTTTTTGCAACGTAACATTAGACCCGTCGCAACAAGTTAAGTATTTGCGACACACACCTGGATGCGTCGCAAATAGATACTTTCTGCAATGAATATAGTGCGTCGCAAACAAATGCGTCAAAAAATCATTGGCGCCAAATGGTGGGAAAATTATTTGCGACGCTCGATACACATTTGCGACACAATCAGCTGTTGTAAATAAGGGCCTCTATTTGCGATGCCATCCTTGCGTTGCAAATAATTGATACTGAGCTATATGTAGTAAAAAAGTTAGGATTTTTTGCAACAGTTTCCTTTTTGCATCGCACGTAATATCTTATTCGCGACGCTGATGTCTTTAGGTCGCAGATAAGTATTATTAGCGACCACCTTCATATGGTGTCATAAAAATTTTAAGATAGAAAAAGAACTAATTTCTTCCCCGGCCCGCCATCATTATGGAAAAAAATTATACATTTATTTGGGACGCAATTTGAATGTCGCAAATAATATTTAGTTGCGACAGTATACCTACTGCGCCACAGATAATGAACTTGTTTGCAACGTAATTTATTTGCGTCGTAGACAATAGTTTTATTAGCGACGTTATTTGATAGCGTTGTAGTTTCCATTAGTTTCGTTGCCCGCTTTTTTTTTTTTTTAATCGATCCCGCCTTAACAACAGTGATTTATAAACTCTCGCGCGCCTCTGCATTCTTCCCTCCATCTCTGCGCTTCACTCTGTCTTTCTGCCCTAAATCCAAACAGGCATGATCTCGTCGACGATCCTCTAGAAGATGATAGAGAAATTCGTCTCAATCTCCTCTCTCTTTGCCTCCCTCTCTGCGCTTCAATCTCTGTCTATCTCTCTGCCATAAATCCAAACCAAAACCAAGATCCCATCGACGATCCAATAGAGAAATCCGTCCCAGTCTCCTCCGAGGTATTTATATACATTCGTTCTAAATCTCTAGGGTTTTTATCTCCCATACATCCAGACGTATCCTAACTTTCAATTTCATTCTACTATGTGCGCCTATCTTCTTCAGGCCTTCTTTACCATCGTTTCTGGTTTTGGGATTAGCGGAGGAATCTTCATTCGATTTCTTCTTCAAAGCAGCGATGATTGAAGAGGTTCGATCTCTTCCTCTTCTTCTTTTGGTTCAGAATTTGAGCAATGGAGATCTTGATTTCAATTTTTTTTTTTTTTTTTACCTTTTGAACTTTGGATTGTTTACTCTAAATTTGGGCAATGGAGATCTTGATTTGTTTGTTTTTGCAGGGTATAAGTGGGGTTTATGAATTGATTTGGATCAGATGTGGTGGGTCTTTTTTAATTTATTTAATGATTTTGCGTTTTTTGTTGGGTATTAGGAATTTAGTTTTTTTGGGGTATTTCAGTGTGGGTGTTTGGCTTTTTGGAGACTGCTTAGTGTTATTTTTTGCTTCATATATATGTTGATTTTGATAGGATTGATAATTATTGTGGGTTTGGGCGGTTTTTATACCGTTCTAGGAGTTTTTGGATTGGGATTTAGTACTTATTCTCTTTATTGCTTGTAAGTGTTGGAAATATGTTTGTCTTGTTTTTTTTTTTTTTTTATATTATTATTAAGGATTTCAATTGGAGTTGGGTTTTGGTTGTGTGAGTGTGTGTTTTTCCCCACTTTTCTATTAGTTGGATGTATGGAGATTTGGTTGGTGTGATGGTATCAGAGAGAGAGAGTGTGTTTTGTGGTGATCTGTGTCTGTTTTTACTAAGGATGCTGGTTCTTTAACTGTTTTTATGAAGTGAGGTTTATTTATAATTGTTTTCTTTTCTATTGAATGATTGCAACTGTTTACTCTTGTGTTCTTATTTTTCTTTTACCATACATTGATTCTTTGTAGATCTTTCAAAAAGGTAATTTTTTTTTTTGATTCTTTATTTATTTCTGTAGGATTATTAGTCAGATGGTTGGGATGAGATGGATTTCACTTTTTGTTTTTGCCTCTGATTTTGGGGAGATAAAATTTAAGTTATGATGTCCTCACATGATTTTGTTCCTGAAATTCATTCCTTTGGGACGGTGGTTCTACTTCATGATAACATGGTTTCATGTTGATTCAATCAGTGGTTCTTTTTTTTTGGTTTGGAAAATTAAGGGGAGATTTATTTTTCTTTCCCTCTCTACCTCTCTCTTTGCTGTGTTCTTAAGTCAATAACATATGATTTTGTCAGATAACAGCATGACAATAACAGCAACCCCACGTGTAGTTGACAATGAATGAACAGTAAAAGCCAAAGCCGTAATTTGAGAAACCATAAAGCCATAAAACAATCTGGAGAAAATCATCCTAGTGGTCTAATTCAAAACATACAACATAAAATACCCTCTGGTTTGGATGATGAACGGGTGTTCTGTGATCATCTTCAGGCCCCTCTGACTCAGGTTCTTCAACTCCCATTTTGGCCATTCCCTAGAAGCACCTTTATCATATATTCTGAAAGCCAATAACCTCAAAAGTTGCCTTCAACTGCATAATCAAGTAAGCCCAATCACATAAAAAGCACCATCACATGCGCAATTGCAAATCAGAAAATGCCAAATTAGTCATTTTTGAAAACTCGTCATAAAACCAAGTAACTGAAACAGAAATAAATCACCCAATAACAGTTTCATCACAAGTTCAGCAGAAATCACATCCTCAAAACATCATGGCAACTGAAAACTAGAAGAAGAATCTCATTCATCACAAGTTCAACCGAACAATATTAATCAGAATCATCATTTAAGTTGAAAATAGAAGTATTTTAATCACTCCAAGTAGCACCTTCATCAAATAATCTGAGGAAAGAACAAGAAAACCTTAAAACTCAAAGCCAATGGAAAAATAAAGTTCCCAGTTACTTAACAAAAATACTCAAAATAATCACAATACACCACAATTGAAAATCAAAGAACTTCAGTCATCCATGAAGCACCCTTCATCACAACATTCACAAAAGCCAAATACCCAGAGCACAAGCAGAACTTACAAGTCAAAGGGTAATTTAATCAAAGTAGCAACTTTATCATGAATTCTCCAAACCCCAAATCATCAAAACACAACAACCAAGAGAATCAAAGAAAAACTCCTTTAAAAAAAACACTGTAAGCATATATACTGTATAACCAAAACCATCAACCCCCACTTTCCCCACCAAAAAGAAAAGCAAAAAAACAAAGAAGAAAGAAAAATCATAAAGGAAAAAAAATCCACAGACAACAGAAATGCCCGTTCACAAGTTCTTTAAAACCCAAATCCTAAAATCAATGCTAGAACTGAAAAATAAATAAATCAAAGAACTTTAATTCATCCAAAGAAAGACTGTACTTTTTACTACAACTTCTACAGAGTACAGACAATCTGCAGAACCAAAGAGTTTCAGAATCCAAAACCCAAAGAAGAACACTGCAACTAAGATATTGCATTTACCAAACACCCAAAGAAACAAAGCACTCACTCCAATCACAAGAGCTCACAGTAGACGAAAAATCAAAGAGAAATGATGAGAACCTACATAGTAAAACACCCGACATAGTTGAAATGATGTGGAAGTTTCCTCTAATATCTTCCAGATGTTGGTGTTTTCGGCCTATTGTATCCCACAATTATGGCACTATTAGATTGATTGATTTTCATTCGATAAAATCACATGGTCTGTCATTTGAATAATATAAGTTTGGAAAGATGAATGGGCCAGAGACCTGCACACTTTAGGTCCTTCTCATGGGTTCTTTTTGGTTGAACGGTTTGGATTGAAAAGACGTATTCCGTCGTTGGACACAGATTGTTTATCTAGAATTCCGAAACATGGGCCACCAGATGGCCACAACATCAGGCAACATGATAGTGAAGTTCATATTGATTAATGTACTGGGTCTCACATTCCCATTTTGCTACTCCAGAGTTCTTAAAATGGTGAGACATTGTTATCAAGGATTTAGAGGGCAAGACTATGGTGATGCCCATCTTAATCAATGGACTCGGTGTCACACTCATCACAGGCAAAACACCTTGCTCAGCGTTTCTCAAGACTGAGAGGCTTGTATTATAAGGCATGACTTAAGATGTGGTTCTTAATACTAAGACGTGTTTTTCAAACGTTTCAAATGGGTGAAATGTTAAGAGGCATGTATTATGAGGCATAGTAAAAAGGTAATTTTTTTTATGCTATTTGGGAATACTTCTAATGGACATTTTAGTGTCAGTAACAACATAAACTAGTGGTAGGGAATCAAGTAATTTCTCATCAATATATAATACTTATATTTGTTCTTCTTGTGGTAGGGAGTTAAATATGGATAAGAGTTGGATGCAGCTTCGGGGTAGGCATTTACCTGCTTACATGAAAGGAGTTAAAGACTTTATTGAGTATGCACGTGAATATGCGGATAAAGGCAATAGGATAAAATGTCCATGTAACAAGTGCAACAATAGATATTTCAAACCCATTAATATGGTTAAAGCACATTTAGAGGAAAATGGAATGGATAAGACTTATACCCGGTGGGTATTTCATGGCGAAGATTTTGAAGAGATGAGTGAGGATGAAGACAATGATGGTGATGGTGGTGTAGAGCAACGTTGTGATGGGTTGCAGGAAATGTTAGCAGACGTATGTGCGGGAAGGTATGAGATGAATATTAATTTGGAAAATAATCCACAAGGGGAAGCATCTAGTAGTCATGGTCCTAGTGCAGCATATGAGGATCCACAACCATCTGATGCGATCTCAAATGACTTGGTTCCACAACCATTTGATTTGATGTTAAATGATTTGCACCTTCCACTATATCCAGGGTGTGAGAAGTTTTCAAAATTGGAATTCCTTGTGAAGTTGATGCATGTAAAAATAATCAACCGTTGGAGTAACAAATCATTTGATATGAATCTTCAATTGATTAAAGCGGCATTGCCTACTGGTGAGACTCTTCCCAAGTCATATTATGAGGCTAAGAAGTATATGCGGGACTTGGGTCTTGGCTACGTTCCTATACATGCATGCAAATATGATTGTGCACTCTTTTGGAGGGAGCATGAACATAAAACTAATTGTCCAGAATGTGGTGAGCCGAGGTATAAACTTAATGAAGGTAAGGGTAAGAAGATTCCTCAAAAAATTTTACGGTATTTTCCGTTGAAGCCTAGACTGCAGAGGTTGTTTATATCAAGAAAGACGGCTGAAGATATGAGATGGCACAAGGAAAAGCGAGTTGGGGAGGATAATGTATATAGGCATCCGGCAGATAGTCAAGAATGGGAGGAATTTGACAAGGGCTATCCGTGGTTTGCGAAAGATCCTCGTAATGTCCGTCTTGGCCTCGTGAGCGATGGGTTCAATCCCTTGGGGGACATGAGCACTTCCTATAGCATGTGGCCTGTCATGCTTATCCCATATAATTTGCCACCTTGGAAATGTATGAAAGAACCCTTCCTTTTCATGTCATTACTTATTCCTGGACCAAAAGCACCCGGAAATGACATCGATGTGTACCTAGTACCATTGATAGATGAATTGAAGGAACTATGGGAAAATGGCGTAGAGACTTTTGATATAGTGACAAGAAAGAAATTCAATTTGCATGCAGCACTTTTATGGACTATTAATGATTTTCCTGCGTATGGAAACTTATCTGGTTGGAGTACGAAGGGGTACATGGCATGTCCAATTTGCAACAAGGATGCATGTTCAATGTATTTGAAGCATGGACGAAAGCTATGTTTCATGTGCCACCATCGTTTCTTGCCGCCCAGACATGCTTGGCGAAGCCGTTACAAGGATCACTTTGATGGTAATATTGAGCGCCGGTCGAAACCTAAGAAGTTATCTGGGGATGAAGTTGTCGCACAATTAGAATGTGTCCAACCTAACAAATTTGGCAAGGCACCAAACAATAAGAAGAGGAAACGCACTGAAATGGAGTTGAATTGGTCAAAGAATAGCATATTTTTTGAATTATCGTATTGGTGAGCACTAAGGCTTCGTCATAATTTGGATGTGATGCACATAGAAAAAAACATCTGTGATAATGTGTTAGGAACATTGTTGAATCTAGATGGGAAAACAAAAGACACCGTGAAAGCTCGCATGGATTTAGAGGCAATGGGTATACGAAAGGAATTACACTTAATCCCGAACGGTGATAAAGTAATGGTGCCACCTGCATGCTATACACTTTTTGGTGCAGATAAAAAGATTTTTTGTGAATGGTTTAAATCGGTTAAGTTGCCAGACGGATATGCATCTAATATATCTCGATGTGTGAACACTACAGATGGTAAAATATCAGGATTGAAAAGTCATGACTGTCACGTCCTTTTACAACGGCTTCTCCCGGTTGTAATACATGGATATTTGAATGATGATGTTTGTATCCCATTGATTGAGTTGGTTATTTTTTTTAACGAGTTGTGTAGTAAGACATTAAAGTTGCATGTGTTAGAGAAGATGGAAAGGGACATTGCCATAATACTTTGTAAGCTGGAACGAATATTTCCACCGGCATTCTTTGATGTCATGGTTCACTTAGCAGTTCATTTGCCATATGAAGCGAAAATTGGTGGACCTGTTCAATACCGATGGATGTATCCTATTGAAAGGTGATGTGTATAAGTTATTCATTTTTATATGATGTTTTTATGAATGTAATTTCTTAATTTATTATTTAGTAACTATAAAATTATAAACAGATTCTTGCACACTCTAAAGCAATATGTGCGCAACAAAGCACGTCCAGAAGGCTCAATTGCAGAATCATATATTGACGGTGAATGCCTCTCATTTTGTTCTATGTATCTTGAAGGAATAGAAACAAAATTCAACCGTAAAGAACGAAATTATGATGGAGGTCAGGGGCAATCATGCGAAGGGCTTCATGTTTTTGGATAAATTGTTCGGCCATTAGGATCTGGATCATATGGATATTGGATATAGTGGAGTATAACAAAATTCGATATTACGTGCTAAATAATTCCGAGGAAATTGCGTCATATCGTGAGTAAGTGAACTATGTACCTATAAAATAATTGCATATGAAGTATTGGTATATTAAATCTTTCATTCGTATTATAATGGCATATACTTCTTATATAGGGAGCACAAGTCAGAGCTTCAAGGGGAAAGCATACACAATGTCCAACAGAGACATCAAAGCCAATTTGCTAAATGGTTTCAAAAACGTGTAAGTGTTCATACATATAAGGTGCTTAAATTATATGTAATTCAAAATATTTATTGACTTTTAGACGTGTGTGCCGTACACTTTTTTATCAATAGATGCAACTATTGCGCCAACAGAAATCACCCGAAGCTACCGATGATTTATATTCATTAGCATGTGGTCCTGATAAGCGAGTGACACAGTACGCTGGCTGCATCGTTAATGGGATTAGGTTTCACTCAAAGGAACGTGAAAGGCATCGTCGAACTCAATGTAGTGGTGTTGTTGTGAAAGTGTATGAAGGTGATAAGGAGATCCAATATTATGGTGTATTAACAAACATTATTGAGTTGGATTACTGCTTTAAAAAACGAGTTATATTGTTCAAGTGTGACTGGTGGGATGTTGGTAATAAAAAGACAGGAATTCATATAGACGCATACTTCACTAGTGTTAATGTATCTCGAACGTGCTATAAAGATGATCCTTATGTGCTAGCGTCTCAAGCCATACAAGTCTTTTATCTCAAGGACGCCAAACTTAAAGGTGATTGGCAAGTTGTCCAAATGATAAAGCCGAGAAATGTCTATGATGTTTTAGAGGTTGAGGAGGAAGAGCAAGATTCGATTGGGGGTGATGCATTCCAACAAGAGGAACATTTAGAAGTTGATAGTATTGTTCGACATCATCAAACTCCTGATGTCATGGATAATGAAGAAAATGATGAGGAAATTGAACCATTGTCTCTAAATAGGACGGATGTTGATACATATGAAGTTGATGCTAATGTTGTGGTAATGAACGTGGAGTCAGATCAGACAGATGACGGTTTCATTAATGATGACGAAAGTGATGCAGAAGACGATACTTGGATGGACTATTGTACTGATGAAGAAGAGCAAATGCCGACGGACGATGATACTGATATAGATTCTTAATTTTTAATTTATTTGATTTTATTTTCTACAATAAAGCATTATGACGCTTTCTTGTAATTTCACAAGATAAAAATGTTCAGGGGGTAAAAAAATAATAGTAATAAAATATTGTTTATTATCAAGACTCTTGATATCAGGAACCATGTCAAATAGGCTTGACCACCTCTTCCTTCTGCATGAATTTTTATGTCGGATGAAATACTTCTGAGGACCTTTTGTCTGCTCACCCTTTTCATGAAAATTCTATCAGTTATGAGGTATTTGATTACTGGGTTCCTGTGTTACTGTTTTATTTATTTTTTCATGAAATGGATTATTGAATCTATGGTTTTTATATCTTTCTACTGATTACTTTCAAATTCATGTTAATATAGAACCTTTTGCTTTCTACCTCTGCTCTCTCTTTCTTTCTTTTTTTTCTTTCTTGCTGTGGTGCTGTGCTATGTTTTGGTGTTTCTCTTTCTTTGTTGGTGATGTGCTGTGCTTGGCTTTGGTGGATACATGCTGTGATGTGCAATGTTTTGTGGTGCTGTTTTGTGTTGTATTGCTGCCATGCTGTGGTGGAATAATCTAGTGTACTGTACTCCTGCCCCATCAAAACTTGGTGGGCGTAATCTAAAAAATATATAGATCAGTGACTATCTATAATTCACTCAGATATGGGTGTGGTCCTGTAAGTGGACTGAGTCAGATACAAGTCCCCTATTAGTAATCTTGGTTCAAGTCCGGTACATCATTGACCCGTGGATCCACCTAGACCCGCATTTTCATTCCTAAGCATCTACATGGTGGGTCCTGAAGATGGCTGGAAACTTGCAGACGCTTGACCTTTCTGGCATTTGTTCATATTTTAATAAAGTTCAATGAAAAAAAAAAAAAACCAGAGCAGAACTTCTAAGAAAAGATTTATCCATCCATTTGGGTTGCTGTTTTCGTGTAGGTTTTAACCTAATAAGAGTTGGATCCACCTTCAAATTAATGATATATAAAATGCATCAATAGAATACCAAAAGAAAAAGGAGGGGAATAACATCTTATAAAGAGGATCAATCTAACAGAGTGTACTGATCCAACTCCTGCAGGAATTTCTCTTAGCTGTCTTGATTTTAGTGAGTTCCACCCCACTGAACATATAATAAGGCCTTGCTTAATTTCTCTGGCGTCTGAGGAACAGTACAATTAATTATTGTTCCACTTGAAAGCGAAATCCCACTAGAGAAAGATGACAAGGGTAGAGTGCACAAGGACATGGACACCCAGACCAGTAACCCAATTTCGTTGACTTCCACTAAAACCATAGTCCACTGCTGCATCCATCTTAATCACCAACATACCAGTAACCCCAAATAATTACATTGACTTCCAGTAAAACATAATCCATCATACATGCACTTGATTACAATTTGATGGGAAAACAAAAGAACTCCTTTTTGGATCATAGCAGAATCTTTTCTACATTGGTTTCAAGATCAAGATCACATGAAGTTTCTTTTTAGTTCGACTTGGCCGACTTGTCTTTACCAAGCCAAGTGGAACAAGGTTTTAGTTGACCGAACAGGTCAACTGTGCTTGGGACAAGACTCGCCCTTACCAGGTCACTATATATTCATCTAGTTGACTCACCTGTCCCTGTCAACTCAACCCAGTGGCAGCCTCTTGTTTCTAAATTTGTCTCACTCTAATTGTTTCTATCATCTTAGTTGTTGCCTTAGTTTGGTTGTTCTGACAGTGGAAGTTGGCAATCTGCTATGCTGCTGTGGCAAGTGAGAATTTTTGCCAACTTCATTTTTCTTAAGCCCATTTGGGTGAGGGTGCACAAGACAGCATTTTTGATGACTTGGGCTTATGCATCACTTGCTTTATCTTTCCCTTCTTGTTGGATTCTTGGTTATAATAAACAGATACTTTTGAAGTTGGCAACATCTCCCAGTTGGATCATATTCAATACTTCATTTTATGTGTAAAATCCATCTCCCAGTTGTATCTGGGCATTTTTAAGTTCTGGTATCCAAGAAGTGGTGGTTGAGTACAAGAGTTGTATCTGGGCATTTGTAAGTTCTGGGTTTTTTTTTTTTTTTTTTTTGGAATGGCCACTTTCATTAATAGAAGCAGACAGTACAAGAGATGAGTCCTGACAAAAGAGATGAGTCCTGACAAGCAAAGACATGAAACAGGGGTACAAAAGAAGAGAAAAATCCCAAAAACAACCCAAATAATGCTTCGTACTAGAAAAAGCCAACTCCTTCAAATGGAACATTATTTAATCTGTGGTATTTGTGTTCAGTATGAGACTGAATTTAAGTCTGTCTGTTTTTTCTTGGTTTTGTAGCTTTTGTAATTGGGATTTTATAGGACCATAGAATCATAAGTTTTTTGTGCATAAAGTAGAGGAGTCCAAAGTAGTTTAGCCAAACATAGGGCCATTCAACTGTATTCAGTTATTCCAATTTCATATTTTTAATATAACTTTCAAGTGATTTTTCTAGAAATTGCTGTTCCATAATTGTAGGTGTGAATTGAGCAAAACTTTCTGAAACACAATCCAGAAAGTTGTGGTTTCATTGAGGTTTCTGTATGATTCACGTTTTGCTGCTGTTCCATCCTACTCTTCAATCCTGTGAATTTCAATCCCTGCAACTCATTGTCTACCTAAATTTGGGATCTGGTTTGATTTAGATTGGCATAGAATACTTCAGAACTGTCTCAAGAACTCTGTTTTGACTGATTCTGGGAGCAGAGCCATCTCATCTTTTTTATTTTTTCCATTTTTTACTGGGTGTGCTGAGATCATATTCAGGAAAGCACTTGCAGCATGCACTAATCTATGATCCATAGAGAAGATGGTTTAGGCAGATCAGTGGACAACCCACTACACATTTTTCACTCTGTTTTGTCTCTCTGCTGCTTAGTGTAGCTGTGCTTTTTAATATAACTTTCAAGTGATTTTTTTAGAAATTGCTGTTCCATAATTGTAGGTGTGAATTGAGCAGAACTTTCTGAAACACAATCCAGAAAGTTGTGGTTTCATTGTTGTTTCTGTATGATTCACGTTTTGCTGCTGTTCCATCCTCCTCTTCAATCCTGTGAATTTCAATCCCTGCAACTCATTGTCTACCTAAATTTGGGATCTGGTTTGATTTAGATTGGCATAGAATACTTCAGAACTGTCTCAAGAACTCTGTTTTGACTGATTCTGGGAGCAGAGCCATCTCATCTTTTTTATTTTTTCCATTTTTTACTGGGTGTGCTGAGATCATATTCAGGAAAGCACTTGCAGCATGCACTAATCTATGATCCATAGAGAAGATGGATTAGGCAGATCAGTGGACAACCCACTACACATTTTTCACTCTGTTTTGTCTCTCTGCTGCTTAGTGGAGCTGTGCTTTTGCTGCCTCTACAGTGCCTTCTATTTTTTCTCTTGCTGTTCATCTGCAGTGCCTTCTATTATATACAGTGTATTACATATACACATATAATCCATGACCCTTTTTATCCTGGCATGCCCATGTTTGGTTTAAATATGAAACTAGTACCTGAACAACACAATTCTTGAAACTTTTTTTTTGCTTGGTCAGACAAAATTTCTGTTCTAATGTTCATGAATATGTGCTTGCGGAGCTTCATACAAATCATATGCTTACTAACAAATCACAACCCACCCAGTTCAATCCTGAAATTTATCCAGTGGATGGCATCTTGCATATTCAGTTTCAGAGCTGCCCAGAGGATTGTTTAGCATACTGCTAAAGTATAATTTTCATTAAAGCACTACACAGCAAAGAACATCAGAACCAGAAAACGACAGCTTCAAATCTACTGCACTCAAAGCACTGCACACTGCAAAGCAGCACACTAAACGGCTCCAACCCACCTCAAAACTCCACACACCACTGCACTGCAAAGAGCAAAACACAGAATTCAGCAAAGCAGGCACAAAACCACATTGCTCTGCACTACACAGAGCAAGCATGGGAAACTACAAACAAAGCAAAGGGAAAACCCCACTACCGAGCAAAGCAGAGCACACCTCAAAACACTGATTGTTTTTTATTTTGCTATACAACCATCTGATTGTTTT
>QPKB01000006.1:9890331-10027021 GCA_003546025.1 Camphora micrantha | reverse complement strand
TAAAGGAGTTTGCAGAAGAGGCACAAATAGACTCATACAGTCCATGGACAGAGGAAGCATATGTGTTGCCACTCCAAGTCAGAATGCTACCCCACCCTATCGCTTCTAGAATAGCAGGGACGTCATAGTCTACAAGATCATTAACTATGCACATTTTCTCAACTATGATCCCTTTGCTCCTAAAGGATTTAACAACAGAGGATGGAGAAGGTATGGGATTAAAGCGAATCACGGAAGGAGGAGGAGCTTCGGGAGAGGAAGATGGAGATCTACGAGAAGAAGAAGCTTGTCCTGTTTTGGACTTCTTGCTAGGCCTCTTAAATGTCTGCTTGGTGCGAGCCATTGACAGTCAAAGAGAGAGGATGCTCACACAAGTCTGAAAGCCAAGACAGTTGCCTCAAAGATTTGAAAATTTTGGTTCAGGCAATTTGACAAACAGTTGGAGTGCAGACTTTGAAGCTAAGAGTTTTACAATCTACAATTGCCCAAAGGTGTGCACAACTGGCTACACACACTCCTGAAGGAAGAAAGAAGACATGACTGCAACAAGAGATCAGTCAGAAGCTTCAGAAAAATGAAAATAAGTGGGTTTTGAGACTTCAAAAACAGTGCAAAGAGCTAGACAGTTGCAGCACCTGGGACGACCAGACTGGGAGTTCTTGAGTCAGCAAGAAGAAATGCACACAACCTGAAACATTGTGCCTTCAGCTGAGAGAGAAGGAGAACGAGTGAACGAATGAACAGGAAGAGAGGGAACCACCAGAGAGAGACATTGACAGGGACGACAGAGAGAGAGAGAGAGAGAGAGAGAGAGAGAGAGATTGAGCCAGCAGAGAGAGAGAACTAGCAGACGAAGGAGAAGAAGCTAGAGGAAGAAGAAGAGGATTAGAAGAGGTTAACCCAGAGGGGAAGCAGGAGAGAAGGGAAGAAGGGAACACCAGTCCAGGGGCGGTCGACCTGCTAAAGGAGGGAAAAACTGGGAAATTCTGAATGGAACAGAACAGCCCAGCGCAACTTATTAAGTTGCTGGGCGCGCTTGTCCGGTCTACCGGCCAAGCCATGTGGTCGATGGGGCCAACAGGGCAAACCTGACAGCAGAACAGGAACAGAAAGAAGAAATGTCCTGAAAATTTCAGAGACAAACTACACTGAATCTCCCCCTAACCCAGCTATCCTACAAGCTTAAAAAGAAGTAGAAAAGAGATTTTATAAAATCAATTCTACAAATTTCCTTTTGACATACAAAAGACTTGTAAGACTAAGAAAAGATTTTTCAAAAACATTTAATTTGATAAACATTGGTTTACTATGAATTCAATCAAATTTAAACACATTTGAAAAACAAATCAATTGATTAAAAAGATTTAACTTTAATAGAACTTTTTCAAATCAAATTGATCAACAAAACATGCATTTTATCATAAAATACCTTTTGAATTCAAAATGCATTAAACAACATGTAAACCTAAAATAACTGAAACTTAAAGAAGATACTAAGAGAATAACAAAGAACTAGATTCAAGACCACCAACACATTTGACTAAGAGAAAAGGAGTGGTCCTATCTAATTAAGAGATCTTAGTATTTGTCTAAAGGTCTAACCTTAGGTATCCATCTAAGGTCTTGAACTTTTAGGTCTATGTTTGAAATCCTACCCAACTAGAGGAGATGGAGATTTAATTCTTTTAGACTTGTCATCATATCTTTTAGGTTTGACCTCTTTAAATTTAGATTGATGATTTGTCTTAGGAAGTTGGTGCTTCATTTTCTTTTTACTCTTCTCACTTCTTTTAGCTTTTCCTCCCTCTTCTTGTCTTTTGAACTTTAATTTTAATTTTTCAACCTTTTTCAAAAGATTTTTCATTTCCCAAAGATAGAGGAGGTAAAGTGAGAAGTTTTTTGTTGATAGATTTATTTTGACTATTTATGTTTTGTTTAGTCTTCTTAAAATCTATCTTAGGAGACTCTTGATGAAATGATTTAACTTGTTTGAACTTTCTAGAGTCTTCCTTTGATTTTAATGTCTTACCCTTCATTGATTTAGTTTTAACTTTCTTAGGTTCAAAGATGGGTTGAGACATATGACTTTTCTTAATTTGCACTCAAATTTGAAATGCCCTTCATTACCACAATAGTGACATTTTGTTTTGGGCAAGGGAGAATGAGTACTAGATAATGAGGACTCACCTTTCACAAAAGTGTTGGTGAATTTAGGGTCATGTGAAATATTCCTATTGTAACCAAGACCCGTCCTATCTCTTTGAGATTTACCCAATCTAAATAATTTTTCAAATTTCTCTTCACCTTGGGTAAATTTGCACTCATACTTTTGTTTGTAGCTTTCAAGTTGAGTGACTTGCTTTTTAAGGGTTGAATTTTCATTTTTAACCATTATAAGTTCATTTTCAAATCCCTTACGTTTGTTTAGTTCTTCATGGGCAAGTTTTAACTCAAGTTTAAGTTTATTAACATTAGATCCAAGTTCCAAGGTTCGCAAATTACTTTGATCATTAGACAAGTTTAATTTGGATTTTAAATAGATAATGTTTTCATCTTGTCTTTTTAAAGTATCTCTTAGAGTTAAGTTATCTCTATTATGCTCATCATAATTTGACTTCATATTATTTAGTTCATCTTGAGCATTAGATAAGTCTTTCTTAGAGACACTCAACTTGGATTCTAAATTGTTAAAGTCTTTGTCTTGCCTTTTTAATTGATCTCTTAGTTCTAAGTTTTCCTTATCACATCCTATCTTTAATTCATTTAGTTCATCTTGAACATTAGATAGGTTATGTAAAGAGATCATGAACTTAGATTCTAAGCAATGT
This sequence comes from Camphora micrantha, assembly GCA_003546025.1. Classification (NCBI taxonomy): domain Eukaryota; kingdom Viridiplantae; phylum Streptophyta; class Magnoliopsida; order Laurales; family Lauraceae; genus Camphora; species Camphora micrantha. The sequence continues at coordinate 10,024,193 of QPKB01000006.1, read as the reverse complement.
ATTATTTCTTCTTTCTCTCTAAGTTTATCTTTTGAAGAGACTAATTCCTTGTTTAGTCTTTTAGATTCTTCTTCTAATCTTTTATTATTCTTATCAAGCTTTAAGGACAATGTATACAATTCATCATAAGCTTGGTGAATATCATCTTCATTTTCATCATTTTCTTCTTCTTTTAAGTCAAATTGAGATTCATTAATTTGAACGTTTGAATCTCCAATAGATGGCACTACAGGAAAATGTAGTTTCAGCGTCGAAGTTATACCGGCGGTCACTTAATTCGGACGCTGTAAGTCGACATTACCGCTAAAAAAACATTGACCTGCGCTGGTGCCCCTCATCGTTCCCTCTCTCGCTCATCGTTCACTCTCTCGCTCGCTCCGTCATCTCTCCCTCTCTGCGCTCTCTCCCTCTCTGCTCGACGCCGAAACCCTCCCTCTTCCTCATCTCTCCCTCTCTCGCTCTCTCCCTCTCTCGCTCGCTCCCTGCTCACAACAACCCTCTCTCGCTCTCTCCCTGCTCACGCATCGCTCTCTGCTCTCTCCCTGCTCACGCATCGCTCTCTCTGCTCGAGCCTCTCTTCCTCATCGATCTTCCAAGGTACCTTTTTTCCATTGCTTTTACATGCGATTTTCTAGGGTTTGGATCTCTCGTCTCGATCTTCTTCACGTCTTCATGTCTTTCGTTTTTAGGGTTTTATCTATTGTTATTGTTATTGATTTTACATGAAGCTGTTCGGATTCCACCTGAGCTTTCAGTAGTTGTAATTGGTGGTTTTCGTTCCATGTGATTTTCTAGGGTTTATGGAGGTCTGTTATTTCTGCTCAAGAGGACTTTGATCCTTGGATTCGTTAGAGGGTTCAATAATGGTCATCGTGTTAGGTTTTGGCATAATGAGTGGTATGGGCAGTTTGTATTGAAAAATCAATTCCCAAACTTGTATTTTGGTGGATCAGAGACAAGAGGCTTTTTGTTGCTAATAATTTTTGTGGTTTTGGTGGAGGTGTAGTTTGGGAATTTTCTTTTCGAAGAAACCTAACTGACATCTAAGTTTCTGACATTGCTGCTTTGCTTGACAGTTTTTATAAGGTCTATTTGTCAGTTGGTAGAGCTGATGAAAGGCTTTGGAAACTTGATGTAAAAAAACAGTTTTTAGTTAAGTCATTTTATAATGTTTTGGTTGACAGTTATGGTAGATTGGAAGGCTGGGAATCTCTTTGGGTTTCCTATGTTCCGCCAAGAGTGTTGGTTTGTTTTATGGGTGGCAAGGAAGGATAAAATTCTGACTATAGACAATTTTTGAAGGAAGCATTTTTTAGTAAATGGGAGCCCTCTCAGTTTAAAGGATGAGGAAACGGCGCATCATTTGTTAATTCAATGTTAGTTTGCTTATAAAGTTTGGGTTGCTATGTTAGTTTTCTATGACATGAGTTGTGTGATGCCTAAGACTGTGGAAGATGTTTTTCTTCAATGGCGTTTGCAAAGTAGGTTGGTTTGTAGCAGAATTTTGTGGGATTTTAGTTTTTTTATGCACAAACACTTTTATTGTTTACAAGACATGTGGTTCTTATCCATTGTGTATGTGCGATCATCCTAATGCACTGTTTCTTGGCTTTGTTAGCCTCTTGCAATGCTATAATGAGCTGGAGAGATTGACAAGGAATTTTTTTTTAGTCCATGAAATAAACTTTGCTAATTTTAATTGCTGGCCCCAAGCTTGGATAGAGGAGGAGTGTTTCATTAGGTGGGTTGACAGGGAGCATAGAACTTTTGTCGGAACCCAAACATTCTAAGTTCAAAGTATAAGAAAGTAGAAAGCATTTGTTTTCGATTGAAAAAATTTATAATAACATTTTATAGGATGCTAACATATACTTACATTCTATGTTTTGTCAGTGCAAGCTTTGAGCAGTCAAATGGGTGGATCTTTTTGTTTCGAAGTAGGTGTTTTTGTTGCAAATGTGGGATCTTTTAGCTTGTAGAGATTTTGGACCTGTAGATCATGCATATTAGTATAAAAATAGGACAAGTACTGAAATGAGAAGGGAAATCTAATAAAGACCATAATGTTGTCAGTTTAATATGCCTCTCAAAATCTAGATTATGTTAATGTATACAATGGGTATGCAACACACATAAATCAACTAAGTTCACTGAAGTTAATCAAAAAAATAATATTTTGTGGGTTGTGTTCTTAGCTTGGTTGGTGTTGCTTGACTTTTTTCTTCATGTAACGGTTGTTTTTCTGTCTGGAAGATCCAAAACTGATACGGAAGCCTACAGTTGCTTGACTTTGTTCTGTTGTTTTGAAAGGCAAGAAGAGCTTTGAGGGCATTGAAAGGGTTGGTGAAGCTTCAGGCATTGGTGAGGGGGCACATTGTAAGGCAGCAAACGGCAGAGGGACTGAGACACTTGCAGTTGCTTGCTAGAGTACAGGCCAGAGCCCGAGCAGTTCGATCACATGCCTCCTTTGTCAGCAAGGGATCCCAGCACACCTTAGTGAGTGCATTTATCCTGCAGCTGGGTTGCTTCTTTTTTTTTTAATTATTATTATTGATATGATTTACAGAGTTCAGAATTTTTATGCTTCATCTAGGTAGTGGAGAAGTTAAAAAACATTTGCACTGCTTGGCCATTAGAGCTTTAATATTCATGATTAATTTGAAAACCCATCTTACTCAAAGGCAGGATGTGAAAGTACCTGCAAGTGTGCTTGGAGATGTTGAGGGTTGATGGCTTATTTTTGTGTGTGTATTTTCCTTTTGTTCTTCTTGTTTTTGATCAATATGGAACTTGAGTCTTTTCAAAGATGTTAGTTGAGAAAGTAACATTTGAATTTTGGTTTCCCACCGAATTTTTTTTCATCAGATAGTTTAAAGACATATTGAGACTAATAAATTTAGTTTGTTCTAAACCATTTATTTAAGAATAGTAAAACAATCCTTGACACATCCTCATTATCATATGAGCCTTGTCCTAACTAATTTGGCGTTAGTCATGAATTCCGTTTTGCCATTCGAGTTTATCCTAGGCTAAATCCTACGATAGGTTGCACTTAAAAACTATCCTTACTACATTAATACATGTCTTCTTCTGCCCACCATTTTTCCTTAAGAGGCTATCGACTTGTGTAGAGAAATTATTCCTCACCGGTGTCGTCGTTGGCCTGCATTAGACAATGTCTAAATCACCTCAAACAAGACTCGTAACTTATCATCTGTCAATGTTACAATTAAGTGCCCCCTAATGTGCTCCGTTTTTTATTCTATTTTTCATAGTTTTGCTACACATGCATCTGAACATTCTTATCTTCGCTATAGTCATTTTTCTGTTTGTTTGGGGCCCATATAACTATGGACATTTGCAAAGTATTTGACAAGATATTTTCTATTGTTTATTGTTAGTATTTAATGCAGCTGATAAGTTGTGTTTCTTTTTAGGAGACGTAGAAGATAAATATCCAATTTTCTAATTGATTTTAGTTTCTAATTTCAATTAATTTGGATAAAGGGTTGAAATTTATTTTCATTAGGCTTCTTTTTTTGGTAAATGTGATATTGCATAGTGGGCTCACCTGTGGACTTCAACTCCTTCAATTAAGGAGTTCTCTTAAGTCAGAGACTTTGGGGACCCAAAGCCCAGACTCTTTAAGAATTTTAAACATAAATGGGCTATGTGCTGCATCCTGATTGGAAACCTCACATTTTTAGTGAGTCTCACCTCAGGTAATTCAAATTCAAGGAGATGAGGGTGGCTATAGCATATTCACTTGCTTTCTGAATTCTGAGAATGATGGTTGTAAGTTGCCAAATTCCAATTATTGGATATGGAAAGAAATAGGAGACATAGTTTAACAGTTCTAATATGGGTTTTCCAGAAAAGTATGTCTGTTTATCAAATTTTTCATAAAATATTCTCTTGTAGTGTGAATGTAAAATCCTGCTCTAAACTCACATCATGTCTTGTGTGATCATGTGTTTTTGGTCGGTAGGTGACGGTTTGAACCGGATATTACGATGGATAAAAGTTGGATGCATAAGTCAAGATCGAGCCCTGAGTATCTAAATGGTGTTGTAGAATTCCTAAATTTTGCATTTGACCATGCAACGAATGATGACAAGATCCCGTGTCCATGCATTAAATGTTGTAACAAGTACTATAAGAATAGAGAAGATGTGCATGGTGACTTATTATGGAATGGGATAATGCAGAGATATATCAATTGGACGAGCCATGGGGAGGATATATATGAAGGTGAATATATTAGTGATGAGTCCGAGGAGGGTGATGATATGCATGAAATGTTACAGGATGCATTCGGAATGCCAAACTTAGATGGTGGGGAAAATAATGAATCATCGGAAGAAAGCATTCCGGATGAGCCCAACATGGAAGCACAGAAATTTTACAAACTTTTGAAGGATGCTGAGAATGAACTATATCCGGGTTGCACTAAATTCTCAAAACTTTCTTTCCTTGTACGATTATTTCACTTGAAGTGTCTTAATGGATGGAGTAACAAGTCGTTCGACATGTTACTTGAGTTATTAAAAGAAGCACTTCCCGTTGGTGAAATTTTGCCTAAGAATCACTATGAATCAAAAAAGATACTTCGGGATCTTGGCCTACACTACATAAAAAATAGATGCTTGCCCGAATGACTGTATGCTGTACTGGAAGGAATATGAGAATACGAATGAATGTTTCGTATGTGGTGAGTCTAGGTGGAAATCGATGACATGTTACTCTACTAAACAGGCTGTAACTTCGTCTACAAAGGATAAGAAGATAGCTGCAAAGATTTTGCGTTATTTTCCATTGAAACCGAGGCTTCAAAGGTTATTTATGTCTTCAAAAACAGCCGAGTACATGAGATGGCATGATCAGGGCCGCATAAAGGACGAGGTATTGAGGCATCCTGCAGATTCTGAGGCATGGTCAACTTTAGACGCTGTATTCCCGATGTTCGGTTCGGAGCCTCGTAATGTTAGACTTGGGTTAGCGAGCGATGGTTTCAATCCTTTTAATACTATGAGTATTGCTCACAGCACATGGCCGGTCATTCTCATTCCTTACAACTTGCCACCATGGATGTGTATGAAGCAATCATTTTTCATGTTGTCATTGCTTATTCCTGGCCCTAAGTCTCCTGGGAACGACATTGATGTTTACCTGCAACCGTTGATAGAGGAGTTGAAGGAATTGTGGACAGATGGAGTTGAGACATACGATGCCTCTTCAAAACAGAATTTCCAGATGCATGCAGCAGTCTTATGGACTATTAGTGATTTTCCCGCATATGCTAACTTATCAGGATGGAGCACTAAAGGGGAAAAAGCTTGTCCTTCTTGCAACAAGGACACATGTTCAGTCAGATTGAAGAATGGACGTAAGTGGTGTTACTTGGGAAATCGTCGATTTTTACCACATGATCATAAGTTCCGACACAATAAGAGATCTTTTAATGGATTTAAGGAATTGGGAAGTGTACCAAATGCATTAACCGGTGATGATGTACTTGATCAATTGCGTGACTACGAGCAAATCACATTCGGTAAGGCGGATAAGGATAAGATGGGGAGGAAGAGAAAAAGGGATGAGTGTAATTTGCCAAAGAATTGGAAGAAGAAGAGTATTTTCTTCCAATTGCCTTATTGGAAAGATCTTATATTGCGGCACAATCTGGATGTTATGCACATCGAAAAAAATGTGTGTGACAGTGTGGTAGGGACACTGTTGAACCTGGAGGAGAAAACAAAAGACACTTTAACAGCTCGTCTTGACCTAAAGTTAATGGGCATAAGGGAACATCTCCACCCAAAAGAGGAAGGAAATAGGTTGGTATTACCCTCTGCATGCTACTCAATGTCTTTAAATGAGAAAAGAAAGTTATGTCAATGCTTGAAGGAGGTGAAGGTTCCGGATAATTATTCGTCGAACATTGCACGATGTGTTCAGGTCAAACAATGCAAGATCTCGGGGCTGAAGAGTCACGATTGTCATGTTCTCATGCAACAACTACTTCCGATTGCAATACGTGGACTCTTACCGAAGGACGTGTGTTCAGTTTTGATTCAATTGTCTACTTTCTTTAGGCAGTTGTGTTCGAAAGTGTTGAAGGTCTCAGAGCTAGAGCAACTTCAATCCCATATTGTTCTAACATTGTGTAAATTGGAAATGATCTTCCCACCGGCATTTTTTGATATCATGGTTCATTTGCCTATTCATCTCGCCGATGAAGCCAAGTTTGCCGGACCAGTGCAATACCGGTGGATGTATCCAATTGAGAGGTCAGTATATATATATAATATAAACTTGTCATTTCAAGTTGTATTGGCTATAACATCAACAATTGTATTCCCATAGGTACTTGCGCACGCTGAAGTCATATGTACGTAATAGAAGTCGCCCGGAGGGTTCAATAGCAGAAGGGTACCTTTCAGAAGAATGTTCGACATTTTGCTCCAGATACTTGCAGGAGGTTGAGACAAGGTTCAACCGACCGGTTCGGAATTACGATGGTGGTGATGCTAAATCACATGAAAAGTTTTTCATTTTCGCAAGGACCGGTCATGCCTTAGGGAAGGCAACATTGCGCACGTTAAGTACAGATGAGTGGGAGCAGGCTCATCTATATGTGTTGAATAACTGTAATGACGTCGCCCCATTTGTTCGGTAAGATTGCTATATCCAAATCTAGTGAAACAATATATATAGTAAACGATACATTTTCCTTCCATTTGGATTATGATAAAAATGATTTATTGTGTAGGACACATAAGCAGATGATTAAGGATGCTCATGGTGGTCGTATAAGTGTTAGGGATGTGGATCGCAAGCATATCAAGGAATTTGGTAAATGGTTCGAACGCCATGTAAGTGTTGTATAAAATATGCATTTTTCCTATTATGCGTAGTCATAGTTATGAATAATGTGATTGGGATGTATTAATTTCCTTGTCCAATCCAAATAGGTTTCACAGATGCAAGTAGATGGTGAGCATGTAAATGAACAACTACAATTATTAGCTATGCCTCCCCTTCGAGCAGTGAGGTGCTTTAAGGGATACATCATAAATGGCTTTAGATTTCACACAGAAGATCGCGAGAGACAAAGGAAAACTCAAAATAGTGGAGTTTTCTTAACTGCAGAGACATCGAGCTTTGCAAGTGCAAGAGACTCAAACCCGATGACCGACAATGTTGGCTATTATGGTGTCTTAAAAGATGTTATTGAGTTGCAGTATATCGGAGGGAATCGGATCGTGTTATTCAAATGTGATTGGTGGGATGTAACGAACCATGGTGGTAGGGGAATCAAGCAAGATGAGTATGGATTCACCTGTGTGAACTTCACACGAACCTTAAATACCAATGAACCATTTATTCTTGCAAATCAGGCACAACAAGTTTTTTACGTCCAAGACACCAACGAGCCCAATTGGCATGTCGCGATAAAGATACAACCCCGAGACTTGTACGATATGGAGTCGGAAGTAGATCCTTGCCAACAAATTGAGCCCGATTTGCACATTGAGTCAACAGATATGGTAGACACCAATGATGGTGTTATCACTTGGAATAGACCTGATATCGAAGGAGTGGTCCTTGATGCAAATATTGTTCTTCCTCATCAAACCCAAGAACGTGAATTAGATGACTTTATTGATGATGGTGAGGGAGATGATACCTTTATTGACAACGGTGATGGAGATGGAGATGGTATCTCTATTGACGTTGGTGATGATTAAGATTGCTGGCAGGTAATGCAGTTGAGTTTAGATTCTTAATATTCTCAATTTCATTAAGTTTGGTAGTTGGTAGTTGTTTGCTTCTTCTTAAATGATTTTCTCAAGAAAAGAAGAAAGTGATTTAATCAAGTGTGTAAGTGATCTTTTATTGTATTCCATATTCTGAACATTTTTGGTGAATGCTCTTTTCAACAACTAAATTTGCAATCTAGTAAATAGATATAGAGGGCTGCCGTGTATGAGAGATAGCTTGCAATAATGGTTTTTATCCTTGCCATCTGAATTCTTGTTCAGATTTATAATTTTAACTATTTCATAGAGAGACCCCTTTCTTTGAATAAAGATACATAAAGCTGACTCAATTGTCTGTCTTTGAAAATGCAGAGGAAAGTTTTTAATGAGTAGTGATTTGCAAATGTGCCTTGTAGTCTAGGCCCATCAAACCAGCTATAGACTCAATTAACATTATTGATGGGAGTTCTTTCATAAAGACTTGCAATGGTGGACACTGGTGCCATTGTCCCTTGTTGCTTTTGGATCAATTGCAGATGTTTGATAGCTTTTTATGCATTTTAACCTTTGGGCTAGATTCTATGGTTGAAATGAATGTGGGCATGAAGCTCATATATAGTCTGTTTTTATATTAGATTTTTTCTCACAGTATCGTAAGAGTAATTTTCACATAAGCATCTCCCTTTATGTTAAATATATATTGTGAGTATTTGAAGGTCAAATCTAAACTTATTCAAATTCCTTGTGGGTTTCGAATTCAAGCTTGAGTTTGACCTGAATTAGAACAAGCCCAGCCAGGTTGGGCCATGCAGTTTTTTGCGACCCAAGTTATATTCCAATGCTATCATTCTTAGCAGCGGTCATTGTCATGGACATCATTCTCTGGAAATTGTTGCATAGGAAAAATGATGTGGTATTTCAAATTTGGGGTTTTTAAACTGTTTTTTTTTTAGATAACTAAAATTAATAAACAAGTACATACAAATACAACATATACTCACAATATGGAATTTAGTGTCTTTTGTTGATACCTCTAATGTTGATACCACATTATTGCCCATTTATTGTCTACTTATTTAATTCAAATCCATATTCTTGATGGATTATATTTGATTATGTGATTTAGGTAATTTAGAAGATTGCCATGATTCGTCGAAGCAGATCTAGTCAGAGTTCCTCCATACATCCCCGTCCACAGCCTACAAAGTCTGGGTCATCTGAGATCCAGAGTGAGCCTGCCCGTACAGAGGTTGGGGGGATTGGCAGCAGTTCAAGTAAGATGACTTAAATTTGATAGATCAAAGATACCAAATTATTCTTTAGTATTGTATCGGTTATCAACTCTTAAACTCTGAAAACAGATCCTATCAGTGGGAAAAAGAGGACTCGAGGGAGCAGCCGAGGCATTAAGTTGTTTAATAGGAGGCCCGATGATAAACTAATTGTGCAGTTCAATGCAGAAGGGCAACCTATAGGTGATAATGCTAGGCCTTTCGCCACATTATGTGGAATAATTGTAAGGACACCTGGTAATGCACCATTACAGGTTACGAAATGGGCTGACGTTCCAGAGCAATCAAAAGAGAAAATGTGGAAGCATATCCAGGTAAATAGTAATGAACAATTTATTTTTGAAAAAATAATTGATTACAAAAATCAAGATAGACTACTTCTCAAGTAGGTCAAGTATGTAGTGAAGTGGAGTGAAGTGAAGTGGAGATGATTTTACAATTACATCTCCCTTCTTTAGTTAATCACTTATCGTGATCCTTATTTAATCTTGAATCTCAGGATTATGCAGTGGTTGATGATGAGAGGAAAAAGTGGGTTCTACAAAGTTTAGGAAAGAAATACAGAGATTATAGAAAGGACATTAAGGATAAGTACTATTCTCCATGGAATACAGATGATGAACGACTTCAGCATAGACCCCCTGATGTTTCTAGTGAAGATTGGGCCTGGCTTGTGCAATATTGGGGCAGTCCAGAGGTTCAGGTATGAAACCATTGTTAAAATGTTTTAGTGAAAGAGTCCTTTTTGTTTGTGTCTTTAAATTGTTGCAATATTGTTGAATATATGTAGGCTGTGGCTTCGAAAAATAAGGCCAATCGTAGCTCCCAAAAACTTAGACATACAGGGGGGACTAAGAGTTTTGCTCGACATAGAGATGAGGAGGTACATGGGTTCAATATATTATTTATTATTTTAGAATTTACATTGACATTCAACTCTGTAATGAAATTAACTTTGCACATGGATAGACTCGGAGCAGGACTGATGGGAGTATACCTACTCGGGCAGATCTATTCATTCACACCCATAGTCGGAAGGACGGGACTCCTGTTGATGAGAAATCAACGGAAATCATTGTACGTCATTTGATAATTTTAACAATAAGCCTCAATTTGTGTATAATGACACTAATTAATTTTTCCGTTCAGTCAAAGTTTAAGGAACTAAGTGCTGCCCAAGAAGGAGGATCTTCTAGCTCCATAGGTGATGATATATATACTCAGGTGATGGGAGTAGAGCGGCATGGCCGTGTATGTGGATATGGGCTAGGTCCAACGCCCACTTCAGTCTTTGGCTCCACGTCGCGCCAATCTCAGGCCGCTTTTGATGAGTTGCAGACTGAACTAAGCTCAATGCATGAAAAACTCCAACAAATGGAGGAGTGGAAGAAGAACCAAGAAGAAGAGAAGCGTCAAATGGAGGAGTGGAAAAAGAACCAAGAAGAAGAGAAGCGTCAAATGGAGGAGTGGAAGAAGAACCAAGAAGAAGAGAAGCGTGCACATTTAGAAGAGATGAAGTTGATGCAGGCCATTATTGCTGAGATGAGACAACGGTTATCTCCCCATCGACGGGATCCTTCCGAAGGGGTAAAATACTTATTGATTGTTTACTTAATATTACCATGATTTTGCATTATATGATTTGTAAGAAGATAATTTAATTATTATTATTTTTTTTTTTTTTGTGTTGCAGGGAGCAAATTGATGATTGGGCAAAAGATGTTTCAGCTATGATAAAACTTGCTTGTTTAAATATCAGCTATGAGGTCTGTTGTTTTGTTCAACTTTTCATTTTATTGGATTGGCCTATTAAAATATAACTTCCAAACAATTGAAACTATTCTCTAGGAGGCTTTGGCCGTGTGATGAACATGGCTAATTCCCAAGGTAGGAGTTATTTTGAAGATTGGAACTTCTGGTTTTCTTTTCTTTTTGGATATTGGATATTCTAAAATAGTAAATTCTGAATATAAGAATCTGTGCTGGTTTTGTTGCAGGGAATTGTTGGATACATATGTGGTTCTGATGGACTTGATAGTTCAGGACTTAGCTCTTCAGCTGCTGTAAGTTCACTTTTGTATTAATATGTATGTATCAGCTACTCTGTGTGATACTTTAACTACTAAGATAATCTTTAGGTTTTTGGGTGATTGGTTGTTTGTGCATTTGTATTGCTTTCTGTGTTTTTCTAATTGGGGTTGTTTTGTTCTTCTTCTTTTTTTTTTTTTTTTTTTCTTCTGGTTTGTGGGCTTGATTGGATTTTTGTGCATTTGTATTGGTTTCTGGATTGGGTGGTACTGTGTTTTATTCATGTGTTTGTGTTGGGGTCTCGGGGGTGGTTTTGGTTTTGTTATTTGTTGATAGAAGAAGTGCTGTTTGTGTTTAGAGAATTGAAAAAAAAAAAAAGCTAATGAAAGAGATTAGATTTTGTTTGATTACTGTTGTCTTTTATAGGATTTATCAATGTACTGGGTTTTGGATTGTGGATCCTATCTTTCTTTCTTTTATCTTATGTTTATTTGGATTGGATTTTTTACTTATTTATTTATTGTAGTAGAAGTGCATTCTTCTGTGTTTTTGTGATTGAGGTTGTGATTTTCTTGGGTTTTTTTGTGTGTCTGTGTTGGTCTCTCTTCTATAGTTGTTGGATTTGGTTTATTTATTTTTGTCCATTGTAGACTCTCTATTTGTATTTGAGAGCAACGAGAGTTACAAAATGAAAGAAGATTACATTAGTCCAGTATTGGGTTTTTGGATTGTGGATTTTCTCTATCTTATATTTTTTTCGAGTTAGATTTTTTTTTTTTTATTGGTATTGGATTGTTTCTTTCTGTATATGTTTGCCGGTTCTGAGTCATTATTATGGGTTTAGTTCTGAGTCATTATCTTTTTCTTTTATATGCTTATAATACCAGATTTTGGGAAGGAACTCGCTGAATTTTGATGCATTGGGATCATTTACAAAGCATTGGGGGTGGGGCAAGTTGTTTTTCCATTAAAGAAAACAGGGGCACAAATCAACAGTGTGTCAGGGCATTATCCACTATCAACCAATATATACAAATAGACTAAACTGCATTACATTTTATAAACTGAAACATTTTAGGTACCACAGGGGTATTGATGTATCATAGAGGTATTAGTTCATTCTCCACTATCAGTGCATTTGAGCTATGCATCTACTCTTGAATTTCCTTCCTTCTGAATTAGACTAAATATGGACTTTTTTTGTACGATATTCTAAACTTGTATCATAGAAGTATTGATGCATTATATGAGTGCTATATTGGTCCAACATGGATGCAGGGCATGTACAAGTATTTAGGTATCATAAGGATGGGGCACACCAATAGTATGAGGAAAACAACCCACATAGAACAAGATTATTAGCTTTTACAGGCTTTATAATTGACAATGGGGAGGATTTCCTTAGATGATCCGGCCCTGACCTAAGCATCTGCTCTTAAATTTCCTCGTTCGGCAACACCTCCATCTCTGGTAGACTGGTTCATGGAAATTCACATCTCAAAGTAGATAACATTGCACATCAACAATCACCCAGATTCTTCATCTGTGTTATCTTTTAATCAAAATTTTCTGTCTATTTCTGTACTTTTCCCTATGTGGGTTTTCTTCCAAATCTTTATATCTTTGCCTTTCATCCCTCTCAATCTTGCCTCTCTAACATCATTTTCCGCCTATTTCGGTACTTTCCCTACGTGGGTTTCCTTCCAAATCTTCATATCTTGCCTCCTCCTCCTCTTTTTTTTTTTCTCTTAGTCTTTCCTTTGAGAGATGAGAGGGAGAAAGATTTGAGTGTTTTCACACTACTTTCCTTTAAAAATGAAAGGGTGGGAGATAGAATGCAAGAGGGGGAGAGAAGAGGGTCAGAGTTTGAGAGATGGGAGGAAGAGAGATTTGAGTGTTTTCACTTTAACTTTCCTCTAAAAAATGATAAATTATTGTTTATAATTTAAATTTTCTTTCGAGGTAGCTGTTGTTTCAGGAACATTCTGCGCTTAGCCGTTAATGATTTTGTGAATATTTGTTTATAGTGTATTCTAATATGATTTCTCTGTATGGTTGCAGGAACTTCTAGAACTCTAGGATTGGGTGGTCTACATCCATTACTTATGGATACTGTTTCGAAGGGAGATGTAGATGGGATTTTATTTTCTTTATACCCCGAGGTGCAAACCTCATATAATAGTTTTTAGACTGGTATCACCATATATTTTAGACTTTCCATATAAATTTCCTTGTGCAGTTTGTGTTGTCTACCTTAAAAGACTGATGCTTAAATGTATGAAATTTTCCTTGTTTTAAATGTGAAGCTTTTTTCCTTGTTTTAAATGTGGTATTGTTGCTTTTGAGTTAAGAATGCATTTGTGGTATGCCAGTGCATGTTAATGCTTAGAGGATGTGGTTTGCTTGAGCTTTCTTCCTGTAAATCTTGTTGAATCTGAGAAGGGAGGGGGAGGGGGATTCCTTTGATTCTCCTTTTCGTTTGGTAAATATATTTATGAATTTGGTAAATACTTAGGGAGGTTGGATTTGGTCTTTTTTTTTTTTTTTTTTTCGGTTGGTTGGGTGTATTTGTGTATTTGGTAGATATTTTTGTGCTTTATGCGGGCTAATATTTGAAAAAAAATAAAAATACTGCTTTTAGCGGCGGCCATATGATCGCCGCTAAAAGCAGCATTTTTTTTAAAAAAATATACCTTTTAGCGGCGGCCAGGTTTTTAGCGGCGGCCATTTTCGATTTTACCGGCGGCCACTGGCCCCCGCTATTATTGTTTTATCTTTTACCGGCAGCCACTGACAGCCACTGGCCGCCGGTAAAACCTATTTTTACCGGCAATTAACGAGCGCCATTGCAACTTTTACCCACCCGATCTGTACCGTCGCCAAGTGGGGGCCATTGTGACTGCCGCTATGGGTTTTACCGGCGGCCGCAACCACTTTTACCGGCGGCCGCCGGCCCCCGCTAAAAGCAGTTTTTCTTGTAGTGTGAAGTCAAGTTAAACATCCCATCAAAAGTACTTTTCCAAAAAATTCCCACCATCTTTTCCAAAAAAAGTAAAAAAGCAACTACACTTACTCACTAAAAGACAAAAAAACTCCATTTCCCTATACAAAAAGTCAAAAATATTCCATCTCAAACAACCAAAAACAAAATATCATCATAACTCACTTATATTTTATTCATTCTTTTCATTTCACTTCACTTCACTTTATTTTAAAAGTAAATTATCAAACAGGCCTTAAGGGATATGGTGGCTTGATTCCGTGTTCCTTTAGTGAATCCTCTTCCTTTACTTTGGCGAGGATATTGTCAACGTCCTTTTTGGTAAGGGCGCGTAACTCATTTACCTCCTCTTCGTGGTGACTTGGAGGAGCTTCATTATTCGGTGGACGTTGGAGGGTAAGAAGTAAGTTCTCCATGAGAGCTTCTATCCTCTGCTGTCCCTGCTCCAGCTGCTGGATGCGTGCGGCTACGTCATCTTGCGGCGGAGGTTGCTCAGCATTTGTGACTAAGACGTTCATCTTTCGAGAGTCGAATGAGGATATCGTCTTGGTGACTGAGCTGGAGCTCATTCTTTTGGATAAAGAGCTCGAAGAGTGATTGCTCCGGTGTCCTTGACTTGAAGGAGTGGGAGAATCTTCTCTATGTCTTCGCGCCCGGGAGACGCTGCGAGTCACCGGTCGCTTGACATGGAGTTTTGTTGCTGACTTCTGGCGCCTTCTGGTTTTGCCAACCATATGGACAGTAGCAACTTGGTTGGGTGCTTCTTTTTCGACCCATTTTTTAGAGACCTGGAGCGTGGAGTGCTGGGCTCTTTGCTTCTCTAGTCTCTTTTGCCGATACGCCGCGCGGCGACGCATACGACGAGCGATTTGAGCTTCAGTTAGCTCGGGCTGTGCTCTAGCCACGAAGGAGGTGGTCCCTCGGGCGCAGCAGCCGAGCTTGTCTTCTTTGTAATTTGGCAAGGACAGGATCTGGATGCGGTCCTTAGCCTGTCGCAACAAAGCTTTAAATTTGGCGAGCTCGGCCCCTGTTGAGATGAAGGGCCGAGCTGCAGGAATACAGGCCTTGACAGATTCTCGCTGTGGCCTGATGATGCACGACTTGATCTTGGGCTTATAGGAATAAGCCGGCTCGTGCTGGGTGGATTTTGTTTGGTGGAGGGCTGGTTTCTCCTCTTTCGTGTACGAGAGAGGGTAGAACCGGTTCTCCTTGAGCGGGGCCAGGTATGCTGGCCTTGCAGATCTTTGGGACCTTCTTTGTTTTGGAGAAGGTCTTGGAGACCAAGTCCTGAGGTAGACCTGGTTTCTTGCAAGCTGAGGTTTCGCGAGGTTGTCGCGGGCTTCAGTCTTCTTGGCGGTTGCCCTTGGTGTCACGGTAGTGACGCGCCCAGGGGCGGTTTTCTGCTTCTTGGCAGGGGTTGTTTCTTCTGCGGGAAGTGGGAAAGGTCCCAGCGACCCGAAGACGATGGACCGGGGAGAGGAGGTCGACCCGGTGTCCTATGTGTTACCGAAGGAAGTGACACTTCGGCCGCTGGCGAGGCGCTTAGGAGCGCATTTGTTTTGCTTCTCTTGAAGCATCAGCTGGTACTTGTTCTCGTCGAAGGTGATTGTCAGCGAAGCTGCCATGTTAGTTTTGAAAAACCTTTCTGAAACAAGACCGGATCCATTAGTAATCACAAGAATGTGGTGATCATAAATGGAAATAAACTATGGTTTTTTTCTTTTCAATTTGCTCGAGGGGACAAGGCCCGGCCCAAGCAAGATGAAGAAGGCAAAAAGCCATAGAGTATACAATTGTTCTAAACGCGAGTATGAAAGGCTCAGAGTGAGCGTTCCAGTGACTGCTAGAAGCAATTGTGAACCTTAATTCAGATTACCGAGGAGTGAGGCTCACTCGAGGTAAAATGATATAAGGTTGGGAGTACAAATGTGTCGGTCGCGAATACAGTAGACCCAAGAGGGCGTACTAGCACCGCTAGGCACAGATGTTGTAAATCGCATCCTTGAAATGGACACGAGATGGGATTTTTTGAAAGGTCAAGGTTGGGTTCATAAAAGAGAGCAAATGGCACTCCGATCCGAAAACGTGCTCAACATTTCTGCGAGCACAGAGTCCGAAAGGGAAATAACCAGAATTTCTCGAATCTGGACCCAACAATGACGGAAGTTTTTTTTTTTTTTTTTTTTTTTTTGAAAAGGATCAGATTCATCAAAGAGAGCAAATGACGTTCCAACCTAAACACGTGCTCAACATTTCTGCGAGCACAGTAATCCGAGGTGGAAGAGGTCAAGATTTCTCGACTTTGAACCCAAACGTGACAAAAGTTTTTTTTTTTTTTTTTTTTCGAAGATTTTTTTGAAAGTCAGTATCGGATTCATCAAGGAGAGCAAATGATGTTCTAATCCAAACACGTGCTCAACATTTCTGCGAGCACAGAGTCTGGAAAGGAAGAGATCAAGATTTCTCAAATTTGAACCAAAAATCGACGAATTTTTTTTGAAAGTCAGTATCGGATTCATCAAAGAGAGCAAATGATGTTCCAGTTCAAACACGTGCTCAACATTTCTGCGAGCACAGAGTCTGAAAAGGAAGAGATCAAGATTTCTCAAATTTGAACCAAAAATCGACGAATTTTTTTTTTTAGGGTTTGAGAATACATCGAGTTCTCACGATTCGTTCTTATGAAACCAATGTTGATAGATCAGCCCCCAGGTAAGGGTAGGATTACTTAATGAACCCGTTTGGAGGACCCTTACCTAGAACAGCCTAGCTGTCTCCAAACTCTGGACAAGGCTTTTCTTAGGTCAACTTCGATCAAAGAACGCAATCGGTAAAACTTTCGTGTTCTCAAATGCATCCCCGTTTTTTTTTATGGACTCATCAGAGAGAGCGAATGGTCCGTTCCCAGTCTGAACAGGGGCTCAAACAATTTCTGCGAGCCCTAAGTCAGAAAGGAAAAGAAAACCAAAATTTCTCAAATTTGGATCCAAAAGAAAGAGGAAATTTTTTTTGAAAACCTGACAAGTTTGAAATCAGATTTTTTTTTTTTTTTTTGGAACTCACCAGTGAGAGCGAATGGTCCGTTCCCAGTCTGAACAGGGGCTCAAACAATTTCTGCGAGCCCTAAGTCAGAAAGGAAAAGAAAACCAAAATTTCTCAAATTTGGATCCAAAAAAGAGAAGATTTTTTTTGAAGATCTGACAAGTTTGAAATCAGATTTTTTTTTCTTTTTTTTTTTTAATGGAACTCGTCAAAGAGAGCAAACGGTCCCTTTCCCAATCTGAAAACGTGCTCAAACATTTCTGCGGGCACTGAGTCCAAAAGGGAGGAGATCGAGATTTCTCGGATCTGAATTCAAAGAACAAGAGAAGATTTTTTTTTTCGAGAAGGAGAAAGATTGGAAATAGACTTTAAAGAAAGAAATTTCCAACAAAAACAAAGATCCCATCTCATGTTTTTTTTTTTTTTTTTGCGAGATTCAACATTGGCCGCCAACTAGAAAGGTGTCAAAGAATCTAAGTTCATGTTCTCAAATGAACGTGTCCCACCGGGTGTGCCAGCTTGATGGACCCGATTTCTTCCCTCTCTCCCGCTGCCTCCGCCCCGGGTCTTTCGGGGTGCGGCGGAGGGGAGGAGAAGAAAAGATAAAGGGTAACAACATCTTTCTTTTTTTTTGTACGGGTATGCCAATTTCACTTTTCTACTTGGAATTTAGAAACGGTGATCCGAAGATCCACCTTCACAAGTAGAAAGGGGAAATGAAACTTTTTCTAGTTTCTATTGCACACATATTTTAAGAAAAGAGACAGGTTTTTTTTGAATGCCGTGAAAGGCGATTTCATTTGTTTGCCGTGAAAGGCGGTTTTGCCGTAAAAGGCGATTTACAAGTCTTATTCATTATGAAAGACAAGAATTGTGATTTTTGTCTCTAAAAGAAAAATAAAGTACAATAGAAATCAAGAAAAGGAATCTGACTTCTCATTCGATTGTGGGGACACGTTCAGATCGATGGTCGCGAGTCATGTATGGGCTCCTCCATCGTCCATGCAGATGAGAACACGATGCTAGGATTCTTGGCTTGGCTTTTTAACCTCAGATTTTTAAAGGACAAAGACCAAGAGAAGGTCTTATATCCGATAAAAAGCTAAGTAAACGGGCTAAAAAGCCACGTTTTAGCCATGTTGGTAGAAGAAGGGAGGTCCTTGGGGGGGTGGCCCCCCAAGGGTGCTTCAATCACCTTTAGGTGGTCTTTGCAGCAGAGTTGCAGGGCTTCTGGATTTTTTGTCTTCTTCGGGGGGAGAGCGAGAGCTAGATCCGGGCTCCTTTCCCTTTGGAATGCCCTCCTATTTATAGGCCTTTGGTAGCCATTTAGGAGGGTTTATGAGCATTGAATGCATTAATGCTCATAATGGGAGGAGTTACAAGTTTTTAAATTACTTGTTTTGTAACTCCTTTTTCCTTGAATTTGATTGGCCGATGGAGAATAATGAGCCTTTAATTGCCTTCAATCCCCATCATGGGAGGAGTTTCATGGCTTTAATGCCATAAATCCTCTGACTTGTAACTCCCATTTGCTTGCTTTTGATTGGGCCGTCCAAAATAATGAGTTAATGACCGCATTAACTTGTCATAAAACGGGTCATTTAACCTCATTAATTGGTCGCCAAGTCGCTTGAAGAGTCGCGGCCCGCGCCGCGTCTTTTGGAATTCTTCTTGCGATGATCGCCGGTGGATCCACATGTTGTTTGATGTCGGATGGCGATGCAATTTCAGACATTGATTAATGTCAACGTGCCGGCAACATCTGTCCTGTCGATTTCACGATCGGGCGGGCAGAAAAGTGTGCTTTCTTTGTCGGCCGGTTGGCGATTTCGAGGCATCTAATGATCATCCAATGATTTCGGCGGCGAATCCGTGATGTTGACGAAGATCGACGGATTTTCATGCACGAAAAATCAGATTTTGGAAAAAATCACAGGGGCCAATCAACTCGAAACGCGAAAAGTACCCGAAAAAAAGGGGTTTCCGGCGACTTTTGGGTCGCCGGAAATTTCATGGTCGCCGGCGACCATGGGTCGCCGGCGACCATGGGCCGGCGACCCTGGGCCATGGTCCTGGGCCTTGGGCCCATTTTTTGGCCGCCTTTCGGTCGCCGTTTCTTCGCCGTTTTTCGATCTTTTTTCATTCTTTTTTCTTCTGTATTTTTCCTGACATTTCCCCTCATTTATTGGCCTGATTCTCTTGAAGAAAACCCGACGAGAAGCCGCGCAAATCGGAGCACAAAGTTTCCTATTTTTCTGGAAAGTCGAAGACTTTGTTGTGCGGTTTTGCCGATTTTTTGTCAAGCATTGAAACTAGGTCAAACGATGTCGGAATGACCTGAAATTTGACGTGGAGCTTCTTGAGCAGTAGATAGGACCAACCATAGGCTTTGGTTTGAGTTTTGAAGCCGTTCGGGGTCCCGCAAATGCTTGCCTTAATTTCGCCATGAGAGAAATGCCGAGCTTTGACTTTTGGTCAACCGATGTCCGATTGACCTGAAATTTGACAGGGAGCCTCCTGAGTGGTAAGGAAGACCAACCATGGGCTTTGGTTTGAGTTTTGAAGCCTTTTGGGGTCCCGCAAACGCTCGCCTTGATTTCACCTCGAGGAAAATGCCGAGCTTTGAAACTAGACCAAACGATGTCCGTTTGACCTAAAACTTGACAGGGGACCTATTGGAGTCATTTTGGGATGATCCATTAGCTCCAATTTGGATGCCATGATTCCGGGGTGCTCCGTTGCCGGTAGGCTTGTTTTTGCTTCCTGAGAGTTGATGAAGGGTCAAACGTCGTCCGTTTGACTTGAAATTTGGCAGGGGGCCTTTTGGAGGTATTTTGAGACCATCCGTAGGCTCTGATCGAAGTTTTGAACTCTTCGACACTGTCGCTGCCGGGAGCTCCTGCCTGGCTGTCGAAGGAGTGAAGTTAGGCCAAATGATGTCGAAATGGCCCGAAACTTCATGTGTACCCTTCTTTTGGCTGCTTTGAAGGATCTTGTAGTTTTTGTTTTATTCTGACAAGATCTGGTGCTTGAAGTGGCGCCTTCCTATTTATGGCAGGATGTGGCTCCATGTAGCTTTTGGTGTTGAAGGGACATAGTGACATTTTTTGGTGTCAACAACACCGTTCTTCGACGAAAGCTGAAGAAAAATTAATTGGAGAAAATAAATGGGTGGTTCTTCTTCTCGTCTAATGTGATGCCGACAACACACGACGGTTGCCTTGTCACATTGATTTGGGTCTCTTTGGGTCTCTTTGATGTAGGGTCAATTCAGGGTTCTGAGTTAAAGTCCAAATAAAGGTTAATCCTCACATAGCAAAATCATAGTATCTCCAAGTAAAGTGAAATAAATAAAATAAAGAAAATAAAGGGGGAGGTACCAAATATTTAAGAAGAGGATCGGCCCCGTTCCCGGGTACCCCCTTCTAATCCCTTGGCAAAATAGGGTTTAAAGGCTGACTTTTGAAATCCAAATGATGATGCAAATGAGACTTTGACTTGTGATTTCTGTGTTTTTCGTGTGCGATACACGAGTGACAAAAAGTGAAAGGCCAATGGGCCGGAATTGATTGGAGGTGGCCGATGGGCCGTAATTGATTAGAGGTGGCCGATGGGCCGTAATTGATTAAAAGTGGCCGATGGGCCGGTGCTTATTTTAGGGTGGCCGATAGGCCGTGATTGTTTAAAAGTGTGTGTGAAATCACTCATCTCATCTCGTTATTCTCATTTATTCAATTTTAGAAATCAGTTCTTCATTCCCTTTTATCATTAAGTTCGATTAAATACTTGGCACCTAAGGTGGAGGAAGAATTAAAGGAAAAAACTTTTTGGGTTTATTTTGTTTGTTTTGTAGTTTTATGGATTTTTGAAATTGGGGCTAAAAGGGCCTAACTAGGGAATTTTTACTTGGATCTACATAATTAATGCTTTATTACTGATCATCGGAATAACGCAAACCTAAAGTCCTAGACCGCCCACATCAGCTTTCCCGGTCCCCTAAAGGAACAGAAAAAGTGATGGGACGCAGCCTAATGCTCCACTCTACCTAATGAGGGAAACTGATCAAATCCTGGGGTGCAAATAGCTAAGCTTAATAGTTTCTACGCCTAAGTAGCTTGTCAATTATGATCTTAATTGGCTTAGTTTATTTTAAGTTATGATTTTGATTAAGAATTATTTAGGGGGTAGATTAAGGCTGTCTTAAGGTTCTGTTTTAATTGTGGAAGGTTCTGAAGTCTCGGGTTTTAATTCAAATAATGAAAAAAGATGTCAAAACTAGCGAAACAGGGTTATCGGAGGACTTGGGCGCATCCGTGGTGGCGCCTAGGTCCCCTGGATGACTTGGGCGCACAGGCAGTGGCGCCCAAGTACCAAGTTCTGCATAATTTGGCTAGTGATGAAGATATTGATGTTAATTTCGGAATACGAGGAGTTTTGCTAAGTGTAAGCTTCTGTTCTAATGTTCTTTTACGTTTTGGATTGATTTATTTTAATAATCTTAAGTCCGGAACTCGAAACACAATCGGAATTCACCACTTAGATTTGACAGAGGACTTGGGCGCACATATGTATGCGCCTAAGTGTTTCTGTGCACTTGGGCGCACCAGCAGTGGCGCCCAAGTCTCAATTTGATACTTTTTGATCTTCCGACTTTGGTTCGAGACTCTGAATCTGTTTATATTAATGAGATTTTAAATTTCAAGGCTGTTGTTGGTTTGGTAAAGGTTTTGAGATGTTGATTTGGGTCGAGATTTGAAACGAATTTGGACTCAGTGATCCCGGAGCTAGAAATGGACTTGGGCGCACCTATGGTGGCGCCTAAGTCCTTCTGGGTGACTTGGGCGCACCTACAGTGGCGCCCAAGTGGTCAGTCTGTGAGTTTCGGTTCTTTCTTAGATTCGTTCCCCTAAATTTGGATTTTTAGGTGACCTATGTCAATAAATCTTGGATCTTAGGTTGGTTTCAAGTTTCTAAATCTTAAGTATGGTAATGGTTTGAATTCGTGAGCTGAAACGTAACCGAAATGCGTCTCAGGATTGGACCAGGGACTTGGGTGCACTTATGGGGGCGCCTAGGTGTGTTCCGTGACTTGGGCGCACCTGTGATGGCGCCTATGTGTGTTCTGTGACTTGGGCGCACCTGTGGGGGCGCCTATGTGTGTTCTGTGACTTGGGCGCACCTGTAGTGGCGCCCAAGTGTCAGTCTACTAACTTGTTGTCTCTAGGGTGTTTTAAGTCAATTTTGGGTATTCGACTTTAGTTTCTATTGGGAGATGTTTTTATTATATTTTTTTTTTTGGGATTTAATTGGTATATCGTCTTGATGGGGATTTAAACTAGGAATTGGTGATCAAGATTTGATTAAAGCTTGGTTAAGGGCTGAATTTAGTGTTGTTAATTGGATCTCGTTGATTATGGTCTTAATAAATTAGAGCTTATTAATTAGGTTTATTAATTAGGACTTTAATTGGAACTTGTTGATTAAGGTTTTATTCAATTAGGGGTTTTATTAGAAGTTGTTAGTCATTTTTAAGGATTTAATCAATTAATTAAGTCTATGAATTTTAATTAGATATTTTAATTAGGTGTTTTAAGTTAATTAAGTGTTTTAAATTGGAATTGGTCAAGTTTATTAATTTACTTAGGCGTGAAGGGAAAAACCTTGGATAATTCTACTACTTCTTTTAATTACTTTTTTTTTTCTTCTAATTACTAGAGAGTAAGATGAGAGGAGAAGTGTTTTATAATTTTGTAATTTTTCTCTTTTCTATTTTTTTGGTTTTATATGCAGAAGTAATGCAACCTAAATTAAGAAATAACCTAAGGTCTTCTACTTAATGTCTACTCTATTTCCCCCTTTTTTTTTAATAGGCTTTTCTATTTCTTTTAATTTTTTTTTTTTGTTTTCTTCTCTAATTACTAAAGAGCAAGATGAGAAAGGAAGAATTTTATGCTTTTATGATTTTTTTTGGTGTGTTTTATGCAATATTAATGCAACCTAACCTAAAGTGTGATGATTCAATAGTTCGAGGTCTAGAAATTCAATAATCAGTCATAGCCATCACAGAGATGCAGCAACAAGTTAAATGAAATGTGAAATATGGAAAATGAGGGCCGGGAGACAAACTGGGGACTTGGGCGCACATGGAGGGGCGCCCAAGTGTCTGTACAGGACTTGGGCGCACGCACAGTGGCGCCTAAGTCACTCCCTGCTGGTTGTGAGGTATTTCTAATGTTCGACGATATTCCGACACGATTTTCCAACACTTTGCAATTAAGCACAGGGTCTTATTGTGAACTATTAATATTAGAACTTCCGAATTGAAGATTATAGCGCGAGGACCAAGATTCGAGGGAGGGATTCCCTTTGCAGGGACTTGGGCGCACCCACAGTGGCGCCCAAGTACTTCTCTCCTTATTTCCCTTCTTTTCCTTCCTTTTTGGGCAATATGGTTACTCCTCTTCCGATTCTTTCAATACTTTTTACAAGTCCGAAGGCTTTGATATTAACTTATATGAGGGTGGACTCGGATCTAAGAAGAGAAATGCACGCGAAATGGAAAATCGGGGTCGAATCCCTAACCAGAGACTTGGGCGCACCTGTAGGGGCGCCCAAGTGCTTTTCTGCACTTTTCTTCCTCTTGTGTTTCTTTTCTTAATGCTTTTCACGTGATCCAGAACACGAAGTTACAGATCCAAAGGTCCTGATATTAATATGTATGAGAATGAATTCAGATCTAAGAAACGAAGTGCACACGATATGAAAATCGGGGTTAAAACCCTATGCGGGGACTTGGGCGCACCCACAGTTGCGCCCAAGTGCTCTGTTGCACTTTTCTTTCTCAAATTTGAATTTTTTCCAATGAAAATGACATGAATGCAAGATCGATTCTAATCACGAGTTCAAGATGATGAAAATGATGCGGATCTACAACCTACGGATGATCCTAAGCATGTTTCTAATGACAAATAATTACTAGATATCAGATCTACTATAAAATACTACTATTAATGCAAATCTACAATTTATGCATGATTCTAAGCATGTTTCTAATCATTAATCATGCTGAACATTAATTGGAAAGAACTAGATCTAGGAATACCGGTTTGGATTATGTCTTTAAGTCTTAGACTGAAGCTTTTGCGCAAATCCATAGCTTTGGGAGGCCTTCTCCATTGCTGATCTTGGAGAACCAAAGTGCTTTTCCTTCTCCTTTCTCTTAGATATAATGATCTCTCTTATGAACTCTCTCTTTTTTCTCCCTTTTTCTTCTTTCTGGTAGCCTCCTCTTTGCAAAAATGGTATAAGAGGGTTTTTATAGGGTTTTTGGCGTGGAAGAGGGATTAGGGCTGCTGTGGGTACGAATTTCTAGAGACTTCATACAAACCTAGGAGATTTTAGGGTTTTCTTGACGTGCGCCCAAGTGAGTCTTGGGACTTGGGCGCACACACAGGTGCGCCCATGTCTGGTCTTCGGGGTTGAGTGGGTTTAGAGTTTGGCTCGGATTACTTTAGGATTGGATTCGGACTAAAACGATGAAGGTTAGACTTGGGAGCAACCGTGGGTGCGCCTATTTGCAATTTGAAAATGATTGGGGACTTGGGCGCACCTAGGGTGGCGCCCAAGTGGCTTTTAGGACTTGGGCGCACTTTTGTGTGCGCCCATGTCACCCTTTGGATTAAATGGGATTAATGGTTCGGTTTTTGGTTGCTTTTGGATCGAATTCGGACTAAATGATAGAGATTTGGGCTTAGGCACAGTAGTGGGGGAGCCCATGTGCATTTTCAAAAGGATTGGGGACTTGGGCGCCACTAGGAATGCGCCCAAGTAGCTTCTAGGACTTGGGCGCACACACAAGTGCGCCCATGTCATCCTTTGGGTCAAATAGGTTTAATGTTTGGCTTCGTTCCATTTTAGGGTTAAGGTTAGGCCGGAATTATGAAAAACAAAGCGGAACTCACCTAAGTATGCACTCAAGTGCCTCATAAGGTCGACCCAGGACTTGGGCGCACACACAGTGCTTTTCTGGGACATGGGCGCACCTGTGTGTGCGCCCAAGGGATTTTTTGTACATGGGCGCACCTATGTGTGCGCCCAAGTGTATTTTGGTGGGGGAATCTTCCGCGGGCCATATCTTTTGATCCGTTTGTCGGAATTGGACGTTCCACATATCCTCGGAAAGCTCTCGGAATGTAGAATCTTTTGGTCCATATGTCATAATGATTAGAGATTGGAATAGAGTAGGGATATTTGGATCAATGATTCTAACTTCTTAATTTATGCTAATCACATCGTACTTAGGCAAACTAAACGTAATCTTTTTAGGAACAACCTGAGTGTGTTCTATGTAGTCTGGAATGGACTTGACTAGTGCTATAGTTCATTTCTTGTTTGAGTAGTGGGTTGGACAAGAGATCTTGACACTATTTGGCTTTTTCCCTCACGAATTTCTAGAGATTGTTGAACTAAGTCTAAAATTATCAACAAGCATCTTCATCGCTATTAATTAATTTGAATTATGCCATTAACCATTCAATTATGGGTGAAATGGGGGCACCATTATATATGACAAGTGTTTAATTGCTATCGTAGAGTTTGTCATGCATTTAGTGAGTTTGGTTTGGTTTAGTTCGTAGATCCCGATGAACCTTGAGGTTTTATCCGAATTTTACTTGACTTTTTGTCTAGCTTCAAGGGCAAAACAGTACTTTTACACCAAATCTGTACCAAATTAATGTTATTCCCGAAACCCGCGAAACATATACTTTTTAGAAACTAGATATTTCGACGATCATTTCTTCCTTCTTCGTCGATTTCATCCGAAGTCCCGAAAACCACTATTTCAGCCCAACAAGGTTCTAGTGGGTGGAGCCCACTTGTGTAGCTTATAAAAGAGAGCCATCTCCCTCCTTTTTCTCTTTTTCCAGCAACTTCCTTGAGCCTAGGGTTTCCCTTTCTTCTTCTTGTTCTTCCATCATCAAGAGACATCACCAAACTTGCACTATCATCTCAAAGGATTTCATTATCTTCTTCTCCACTTCAAGGGCTCTCCATTGGTTCCATTTTTGGAGGAATCTCATCTCTTCAAGACCCTCTTCTAGCTTGTCTTGCTCTTTTGGAACACCATTTGGTAAGCTCTCTCTCTAATCTTCTAGATTAGTGTTCTTCTAGTGTTAGAGAAGCTACATTTTCATTATTGAAAGCTTTCTCTTCTCCTTCATTGTTTTGACCCATTTTAGGGTTTGTTTTGGGGGTTTTTGTAGAGCTTGTGTTCTTGACTTGCAAGGGTGCATAAGAGCTTGTTTTCCATTGATTAAAGACTCAAGGCAAGTGGATGATTTGATGCTTTTACCTTTGAATGAGTTTTGATGAAATGCATTTATGTTTTCACCTAATGTTTTGAGGTATTAATGACTTGTTTAGACTTGAAATAAATGCTCATTTTAGTTCTTGAAAGCTTGTTTTATTCATATATGAGATTGTTAATCAGATTTGGAAAGAATGTAGAAAAGATTGGTAAAATGGGAAAGACCACTGAACTGCTGTAACAGAACCTGGGTTCTGTTACGCAGTTCACGCGGTCGACCGGCCAAAGGGCGCGGTCGACCGGGGACACTGGAACAGGTCCCCCAGTTAGAAGACCTGCTGCACTGCGGGATCCTCTATTCCGCAGTTCACGCGGTCGACCGGCCACACAGAGGTCAGGCTCTCTGAAACCTGACCAAAACACTATTCACCATTTAAAGTTACAACTCCCGGTCGACCTGGCCCATGGCCGGTCGACCGAGCCCCCTGTGTACGCGGTCGACCGGCCATGGGCCAGGTCGACCGGCCCAACTGAAAACCTGATGAACAAATGGACCTTTTTCCCTATGATTAGATGGACTTTAGATGGAACCTAGTGACCCTTTTGTGGACCCGTTTGACTTCTTTTGAGGACGGTTGAACGGACACTTCCTCATGGTTAATCCGGTTGTATCGGTACTTAACCTAATTCAATCTTGAACGGTACGGAACGACGGAATATCCTTTCTTTTATCTAAACGCGAAATTGGATTGTTTGGGTATCGTGAATCCGTTTTCCCTTCGATGACTGAGTAGGTTGTAAGGTACTACTAGATTAACGTTGTACCTAGGTGCATAAAGAACCCGGAATGTCTTTAAGCTCAAGGAGTACCAAGTGATCATCACAATCGACATACGGGGTCCTTATTCACTTGATTTATATCGAATCCCGATACTTGTCCCGAATTTCAAGAAATGTGATTTATCATAAAGAACCACCAGCTGCAGTTTTGGATCCTGCTACCCGGTTATTACCGTGGTCTTGTCCCGATACCCGGTTCGCTACCGTGGTCCCGTCCCGTATTGTATTATATTATGTATATGTTACTTATGTTGCATCTCCTCACTTCGGTGACTGAGACAACATCCCGATATGCTCATGTCACTTCGGTGATAGAGGACTTAGCTATGTGTGGTTGCCATCTTGTCTGTTTCCCGTTTCCTTGGATACCTTACATGTTTTATACTGCAAATGTATTTTGAACAAATGTTTATCTTGTTTTATGAAACTATTGCTTTGACAGGTTTAAATGTTTTACAAGGTATTTTCTTTATTGTTATGTCTTTTCACCCGTTTGCCAAACCGTCGTGTTTGACCCCTTTGCTTTGGTACTCAGGTCCCGTTGTTGGTCTCCCCGAGGAGGAGCACGAGGAGGCGGTCGGAGAACCGCAACGTCTAGTTGAGTGGCACGCCGATGATGTCATCTAGACATTCGGGTGCTTGAGCTACGAAACATTTTGGGAATAATGATTAACCATTCTTTTGGGGAACTTGATACTTCATTCATTGGCCTTTGTTGGCCTCTATTTTTGGGAACAATGTAATTAAACTACTTTGTTGTAAACCTTAACTTTATTTTGGGGTTATAGCTTTAATGATCATTGCTCATTTTGATACTAGTATGAACCATGCGTTAATCTTGTATCTTGGACATGAATGTCTGAAATAGATTTGCTACACGCTTCCGCACATAAAAGAAATATTCATGTCGATGTGATATCCTCACCGCGGACACCTGTGGGAAATCGCGTGTACAAGTGGCATCCTTCTTGATGGACTCATATACATTTGAGTTTGGTTTGGGTTTTAGATTTTAATTCATGCACACTAATGTCCCGATCCCGGATCGAGGCCTGCCTCGTCTCTTGGTTAGCCCGGTCCGGGGTCGCGACACAAATGAGGTGTCTACAGTATGCCCCTCTTTGGAGAACAACACGTGGAGAGTTGTGCTCCAAAGAAAGTGGACACGCCACTCATGACTCACAGGAGCTTTTGAGCTCACGGGAGTGGCCACCTACGGATTTATGCAATTGCAAATTCGTTCTAAAAGTGAGGTTCACTTTTCTAGGATCAATTCTGATTCAGGGGAAAAAAGAAAAAAAAAAGAAGAAGTTACGTGCCTACTGATTTGATTGAAAAGCCGAGATCTGTGCCTCGGTGCCCGTGGTATTGCCACGTGGCAGGTTGGGAACTGTGCCCCGATTGTTTAATTTGAAAGGATGGTGGGAACTGTGCCCCGGTGGTCTGAATCAGAAGTTGAATTTTTGATTGGCTAAGTCACTATTAGAGTTTCATTTGTTCTTGCAATAGAGTTTGATTCGATTAGTCTTATATAATGTCTTTTGACTTTCATCCACAGTTGAATGTTCAAGGCATAGTTAAAGCTAAATAACACTAATGGAGATCTTGAAGGCAATCACAAACATAATTCAAGTAACGGAGTGAGGTGCATGTGAGAATGAGATGCATTTTCTTTTGCAAAGTTTTTTTTTTTTTTTTTTTTTGAAACTCAGGTATGCTTCGAAAGAAAAAGCTAAATCAATGGAAGACTGTCACCAGAATAACTGTCACTCTCTTGGGATCTTGGTCTTCACCCAAGCTTAGATGAGAACCTAGGATAGGTTCGATCATCATTTCGTGCTTATCATGGAGAGTTTTGAGTTACACGGATTCCATCCTCCAACGTCAAGATTTGAGTCGGCAAACACCACTATTCATGATAACATGGTATTATGGTCGCCATACCGATTATAAGCACTTAAGGGAGGCCTACGGCGACTCAATTTCCAAACGTGACGTAAATCATGAAAATCCATAGTTAGGTGTACTTACCTTAAGAGCTTTCCGTGAATCCAGTGTTGGGAATCGCTGTCGCTTTCTTCCATCATCAATCTCCATCAATGGTGCTTGAAGGTCCTTCACCTTTGGTGTTTTCGTTTTCGCTTTGGGAACCTATATAGAACAGACACTAAAAGATTCTGCATTTTTTGTCATTAGTATTCTATTTTATAATTTGCAGAGGGAATCGTTCTAATTTCTATTGATGGAGATGGCATGGGATGCAATGCATAATGCTGGATGCATGCGTGATGGGACTAATGTGCGCATGACGTGACTGGACCCTTTGTGATGGGACAATATTTGGTTCGACAATGTGTGTTGTGCTTTTGTGTGTGTGCCTCTTTAACTTCCTTTTTTTTTTTTTTTTTTGTTTTTGTTTTTTTTTTTTTTTGTTTTTTTTTTTTTTTTGTTTTTTATTTTTTTTTTTTTGTTTTTTGTTTGATCATCATTTTTGCCAATTTCTTAGGCTTTCGGGGAAGAAATGGGTGTAAGTGTGGTTGGCACCCAGCCTTTCAAAGCGTTGTTTTTCCACATTTTGTGTGCAGAGAGCCCCTCTACTCTTCTTTGCATATTTTTCTTCAAATCCGAAAACTGAATGTGAGAACTTTCAACTCATCTTTTATCTGAGTGGGTGGTGTTTCTTGTTTAAGTCGATTGTTCAAATTTGATTAGTTTTTTTTTTTTTTAGATTAGTTGTTTTAATTATGTTGTTTTATCATGTGTGTTGGTGGGTTTTATCATATTTATGCTAAGGTTTAAGTTCCTTAAACTTTTTATTCATTTTAGTGTTATTTTGAATCGTTTTGTGATTTTTAGGTTGTTTTTTTTTTTTTTTTTTTTTTTTTTTGTTTGTTTGTTTGTTTGTTTTATTTGTTCGTTCTTGAATTGGACATGGTCCCCTTTCTTTGACTTTTCATTATTTTTACCCAAAAAGCGTGAACCTAAGTGGTCCGGTCCTAATTTTGCAAAGCGGATAATTATTGATCAAAGATAGCTCTAGGAGTGGGCTATGGATTAGGTTCGTTCAACCTCTATGTCAAAGACCTCCAAGTTTTCTATCTCCTTTCTTTTTCCTTAAATGAAGTTCTAAGATGTGGAATGAGGTTCGACCATTGACCGTGATGGCCATAGAGGTAATGGATCTTCATAAAAATGGTGGGGCATGTTCGTTTCAGTCCGAGATGGGGAGAACAAGACCTAGTTGGATTTGGCCGAAATTTGGGGAAAAAGGGGATTTTGTGCAACTTGTGGAAATTAATGAAATTAGTTGGTGTGATCGGATTGGTTGAGTGTTGTAGTTAATTTAGATTCAGTTTTTGGTGAATTTTTTTTATGTGCTTTATTTATTTTTTGTGGATTTAAGGTGGCAGTTTTGATTCATCTTTTTTTTTTTTTTTTCTATCTTTTTTTTTTTTTTTTTGTGATTATATGTGATGTGTGGTGCTGGATGAGTGATTATTATAGATGTGGTAATGGTGTAATGAGGTGAAGTGAAATGAAGTGAGGTGTGGTGGTAAAGATGCGAAGGAGTATGGAATAAAGTGGTGTGTGGAGGAGTGGTAAATTATTATTTCCTATGAATGATGTATGCATGCAAACCGTTGAAAATTGAACTTAAGTGTGGCTATGTTGAGTTCGCTTAAATTTGTGTGTTTCATTATTATCTCCTAGTTGATTTTGTTTATGAGGTGTATTTTAACTTTGTCTTTTAGTTTAGTTATAAATTAATTGAATTTTAAAATTGGTTTTGTTTAGTTTTAATTTGCTTTTGTTGGTTGGTTTGTTTTTTGTTGTTTATTTGTTGCTTTTTTTTTTAGTTGGTTTTTTTTTTTTTTTTGTTTTTTGTTATGTCTATTTGTTTTTAAATTAAGTTCGTTGTCATTGGTTGGTTGGTGGATTTTATTGATTGTTAATCTGTTGTTTTTGTAGAGAAAACCAAAAAGAGGGTGGAGGGTGTTCTATGACAACCTCGATTGAGCTGAGGAAAGCAACGAAGCTACCATTTTGTCTTGAATGAGCTGGGGAACCAAAGGTACGCACCCTCCTTCTCTGCTTTGTTGGTTTAAGTCTTTAATTTACGTTTAAGTTTAATTTTAATTTTAAGTATTTTAGTTTTAAGTTCAAGTTTGGTTTTAATTTTAATTTTGAGTTTGGTTTTAGTTCTTCATTTAGTGAGTTGATTTCTTTTATGGAATTTAATTTGGTAGGTCACTTGGCGTCCTCATTAGGGCGGCCCAGCTAATAAGCTGACTATAGTGCAGGAGGGGAAAGATTTACTTGATAGGATATATGGCTCCACCCACCACAAATTGTTATAAGGCACGTCGTTAACAGGGTCGCATGACAACTAGGGCGTTGTAAGGTCATTTCAATTGATGAGGCGATCATAAGTCGATTGTATATGGGATGGACCCCTTTGCGATTTAAGAACGAACTTGGAGCATCGGGGAATTATGTGAGATGTTGAAGGGATTTTCCATAACTGTACTTACTCTCACAGTTATACTCTTGCAAGGCCTCCTATTCTGTTGGAAACTGCGTAGAGACGATCGAGGCTCTATGCTGCTGTTGTTGCAGTAGTTATGATTGGTGTTTGTTATCTATTTTTGTTGATTATTAGTTGTTGATCATTGGTGTTGTATATATGATGGAGGGATGTTGTTTCTGAGTCCATTCTTTCACTTTGATGTATGTATGTGTATGATGTGTACAAGTGCTTGTAGCATTTATAATGTGAGTGCATGCTTTGTAGTTTGACTTAGAAGTGCCTTGGTTGTGTGTATGGTGATGGAATGGACTCCCTGAGGGGCACTGAGGGATCATGTGAAGTGTGTTTTTTTTTTTTTTTTTTAAGGCGACAGGTTTTATACCTGATGATTTTTCAGGGTCTAGAAAAAAAAGAAGACTTTGACGAAATCTCCTCATAGTTCCTCGAAATTCGTGCCTAGGCATGGAGTCTCACAAAGGGAGCATTAGTAGTTTATAGTTAATAAAGCGAGATTTCATATAATATAAAGAGAATAAGCACAATCTCTCACCAATCTAAACTTAGTAATTAACATAGAATTAGGTTCTCAAACAATGGGGAGTGCCTGAGTATGTGACTTTTGTGACCTATGCAACTCTATGTTTCGAAGCATTCACAACATCAGCTATAGATATGAAGGCATATGCTAAAGATAACAGCATTTTGGAATCGCACAACATGTGATGTCATAAAAGGGTGTGCATAGCATACATCTATAATCAAATTCATTATAGGATGTCATAACAGACATAATTTATATCTCCCAAGTTTGATTACCATCACTTTATTCTTTTCAAGTCACGAGGAGTCACTACTACAATTTTGGTTTTTTGCGACGCGACAAAAGCGCCGCAGCTAACACAAAAAACGTCGCAATAAGTATTTGCGACGGAAAAAACTTGGCGTCGCAAAGGGGTCGCAAATAGTGGGGTCGCAGAAAGATTAGCGACACTAAAAACTGCAGCGTGGCAATTGGAGAGAGTAGTTGCGACGGTTTCAAAGAGTTGGTAATGACGTATCAATTGTGACGGCTTATCAGCGTCGCAAATAATGATTTATTTGCGACGGCACAATTGCGTCACCAATAATTTATATCTGCGACGATTCATAAAAGTCGTTAATAAATCATTAAGGGCGACACTCTTATAAAGTTGCAAATAATCATTTTTTGCAACATTGTTGTGGTGTCGTAAATAATCTTCATCTTGTTACCATGGAGTTATCTGCAACGTAATAAAAGCGCCGCAAATAATAATTTTTCAACAAAAAAAAATATTTTTTTAATATTTCTAAAAAATATTTAATTTTCATGTTTTGATACCCAATCAATACAAATATAATCTCATCATCCATTCACAAATCTTTAATGCAAAGTCATCATTAGATCATCACAATCATATATCTCTAAGTAGCAATTCATGTATGAAAATAACACTCCATCGACGTAAAAAAATAAACTTAATTGATTAATTGAATTTGAGTGCAATAAAACAATTATATATCCTCATCACAAATTCTTACTGAAGATATAGACAAAATTGTGTGGAACATAAATCTATATAATAATTGGTCTCAATTTAACATAGAAACGGTGACTGAAAGGCGATCTTCAATATGTATCACGGAGAGACAACGAACAATTTTCCACGATAAAATGTAGCATCCTCAAATTGATCTGCGCCATCCAAACCGATCCAGAAAATGTTGCTTCTTCTTATTTTCTCTTCATATCCCATTTCGATCTGTAATAAATACAACAAGATAGATGTTAAAACCTATAAAACAAGATAGATGCCTCTTATTACATATCATATGGTGGCCCCACCATACCAAATTAGGGTAAATATATTTCAGAAGGATGACTAATAGCCCAACCCAAAATGCATGTCATGAGACTCAAAAGAGTCCACCGATCAAATTGTGTGGACCATTGAAGTGTTGATTCATTAAAAAGCTATTTGTAGGCTAAAATGTAGCATATGTGGCCCATTTGTAGGCTAAAGGGTCTCTTGTTATAAGCAAGATTTCATTGAAAAACCAGCATGAAAGCCCCTACAATGCAAGGTTAAATATCATCCAAATGAAGTAGTTGAGAAAGCCTCGTGTGCGGTTAAGTTCTGCATAAATTAATTTATAAGTTAAAACTAATATCTAAAATAAATAACAATGAATAAAAAAGTCAAGGCACGCTAAAGATTAGTTTAGCCCATGTCAAATACTAATTTTACTCAATAACCCAAAAGGCGCACCCCTAATTAAATTGCCAAAAGTATTAACCTGTGCATCTACCATAATTAAAAAAGAGGTTAAAATTTAAATTTTAATAGAAATTCTACACTGGCTCTATTGCTATATCAGAAGTCCCAGGCACCAAACTAACCAATACCATAATGTCACAATTATAGAAGAGCATAACATCAAAAGAAGTCCCATATAAAAAAACCCATTAATTCATAAGTAAACATAATGTAAAAACTATATTAGACCAGAACAGGAGCATCACATGTTGGAACAAATGCTGAGAAAACTTATTTCCTAAAACAAAACAATCAAATGCCATATCAGAAGAAACATGAAAGAGTCATTAAACAAATTAAAACTTGGCCACAAATTCAATAGTGAAAATAACCAGGAAATGGTTGACACCCATTTCTA
Source organism: Camphora micrantha (assembly GCA_003546025.1). NCBI lineage: Eukaryota > Viridiplantae > Streptophyta > Magnoliopsida > Laurales > Lauraceae > Camphora > Camphora micrantha. The sequence goes on along the minus strand of QPKB01000006.1, from coordinate 9,989,701 downwards.
TAAAAAAAACCAAGAGAAGTCCCATCTCAGAAACCCATTTTTTCATAAGTAAGAATAATGCATAAATCAGATTTGAAACCCATTTCATAAAACAGAACAATATTATCACATGTTTGAACAAAAATTGGGAAGTTAGAAGAAACATTGGGAAGTCTCAATTCCTAAAACAAAAGGCACAAGTACCTTGATAGACGAGGAAGACAACACATCAGAAGTTGAAGCAATGGGAGAGAAGTGTGAGTGAGGGCACCAGTACTGCAAAGAGAGATGGAGAAAGGGCATTCAAGAGCGGTTTGCATTTTTGACATTAAGAGAGACATTTAAGCGAGAGAGAGAGAGAGAGAGAGAGAGAGAGAGAGAGAGAGAGTCGTTGGTTTTGTGCTGATAAGAGGCATTGAGTGAGGGAGACGACGTTTCTTACATTTGATGAAGATGGTTGCAACTTGTTGATGTGGACAGACATACTGACGTGGCTCAATGAGAGTTTGAGAATTTAGAGTTTTCTTCTAACGTTATTTAGCTTTAAAGAAGAAGAATGGTTTTGTACTAGAAATCCTGGGAAAGTAATCCATCAGATGGGAAGCTTTCCTTAGATGAGGTAAAGGGTCTCTTGCTATAAGCATGATTTCATTGAAAAATGGTTTTGTACTAGAAATCCTGGAAGCTATGAAATGATGATGGGATGTCTGGTTTAGATATTAATAAATCAACCATGCTTTTCTTCCTGTTTTAACCAATGGCTAGAATTGGCTTAATTATCGGACTAAAGGGAATGTATCAGATGGGAGTCATTTGATCACAAGGAAATGGGCAGTTACACAAATTTGCATCAAATGGAGACTTCCTTGGATGAGTGTTTTGTTAGAATTCGGCTTGTGACATTTGTGAAGAGAGATTCAACATGGTAACTGCAAATAAGAAAATGAAGCACCTTATATCTCAGAATTTATGATGAAATTTTATCCATTTTTATTTGCCTTCTATTTGAACTAAACATGCACCTAATGATGTATAGAAGTAATGAATAAATGTTTTACCATGGAGGAGTGCCCATCTTTTGCGCCATTATAGATTGCATCATAGCCTCCATATTCTTTTGCCAGGATCTCATATCATCCATCTGAGCCTCCATTTGTTGTTTTTGACCCGCCATCTGAACCTCCATCTGAGCCTCCATTTGTTGCCTCTGAGACTCCATCTGAGCTTCCATCCGCTGCAACTGCTCAGCCAACTCTTGAGATTGTCTTTCAGCTGCCGTGGCCCTCTTAGTAAGCTCTTCCACCCGTTGACTATTGTAAAGGCCTGTTGAAGAGGATGGAGGGGCCACGACGCCATGCCCAAGACCTCGGACATATCCGGGCCTTGTACCCAACACTTGTCTGCATATCTCATCATCTGTCAATGGGGGAGAATCATCTTCTGTGGGCTGCGACTGTAGTGTAATCATTTTCTCCTACAAAAGAAAAAAATTCACATAAATATTTACACATGAATAGAAAAACTGAAGAACAAAATAAATAAGTAATTAGACGAAACTTTATAAAAAGTGTCCTTACATAGAGCATCTGACACTCAGGAGTAGACCAACCCTTATCTTGACTATAGTGTGTCTTATGCCACAATTCTATCCTACTGATTGGAGCATCACGCTGTATAAATTCAAACACAATATTAAATTTAAAAAAGAAGTTAATAAATCAATACTAATTAAAATATTAGAACTACTAATACCGTCTCATGAAGATACTCGACAAATGATTTTGAACCCACACAATGGTTCACTTTAAGTAGCATTCGGTTTTCAAAATTCTTTTTACTAACTTTCTGCATTTAAGTTAGAGAATTAGAAATGCCTTCAAGATTTTCTAAAAAAAATAATTTCTATGTAGGTAATGCAGTTTCAAATAAAATAAAATTTCACCTGAAATTCTTCTGAACAAAACCTATTGCAGCACAGCTCCCAATCTTCTTGTGACACACCCTCATAAGGTTTTTGGCATGCCTCCCGGTGATTGCCAACCCTCTTATAATGTGAGTGCAATCTGTTCCTATAGTTCTTGAATGTGGATGCTAAATAACTGTTAATAGCTTTTTTCAATCGTGGATTATGAAGATCTATATCAAATTTGTCCTACAAATAAGATGCATTCATAATAAATTTGTCAGGTATATTTTACAGGAAAGAGATTACTTAATTTTGCATCCAACTTTCAAATAACTTAGTATGCAAAATAAAAGCAAAAAATAAAAAATTTGAGGACTGAGGGAATTACCAAAATGCGATCATAAAATATTTGCCTATGTTCCTGTTTAACTGTTGGCCAGGTGTAACATGCAAGAGGAGCATACGTTCGACAAATTATCCCAACTTCAGTCTTAAATTCCTTTGCATACTTTCCAACTGGTCTAGACAGCCCTTCAGGGATTTCAATCCTTAGCTTTTGACCTGTATCCTTAATAAGCTTGGTAAGGGAGATATTTTTTGACCTCCCACGTCCTCTTCTAGTGGAGGTCGAAGCTAAAAAGGAAAAAGAAAATCATTAAAAAAAAATACACGACATTTAATAATTTTAAAAAAAATATAACTAATAGTATTGATCTTACCAATGCTATGTGCCTCTGGCTCAATCGTCGAATCAAATATTGAAGCATCCCGTTCATGTGTTGTCGTTTGCATCCTTCCTGTTATCATAACTAGAAACAAAAGTACATAGAAATATTTCTAGTGAAAATCTGTAAAGTCCCACCGTTTGAAAGATTAGGAGTTGCAAGTTGCAATTCATTCAAACTATGGGCCTTACATGATCATTTAGACTACATGTAATGACAATAAGAGATATAATTAAATGTATATAAATGCACTTTCTATGATATACATTCAACAATTGTATATGTAAAAAATAAAAAACATATAGAAATATAAAGCAAACCTGATATAAGATGAGTTTCATTCAAACTAGTCAACCCCACTGCTGAGTTTCACCCCTTTTAACAACTTGCGGATATGACTTCTATGTATAACTTGAGTTTATAAATACTATTTTGACAGATTAATCAGTGCAGCTATGGATTTTTTTTAAGTATTAATTGATGCACAATTAGTTGAGTTTTTAATGATGAATTAGGCATTATCTCTGTTTGGAAGTTCTGATTCATACATTGCAAAAACTCAACTTATGGGAAGATTTGGGTGTTAGATTTTTTTTATGCCTTTATTCATGCTTCATCTAAAAGTTATGTGCTAGTTTATTTGGGATTTAATTTCGAGTGTATAAAGTATAAACAAATAAAAAACAATCAGATGGTTGTATAGCAAATAAAAAACAATCAGTGTTTTGAGGTGTGCTCTGCTTTGCTCAGTAGTGGGGTTTTCCCTTTGCTTTGTTTGTAGTTTCCCATGCTTGCTCTGTGTAGTGCAGAGCAATGTGGTTTTGTGCCTGCTGTGCTGAATTCTGTGTTTTGCTCTTTGCAGTGCAGTGGTGTGTGGAGTTTTGAGGTGGGTTGGAGCCGTTTAGTGTGCTGCTTTGCAGTGTGCAGTGCTTTGAGTGCAGTAGATTTGAAGCTGTCGTTTTCTGGCTCTGATGTTCTTTGCTGTGTAGTGCTTTAATGAAAATTATACTTTAGCAGTATGCTAAACAATCCTCTGGGCAGCTCTGAAACTGAATATGCAAGATGCCATCCACTGGATAAATTTCAGGATTGAATTAGGTGGGTTGTGATTTGTTAGTAAGCATATGATTTGTATGAAGCTCCGCAAGCACATATTCATCAACATTAGAACAGAAATTTTGTCTGACCAAGCAAAAAAAAAAGTTTCAAGAATTGTGTTGTTCAGGTACTAGTTTCATATTTAAACCAAACATGGGCATGCCAGGATAAAAAGGGTCATGGATTATATGTGTATATGTACTACACTGTATATAATAGAAGGCACTACAGATGAACAGCAAGAGAAAAAATAGAAGGCACTGCAGAGGCAGCAAAAGCACAGCTCCACTAAGCAGCAGAGAGACAAAACAGAGTGAAAAATGTGTAGTGGGTTGTCCACTGATCTGCCTAAACCATCTTCTCTATGGATCATAGATTAGTGCATGCTGCAAGTGCTTTCCTGAATATGATCTTAGCACACCCAGTAAAAAATGGAAAAAATAAAAAAGATGAGATGGCTCTGCTCCCAGAATCAGTCAAAACAGAGTTCTTGAGACAGTTCTGAAGTATTCTACGCCAATCTAAATCAAACCAGATCCCAAAGTTAGGTAGACAATGAGTTGCAGGGATTGAAATTCACAGGATTGAAGAGTAGGATGGAACAGCAGCAAAACGTGAATCATACAGAAACCTCAATGAAACCACAACTTTCTGGATTGTGTTTCAGAAAGTTTTGCTCAATTCACACCTACAATTATGGAACAGCAATTTCTAGAAAAATCACTTGAAAGTTATATTAAAAATATGAAATTGGAATAACTGAATACAGTTGAATGGCCCTATGTTTGGCTACACTACTTTGGTCTCCTCTACTTTATGCACAAAAAACTTATGATTCTATGGTCCTATAAAATCCCAATTACAAAAGCTACAAAACCAAGAAAAAACAGATAGACTTAAATTCAGTCTCATACTGAACACAAATACCACAGATTAAATAATGTTCCATTTGAAGGAGTTGGCTTTTTCTAGTACGAAGCATTATTTGGGTTGTTTTTGGGCTTTTTCTCTTATTTTGCACCCCTGTTTCATGTCTTTGCTTGCCAGGACTCATCTCTTGTACTGTCTGCTTCTATTAATGAAAGTAGCCATTCCAAAAAAAAACCCAGAACATCTCAAAAACCAAATAGAAAAAAGAAAAAGAAAAGGCATACCTCGAAGCAAAAGTATGGAGGCTCAATGACTCAACCACCACTACTTGGATACCAGAACTTAAAAATGCCCAGATACAACTGGGAGATGGATTTTACACATAAAATGAAGTATTGAATATGATCCAACTGGGAGATGTTGCCAACTTCAAAAGTATCTGTTTATTATAAATTTATAACCAAGAATCCAACAAGAAGGGAAAGATAAAGCAAGTGATGCATAAGCCCAAGTCATCAAAAATGCTGTCTTGTGCACCCTCACCCAAATGGGCTTAAGAAAAATGAAGTTGGCAAAAATTCTCACTTGCCACAGCAGCATAGGAGATTGCCAACTTCCTCTGTCAGAACAACCAAACTAAGGCAACAACTAAGATGATAGAAACAATTAGAGTGAGACAAATTTAGAAACAAGAGGCTGCCACTGGGTTGAGTTGACAGGGACAGGTGAGTCAACTAGATGAATATATAGCGACCTGGTAAGGGCGAGTCTTGTCCCAAACACAATTGACCTGTTCGGTCAACTAAAACCTTGTTCCACTTGGCTTGGTAAAGACAAGTCGGCCAAGTCGAACTAAAAAGAAACTTCATGTGATCTTGATCTTGAAACCAGCGTAGAAAAGCTTTTGCTATGATCCAAAAAGGAGTTCTTTTGTTTTCCCATCAAATTGTAATCAAGTGCATGTATGATGGATTATGTTTTACTGGAAGTCAATGTAATTATTTGGGGTTACTGGTATGTTGGTGATTAAGATGGATGCAGCAGTGGACTATGGTTTTAGTGGAAGTCAACGAAATTGGGTTACTGGTCTGGGTGTCCATGTCCTTGTGCACTCTACCCTTGTCATCTTTCTCTAGTGGGATTTCGCTTTCAAGTGGAACAATAATTAATTGTACTGTTCCTCAGACGCCAGAGAAATTAAGCAAGGCCTTATTATATGTTCAGTGGGGTGGAACTCACTAAAATCAAGACAGCTAAGAGAAATTCCTGCAGGAGTTGGATCAGTACACTCTGTTAGATTGATCCTCTTTATAAGATGTTATTCCCCTCCTTTTTCTTTTGGTATTCTATTGATGCATTTTATATATCATTAATTTGAAGGTGGATCCAACTCTTATTAGGTTAAAACCTACACGAAAACAGCAACCAAATGGATGGATAAATCTTTTCTTAGAAGTTCTGCTCTGGTTTTTTTTTTTTTTTTTTTCATTGAACTTCATTAAAATATGAACAAATGCCAGAAAGGTCAAGCGTCTGCAAGTTTCCAGCCATCTTCAGGACCCATCATGTAGATGCTTAGGAATGAAAATGCGGGTCTAGGTGGATCCACGGGTCAATGATGTACCGGACCTGAACCAAGATTACTAATAGGGGACTTGTACCTGACTCAGTCCACGTTACAGGACCACACCCATATCTGAGTGAATTATAGATAGTCACTGATCTATATATTTTTTAGATTACACCCACCAAGTTTTGATGGGGCAGGAGTACAGTACACTAGATTATTCCACCACAGCATGGCAGCAATACAACACAAAACAGCACCACAAAACATTGCACATCACAACATGTATCCACCAAAGCCAAGCACAGCACATCACCAACAAAGAAAGAGAAACACCAAAACATAGCACAGCACCACAGCAAGAAAGAAAAAAAAAAAAGAAAGAGAGAGCAGAGGTAGAAAGCAAAAGGTTCTATATTAACATGAATTTGAAAGTAATCAGTAGAAAGATATAAAAACCATAGATTCAATAATCCATTTCATGAAAAAATAAATAAAACAGTAACACAGGAACCCAGTAGTCAAATACCTCATAACTGATAGAATTTTCATTAAAAGGGTGAGCAGACAAAAGGTCCTCAGAAGTATTTCATCCGACATAAAAATTCATGCAGAAGGAAGAGGTGGTCAAGCCTATTTGACATGGTTCCTGATATCAAGAGTCTTGATAATTCACAATATTTTATTACTATTATTTTTTTACCCCCTGAACATTTTTATCTTGTGAAATTACAAGAAAGCGTCATAATGCTTTATTGTAGAAAATAAAATCAAATAAAATAAAAATTAAGAATCTATATCAGTATCATCGTCCGTCGGCATTTGCTCTTCTTCATCAGTACAATAGTCCATCCAAGTATCGTCTTCTGCATCACTTTCATCATCATTAATGAAACCGTCATCTGTCTGATCTGACTCCACGTTCATTACCACAACATTAGCATCAACTTCATATGTATCAACATCCGTCCTATTTAGAGACAATGGTTCAATTTCCTCATCATTTTCTTCATTATCCATGACATCAGGAGTTTGATGATGTCGAACAATATTGTCAACTTCTAATTGTTCCTCTTGTTGGAATGCATCACCCCCAATCGAATCTTGCTCTTCCTCCTCAACCTCTAAAACATCATAGACATTTCTCGGCTTTATCATTTGGACAACTTGCCAATCACCTTTAAGTTTGGCGTCCTTGAGATAAAAGACTTGTATGGCTTGAGACGCTAGCACATAAGGATCATCTTTATAGCACGTTCGAGATACATTAACACTAGTGAAGTATGCGTCTATATGAATTCCTGTCTTTTTATTACCAACATCCCACCAGTCACACTTGAACAATATAACTCGTTTTTTAAAGCAGTAATCCAATTCAATAATGTTTGTTAATACACCATAATATTGGATCTCCTTATCACCTTCATACACTTTCACAACAACACCACTATTTTGAGTTCGACGATGCCTTTCACGTTCCTTTGAGTGAAACCTAATCCCATTAACGATGCAGTCAGCGTACTGTGTCACTCGCTTATCAGGACCACATGCTAATGAATATAAATCATCGGTAGCTTCGGGTGATTTCTGTTGGCGCAATAGTTGCATCTATTGATAAAAAAGTGTACGGCACACACGTCTAAAAGTCAATAAATATTTTGAATTACATATAATTTAAGCACCTTATATGTATGAACACTTACACGTTTTTGAAACCATTTAGCAAATTGGCTTTGATGTCTCTATTGGACATTGTGTATGCTTTCCCCTTGAAGCTCTGACTTGTGCTCCCTATATAAGAAGTATATGCCATTATAATACGAATGAAAGATTTAATATACCAATACTTCATATGCAATTATTTTATAGGTACATAGTTCACTTACTCACGATATGACGCAATTTCCTCGGAATTATTTAGCACGTAATATCGAATTTTGTTATACTCCACTATATCCAATATCCCATATGATCCAGATCCTAATGGCCGAACAATTTGTCCAAAAACATGAAGCCCTTCGCATGATTGCCCCTGACCTCCATCATAATTTCGTTCTTTACGGTTGAATTTTGTTTCTATTCCTTCAAGATACATAGAACAAAATGAGAGGCATTCACCGTCAATATATGATTCTGCAATTGAGCCTTCTGGACGTGCTTTGTTGCGCACATATTGCTTTAGAGTGTGCAAGAATCTGTTTATAATTTTATAGTTACTAAATAATAAATTAAGAAATTACATTCATAAAAACATCATATAAAAATGAATAACTTATACACATCACCTTTCAATAGGATACATCCATCGGTATTGAACAGGTCCACCAATTTTCGCTTCATATGGCAAATGAACTGCTAAGTGAACCATGACATCAAAGAATGTCGGTGGAAATATTCGTTCCAGCTTACAAAGTATTATGGCAATGTCCCTTTCCATCTTCTCTAACACATGCAACTGTAATGTCTTACTACACAACTCGTTAAAAAAAATACCCAACTCAATCAATGGGATACAAACATCATCATTCAAATATCCACGTATTACAACCGGGAGAAGCCGTTGTAAAAGGACGTGACAGTCATGACTTTTCAATCCTGATATTTTACCATCTGTAGTGTTCACACATCGAGATATATTAGATGCATATCCGTCTGGCAACTTAACCGATTTAAACCATTCACAAAAACTCTTTTTATCTGCACCAAAAAGTGTATAGCATGCAGGTGGCACCATTACTTTATCACCGTTCGGGATTAAGTGTAATTCCTTTCGTATACCCATTGCCTCTAAATCCATGCGAGCTTTCACGGTGTCTTTTGTTTTCCCATCTAGATTCAACAATGTTCCTAACACATTATCACAGATGTTTTTTTCTATGTGCATCACATCCAAATTATGACGAAGCCTTAGTGCTCGCCAATACGATAATTCAAAAAATATGCTATTCTTTGTCCAATTCAACTCCATTTCAGTGCGTTTCCTCTTCTTATTGTTTGGTGCCTTGCCAAATTTGTTAGGTTGGACACATTCTAATTGTGCGACAACTTCATCCCCAGATAACTTCTTAGGTTTCGACCGGCGCTCAATATTACCATCAAAGTGATCCTTGTAACGGCTTCGCCAAGCATGCCTGGGCGGCAAGAAACGACGGTGGCACATGAAACATAGCTTTCGTCCATGCTTCAAATACATTGAACATGCATCCTTGTTGCAAATTGGACATGCCATGTACCCCTTCGTACTCCAACCAGACAAGTTTCCATACGCAGGAAAATCATTAATAGTCCATAAAAGTGCTGCATGCAAATTGAATTTCTTTCTTGTCACTATATCAAAAGTCTCTACGTCATTTTCCCATAGTTCCTTCAATTCATCTATCAATGGTACTAGGTACACATCGATGTCATTTTCGGGTGCTTTTGGTCCAGGAATAAGTAATGACATGAAAAGGAAGGGTTCTTTCATACATTTCCAAGGTGGCAAATTATATGGGATAAGCATGACAGGCCACATGCTATAGGAAGTGCTCATGTCCCCAAAGGGATTGAACCCGTCGCTCGCGAGGCCAAGACGGACATTACGAGGATCTTTCGCAAACCACGGATAGCCCTTGTCAAATTCCTCCCATTCTTGACTATCTGCCGGATGCCTATATACATTATCCTCCCCAACTCGCTTTTCCTTGTGCCATCTCATATCTTCAGCCGTCTTTCTTGATATAAACAACCTCTGCAGTCTGGGCTTCAACGGAAAATACCGTAAATTTTTTTGAGGAATCTTCTTACCCTTACCTTCATTAAGTTTATACCTCGGCTCACCACATTCTGGACAATTAGTTTTATGTTCATGCTCCCGCCAAAAGAGTGCACAATCATATTTGCATGCATGTATAGGAACGTAGCCAAGACCCAAGTCCCGCATATACTTCTTAGCCTCATAATATGACTTGGGAAGAGTCTCACCAGTAGGCAATGCCGCTTTAATCAATTGAAGATTCATATCAAATGATTTGTTACTCCAATGGTTAATTATTTTTACATGCATCAACTTCACAAGGAATTCCAATTTTGAAACTTCTCACACCCTGAATATAGTGGAAGGTGCAAATCATTTAACATCAAATCAAATGGTTGTGGAACCAAGTTATTTGAGATCGCATCAGATGGTTGTGGATCCTCATATGCTGCACTAGGACCATGACTGCTAGATGCTTCCCCTTGTGGATTATTTTCCAAATTAATATTCATCTCATACCTTCCCGCACATACGTCTGCTAACATTTCCTGCAACCCATCACAACGTTGCTCTACACCACCATCACCATCATTGTCTTCATCCTCACTCATCTCTTCAAAATCTTCGCCATGATATACCCACCGGGTATAAGTCTTATCCATTCCATTTTCCTCTAAATGTGCTTTAACCATATTAATGGGTTTGAAATATCTATTGTTGCACTTATTACATGGACATTTTATCCTATTGCCTTTATCCGCATATTCACGTGCATACTCAATAAAGTCTTTAACTCCTTTCATGTAAGCAGGTAAATGCCTACCCCGAAGCTGCATCCAACTTTTATCCATATTTAACTCCCTACCACAAGAAGAACAAATATAAGTATTATATATTGATGAGAAATTACTTGATTCCCTACCACTAGTTTATGTTGTTACTGACACTAAAATGTCCATTAGAAGTATTCCCAAATAGCATAAAAAAATTACCTTTTTACTATGCCTCATAATACATGCCTCTTAACGTTTCACCCATTTGAAACGTTTGAAAAACACGTCTTAGTATTAAGAACCACATCTTAAGTCATGCCTTATAATACAAGCCTCTCAGTCTTGAGAAACGCTGAGCAAGGTGTTTTGCCTGTGATGAGTGTGACACCGAGTCCATTGATTAAGATGGGCATCACCATAGTCTTGCCCTCTAAATCCTTGATAACAATGTCTCACCATTTTAAGAACTCTGTAGTAGCAAAATGGGAATGTGAGACCCAGTACATTAATCAATATGAACTTCACTATCATGTTGCCTGATGTTGTGGCCATCTGGTGGCCCATGTTTCGGAATTCTAGATAAACAATCTGTGTCCAACGGCGGAATACGTCTTTTCAATCCAAACCGTTCAACCAAAAAGAACCCATGAGAAGGACCTAAAGTGTGCAGGTCTCTGGCCCATTCATCTTTCCAAACTTATATTATTCAAATGACAGACCATGTGATTTTATCGAATGAAAATCAATCAATCTAATAGTGCCATAATTGTGGGATACAATAGGCCGAAAACACCAACATCTGGAAGATATTAGAGGAAACTTCCAAATCATTTCAACTATGTCGGGTGTTTTACTAAGTAGGTTCTCATCATTTCTCTTTGATTTTTCGTCTGCTGTGAGCTCTTGTGATTGGAGTGAGTGCTTTGTTTCTTTGGGTGTTTGGTAAATGCAATATCTTTACTTAGTTGCTGTGTTCTTCTTTGGGTTTTGGATTCTGAAACTCTTTGGTTCTGCAGATTGTCTGTACTCTGTAGAAGTTGTAGTAAAAAGTATAGTCTTTCTTTGGATGAATTAAAGTTCTTTGATTTATTTATTTTTCAATTCTAGCATTGATTTTAGGATTTGGGTTTTAAAGAACTTGTGAACAGGCATTTCTATTGTCTGTGGATTTTTTTTCCTTTATGATTTTTCTTTCTTCTTTGTTTTTTTGCTTTTCTTTTTGGTGGGGAAAGTGGGGGTTGATGGTTTTGGTTATACAGAATATATGCTTACAGTGTTTTTTTTAAAGGAGTTTTTCTTTGATTCTCTTGGTTGTTGTGTTTTGATGATTTGGGGTTTGGAGAATTCATGATAAAGTTGCTACTTTGATTAAATTACCCTTTGACTTGTAAGTTCTGCTTGTGCTCTGGGTATTTGGCTTTTGTGAATGTTGTGATGAAGGGTGCTTCATGGATGACTGAAGTTCTTTGATTTTCAATTGTGGTGTATTGTGATTATTTTGAGTATTTTTGTTAAGTAACTGGGAACTTTATTTTTCCATTGGCTTTGAGTTTTAAGGTTTTCTTGTTCTTTCCTCAGATTATTTGATGAAGGTGCTGCTTGGAGTGATTAAAATACTTCTATTTTCAACTTAAATGATGATTCTGATTAATATTGTTCGGTTGAACTTGTGATGAATGAGATTCTTCTTCTAGTTTTCAGTTGCCATGATTTGAGGATGTGATTTCTGTTGAACTTGTGATGAAACTGTTATTGGGTGATTTATTTCTGTTTCAGTTACTTGGTTTTATGACGAGTTTTTAAAAATGACTAATTTGGCATTTTCTGATTTGCAATTGCGCATGTGATGGTGCTTATTATGTGATTGGGCTTACTTGATTATGCAGTTGAAGGCATCTTTTGAGGTTATTGGCTTTCAGAATATATGATAAAGGTGCTTTTAGGGAATGGCCAAAATGGGAGTTGAAGAACCTGAGTCAGAGGGGCCTGAAGATGGTCACAGAACACCCGTTCATCATCCAAACCAGAGGGTATTTTATGTTGTATGTTTTGAATTAGACCACTAGGATGATTTTCTCCAGATTGTTTTATGGCTTTATGGTTTCTCAAATTACGGCTTTGGCTTTTACTGTTCATTCATTGTCAACTACACGTGGGGTTGCTGTTATTGTCATGCTGTTATCTGACAAAATCATATGTTATTGACTTAAGAACACAGCAAAGAGAGAAGTAGAGAGGGAAAGAAAAATAAATCTCCCCTTAATTTTCCAAACCAAAAAAAAGAACCACTGATTGAATCAACATGAAACCATGTTATCATGAAGTAGAACCACTGTCCCAAAGGAATGAATTTCAGGAACAAAATCATGTGAGGACATCATAACTTATATTTTATCTCCCCAAAATCAGAGGCAAAAACAAAAAGTGAAATCCATCTCATCCCAACAATCTGACTAATAATCCTACAGAAATAAATAAAGAATCAAAAAAAAAAATTACCTTTTTGAAAGATCTACAAAGAATCAATGTATGGTAAAAGAAAAATAAGAACACGAGTAAACAGTTGCAATCATTCAATAGAAAAGAAAACAATTATAAATAAACCTCACTTCATAAAAACAGTTAAAGAACCAGCATCCTTAGTAAAAACAGACACAGATCACCACAAAACACACACACTCTCTCTGATACCATCACACCAACCAAATCTCCATACATCCAACTAATAGAAAAGTGGGGAAAAACACACACACACACAACCAAAACCCAACTCCAATTGAAATCCTTAATAATAATATAAAAATAAACAAGACAAACATATTTCCAACACTTACAAGCAATAAAGAGAATAAGTACTAAATCCCAATCCAAAAACTCCTAGAACGGTATAAAAACCGCCCAAACCCACAATAATTATCAATCCTATCAAAATCAACATATATATGAAGCAAAAAATAACACTAAGCAGTCTCCAAAAAGCCAAACACCCACACTGAAATACCCCAAAAAAACTAAATTCCTAATACCCAAAAAAAGACGCAAAATCATTAAATAAATTAAAAAAGACGCACTACATCTGATCCAAATCAATTCATAAACCCCACTTATACCCGGCAAAAACAAACAAATCAAGATCTCCATTGCCCAAATTTAGAGTAAACAATCCAAAGTTCAAAAGGTAAAAAAAAAAAAAATTTGAAATCAAGATCTCCATTGCTCAAATTCTAAACCAAAAGAAGAAGAGGAAGAGATCGAACCTCTTCAATCACCGCTGCTTTGAAGAAGAAATCGAATGAAGATTCCTCCGCTAGTCCCAAAACCAAAAACGATGGTAAAGAAGGCCTGAAGAAGATAGGCGCACATAGTAGAATGAAATTGAAAGTTAGGACACGTCTGGATGTATGGGAGATAAAAACCCTAGAGATTTAGAACGAATGTATATAAATACCTCGGAGGAGACTGGGACGGATTTCTCTATTGGATCGTCGATGGGATCTTGATTTTGGTTTGGATTTATGGCAGAGAGATAGACAGAGATTGAAGCGCAGAGAGGGAGGCAAAGAGAGAGGAGATTGAGACGAATTTCTCTATCGTCTTCTAGAGGATCGTCGACGGGATCATGCCTGTTTGGATTTAGGGCAGAAAGACAGAGTGAAGCGCAGAGATGGAGGGAAGAATACAGAGGCACGCGAGCGTTTATAAATCACTGTTGTTAAGGCGGGATCGATTAAAAAAAAAAAAAAAGCGGGCAACGAAACTAATGGAATCTACAACGCTATCAAATAACGTCGCTAATAAAACTATTGTCTACGACGCAAATAAATTACGTTGCAAACAAGTTCATTATCTGTGGCGCAGTAGGTATCGCAACTAAATATTATTTGCGACATTCAAATTGAGTCCCAAATAAATGTATAATTTTTTTCCATAATGATGGCGGGCCGGGGAAGAAATTAGTTCTTTTTTTATCTTAACATTTTTATGACACCATATGAAGGAGGTCGCTAATAATACTTATCTGCGACCTAAAGACATTAGCGTCGCGAATAAGATATTATGTGCGATGCAAAAAGGAAACTGTTGCAAAAAATCCTAACTTTTTTACTTCATATAGCTCAGTATCAATTATTTGCAACGCAAGGATGGCGTCGCAAATAGAGGCCCTTATTTACAACAGCTGATTGTGTCGCAAATGTGTATCTAGCGTCGCAAATAATTTTCCCACCATTTGGCGCCAATGATTTTTTTACGCATTTGTTTGTGACGCACTATATTCATTGCAGAAAGTATCTATTTCCGACGCATCAAGGTGTGTGTCGCAAATACTTAACTTGTTGCGACGAGTCTAATGTTACGTTGCAAAAACATTATTTTGTGCGACGCTTTGGGTTGCATCGCAAATATTTCCGTCGCTGAAAATCACATTTGTTGTAGTGCATACTCATCTAGGTGAGTCTATCAAGAGTGCTCCTGCAGCTGTGCATCTCACCATATAGGCTATAGATCTCATTAAGGATTAAATCCAACCTCATTCGCTACAGGTTATGTACCAACCATCAAGAAATCTTACACAACAGGGATGAGTATCGAGTAAACATACTCTATATGTCGGTACTTTACATCATTGGGATAGCTTGTGTTTCCCATTGAACCTATTTCTCAGAATCTCCGGTCATTAGGTTGGGTTCCCACTATTGATGATTTATGGGTTTAAGACCCATCCCTTTAGTTGTTTCTTTTACTTTTTTCCTTTGCAAGGCTTTTTGTCAAAGGATCTGCTAAATTATCATTTGATCTCACATAATCAATTGAAATTATTCCTCCACCGAGTAATTGTCTCACATAGCTATGTTGTAGTCGCACTTGTCGAGACTTTCCATTGTACGTGGCATTGTTTGCAGTAATAATTGCTGTAGTATTATCACAATGAATAATAATTGGAGGAATTGATTTAGTCCACAAAGGAATATCAAATAATAAATTTCTAATCCATTCATATTCCATCGTTGCAGCTCCCAGACCCAGGAATTCTGAATCCTTAGTTGAATGAGAAATTGTAGTTTGTTTCTTTGATTTCCAACATACTGCAGCACCTCCCAAAGTGAAAATATATTCACTTATAGACTTAGAATCATCTAAGTTTGAATTCCAAGCAGCATCGCTGTAACACTCAACTACAGCTGGATAACTACAATAACACAATGCATTGTCGATGGTATGCTTTAAATACTTAAGTACTCTAGATGCAACATTCCAATGTTCAACACCAGAATTACTAGTATATCTGCTCAATTTACTCACTGCATAAGCTATATCAGGGCTAGTACAATTCATAACATACATTAAGCTACCAATTACACTAGCTAATATAATCAAGTTGAGATACACATTCACCATTATTTTTTACTAATTTAATACTTGTATCAAAAGGAGTACACACAAGCTTACAATCAAAATGATCATATTTTCTCAATATTTTTTCAATGTAATGTGATTGGGATAATTTAATTCTAGAATCATCTCTTATGATTTTAATTCTCAATGTAACATTTGCTTCTCCTAAGTCTTTCATATCAAAGTTGTGGGAGAGAAGACTTCTTGTTTCTTCTATGCACCCCAAGCTAGATCCATATATTAGTAAATCATCAACATATAAGCATATTATTATTATTGAACAACCATCAGATTTATAATAAATACATTTTTCAGCCTCATTTATTTTGAAGCCATTAGAAAGAATAACCTCATCAAATATTAAATGCCACTGTTTATGTGCTGGTTTTAGCCCATATAAGGACTTTATTAATTTACACACCTTTTGTTCTTGTCCTTTTATGACATAGCCTTCTGGTCGTTCCATAAAAATTTCCTCTTCCAAATCTCCATTTAGAAAAGCAGTTTTTACATCCATCTGATGTATTATCAAATTATAAACAACAGAAATAGCAATCATGATTCTAATAGAACTGATTATAGACATAGGTGAATAAGTATCAAAGAAGTCTATTCCCTCTTTTTGTCTAAAGCCTTTGGCTACTAGCTGGCTTTATATTTCTCAATTAACCCATCAGGCCTAAGTTTTTTCTTAAGAACCCACTCGCACCCTAAAGGTTTAGTGCCTCAAGGTAAGTCAGTTAATTCCCATGTACTATTAGCTAAAATGGATTCAATCTAATCATCTAATACTTCCTTCCAAAAGGCAACATCATGGGCAATCATAGTCTCCTAAAAAGTAGATGGATCTTCCTCTACTAGATAGGTTTCCAAAGTAAGGACCAAAAATAATAACAGTCCTAACTCCCTTACTCCTTCTAGGTTGAGATTCCTCTTCCTCAGGAGGTCCTAGAACTCTTTTGGATGAAGAAGGTTTGATGTAAACTTTTGTCTTAAAAGGAAAAAAGTCTTCAAACAAGTCTGCATCTGTAGACTCAACTAGGCTTAGGTCTTCTAATTTAATGAATCTGTAACCAACATATCTTAAGCATAGCCTATGAAAACACACTCCCATTAGTGGGGTCCTAATTTAGGCCTTTTTGGATCTACTATCTTGACATGTGCTAAACACCCCCAGACTTTAAAGTATCTAAGGCTAGCTTTTCTCCCTTCCCAAATCTTGAAGGATGTTCTATTAGTATTAGAATGTAAAACTCTATGTAAAATATAACATGCAGTCAACAAAGCTTCACCCCACAAATTTTTAGGACTACCAGATGCTATTAACATAGAGTTAATAATTTCAATCAAAGTCCTATTTTTTTCTTTCTGCTATACCATTTTGTTTAGGTGTATAAGGGGTTGTACAAGTTTTCTTAATTCCTTTAGATTCACAGTAGTTTAAAAAAATTTTTGAGGTGTATTTACCACCTCTGTCACTTCTAAATCTCACGACCATTCTATTCAATTTATTTTCAACTCCAATCACATAAATTTTAAATTTAGATAGTGTTTCATCTATAGTTCTTAGTAAATATACATAAGTATATCTAAAACAGACATCAATAAAAGTAATAAAATAGTATTTACCACCTCTAGTCATAGTATTACTTAGATCACATATATCAGAATGCACCAACTGAAGTAATGTAGATTTCCTTTCTACATGCTTAAATGGCTTACGAGTAATTTTCGATTGAGAAGATATTACACATTTCTTATATTCATCAGCATATTTCTTTAATAAGCAAACATGGTCCTCCTTACCTTGGATTTCAAAGCCTTATGGTTGATGCATAAAAATTTGTTCTTCTAGCTCGCCGTGTAGAAAAGCAGTCTTGACATCATGCTGTTCAAGCTCTCAATCCAATAGAACAACCGTAGCAAGTAGCACCCTGATGGAGCTATGTTTCACCACGGGAGAGAACACTTCATTGAAGTCAATACCCTCCTTTTGAGTATAGCCTTTTGTAACTAGCTGTGCTTTGAACTTCCACCCCTGGAGTTCCTTCTTCTTGAAGACCCATTTGCAATCAATAGTCTTCTGACCCTTTGGCGGTTTCACCAGCTCCCAACTATGATGCTTGTGAAGAGACTCGATCTCCTCACTCATGGCAATGGTCCATTTTGTTGGTTCTTTACTAGTGATGGCATCATGATATGTTACCGGCTCTGCCTCAATACTTTCAGCCGTATTAAGAGCATAAGCAACAAGATTTTCATAGCCATATATTTGAGGTGGCTTAACTTGCCCCCTCCCTCTGTTCCTAGTAAGCATGTACTCTTGCGGAACCGCAATCTCTGCATTTAAGCCTTCTACCTCTTCTACATCTTGTTGATCTAGGACATTTTCCTGCAAACTCTCTTGCAAGTTTTCTGAAGCTTCCACTTCAAGCTCCACTTGTTTACTGACACCGTGGTCTGGCCCGGCATCTAGACACTCCTTTCTTGGTTTCAGCATTGCAGACTCATCAAAGGACACGTCTCTGCTGATAATGCATTTGGGTGATTTTCCATCTAGGCACCATAGTTTATATCCCTTGACCCCATGTGCATACCCTAGAAATATGCACTTTCTTGCCCTTGGTTCAAGCTTACCATCATTCACATAAGCATAAGCAGGACAACCAAATATTCGCAAATTTGTGTAACTAGCAGGAGACCCAGACCATATCTCTTCAAGAGTTTTACACTCGATAGCCTTTGATGGGGACCTGTTGATCAAGTAATAAGCTGTATTAATAGCTTCCGCCAAGAACTTCTTGGGTAACCCGACATGAGAGAGGATACACCAAGTCCTCTCCAAAAGAGTTATGTTCATCCATTCTGCAAGCCCATTCTATTATGGTGTATTCCTGACCATGCGATGTCTCACAATACCTTAATCCTTATAGAACTCATTAAAAGCACCTCCACAAAATTCCAAGCCACTATCCGTTCTCAAGCGCTTGATCTGTTTGCTTGTCTGCTTCTCGATCATAGCCTTCCATATCTTGAATTGTGCAAAGACTTCATCCTAGCGCTTTAAAATATACACCCAAACCTTTCGAAAATAATCATCAATAAAGGTCAACATATATCAGCCACCACCAAGAGATGGAATACGAGTGGGACCCTAAAGGTCAGAATGGATATAATCCAAAGCACCCTTGGTCCAATGAATAGCTGTGCTAAACTTGACTCTGCATTGCTTTCCGAAGACACAATGCTCACAGAAGTCCAGCTTTCCTGTTTTCTGGCCACATAGTAAACCTTATTTACTCAGCTCCGCCATACCTTTCTCACTTATATGCCCAAGCCGCATATGCCACGGCTTGGTAGTGTCCAAATCTGAATCTGAGGATGACACAGCAGCACCACCTGTAACTGTGCTACCTTAAAGAAAATAAAGACCATTATGCTTCTGCCCCTTCATCATCACGAGAGTGCCTTTGGAAATTCTCATAACTCCACCTCCAGCTTTGTAATTACAGCCATTGGAGTCAAGCGTACCCAAGGAAATCAGATCTTTTTTTGACTCCGGAATGTGCCTGACCATTGGATAAGGTTCTTACAATACCGTCATACATCTTAATTTGGATTGATCCTAATCCAATAACCTTACAGGCTGCATTGTTCCCCATAAGAACTTTAGCACCATCTATAGACTGATCCTTGTTAGGACACAAATGATAAGGACAACCCGAATCAAGGATCCACTCATCACCTGACCTACTAACGGTAACAGGGAGAACATCTGCACTATCAGAACTGTCCTCTGCAATACCGGCTACATTTCTAGAGTCAGAGATTTTCTCCTTCCCTTTACGTTCTTGACAGTCTTTCTTAAAGTGCCCTTTCCTTATGACAATAGAAACACTTTAATTTTCTAGATCTTGATTTTGATTTAGAATGACTTCTTCTATTTGGACCTTTCTTCTCTGTTCTTCCCCGTACAACCAAACCCTCACCTGAGTTGTCCTTTTCAGCCATAACCTTTTTCTTCAACTCCCTAGAGTTTAAGGCTGACTCAACATCCTCCATGGACAGTCTCTCTGCCATATATCATGGTATCAACAAAATGCTTGTATGGGGGTGGTAAAGAACACAACAGTATAATAGCTTGGTCCTCATCATCAATTTTGACATCTATGTTTCCTAGATCCATAACAGCTTTATTGAATGAATCAAAATGGTTTGCAATAGACGTACCTTCCTACATTTATAAAGTGAACAACCGCTTCTTCAAGTACAAGCGATTTGTGAGAGATTTTGTTATGTACAGATTCTCTAACTTTTGCCATAAGCCAGCAACATTTTTCTCCTGAGTAACCTTTCGCAGTACTCCGGTGCTAAAAAATAGCAAAACTTGACTGTATGTCTTTTCCAACAAATCATCCTTATCTTCACTAGCATGGTCTTTGGCAGGTCATTCCTACCCTTCAGAGATTTGTATAACTCATTTTGAACTAGCAAAGCATGCATCTTCATATGCCATAAACTGAAGTCGTTTTTGCCATTGAATTTTTCTATATAAATTTTGCCGCAGTTGCAAAATTCCAAATTTTAGTGCTTCACAATGGACTTCGCTTTATGACTAATATGAGCAAGTTAGGGTGACCCAGATCTGACCTGGTCCCCAAAACAAGGCCTTTTCTTCTTCTGTTCCGTTGCAGGCTCTAAGGGACCACCAATTCTCTGGGTGCTTCAGAGTACCAGGTGGTACATGATCCTTTTCCCCCACCGAAAGAGGGAAACAAGGTTTTTTTTTTTTTTTTTCTAATCGAAGGGCTGTAAGAAACCTTTTCTCTCCCACATGCCTTGACAAAAAAGAAACAAAAAAAAGGGACAAAACAAGTGACCCACTTTGAGATCAACACGAGACAGTCCTCCTCTGTGATGGCCTTCTCATCTGCAACGATGCCAAGATCTGTAGAGTTCAGATCTGTATTTGCAGGAAACCAAAGAGCGCATTCTTCTCCGGCTTCGGGCTTCGGTTGGTCCGACGGCAGTAGGGAATGGTTGGGCAGCAGCCAACCTTTTCTGCAAAACCATACACTGTGCCTTTCTGCTCCGACAATGGCACTTGGAGAAGGTCAGATCTGCGCTCCAAGCACAAATCCCCTTTCTTCCTTCTCTGTTGTACTTCTATAAGCAACCAAGATCCGATCCAAGATGACCAGATCCACAATCATCGTGCCCCACTTGAGACCGATCTAGATCAGCCTATTTCCACTGCTATTCAACACCTGATCCGAGATCAGGAACGTGGACCACCTTCGATCTGGGCTCTGATACCAATTTGTTGTGCTTTAGGCAACGATAAAGCCATAGAACAGAGAAATAATCACACCATGATAATATCGCACTAGGGTTTTATGTGGTTCTGCTTAAGCCTACATCCACAAGAGAAGACCGCAAGAGAATCACTATGGAGGAAAGATTACAGATGGAGTTCTCACTCTTTCAAACCCCAATCCCACGTACACCCAAACCTCACCTTCTCGGTTTTGCTTGCTGTTTTCTTCACACCTCAAATGAGCGATGAAGGCCTCTATTTATAGCCTCCATCGTTGCAAAGGTCCATAAGGTGATTGCTTGCGGCACAAGTTCCGGTATGTACGAGTAAGGTGCCCATGCTTTCTCTGCTTTGCACCATGTGTGATGTCAGTTGGCCCATGTGAAGATGTCCCATGAGAAAGTCAACATTATCGGCTCCTATAGAGCTATGATAACAATGTTGTTCAATTTATAACAGATAAAGATGCTACATATAGAGTACCAGGAAAAAATTGGCAACAAAAATATGGAACATTTTATTGGACAGCTTGTGCAGCTCACTGCGTATTCTTAATTTTAGAAGACATGGTGAAGCCTAGTTCGTTTCCAAGAAATGCAGAGACAATTGAGACAAGAAGGAAAGTTACAAATTTCATTTACTATCATGCATATGTGTTGAATTGGGTGAAAAGAGATTTTACTAATGGGAGAGATCTGATTCGCCCGGCTATTACAAGATTTGCAACAATTTTATTAGCTTGCAATGTCTTTATTAGTTCAAAAATGAACTTAGACAAAATGTGGACAAGTACTGCTTGGGTGCAATCCAGCTATTCTACTACTGCTATTGGGATGGATATCAGTGAAATTCTTTGGAGTTCTCAATTTTGGAGGAATATATAACATATTTTAAATGTTAGTGAATCTATTGTCACTGTTCTTCGCTTGGTTAATAGTGAAGATAAGTCTGCCGTGGGCTATATCTATCAGGTGATGGATAAATCAAAAGAATTCATTCAAAAAAGGTTCAAGAAGAAAACTGAAAACTCTCCTTATTGGAATGTTATTGATCGCAGATTGGATAGTCAATTGCATTGTTCATTACATGCTGCGGCTTTCTGCTTGAACCCCCAAGTTTTCTTCAATCCCCGATCGGACATGAATAGTAGAAAAATTAATAAAGGCTTGAATGATGTAATTACAAGATTAGTTGCTGATGAAGATACCTAAGACATCATTTGCATGCAAGTGGATGAATATAAGGAGTGCAATATGGGATTTGGGTCTGAACCAGCAATTCGCAACCGTCTCAAGCTGTCTCCACAGGTAATCAAACATTTAATATCCTTTATCTTTTATTAATTATTAGGTAATTAGTTCAAACTTTTAACTTGAATTTGAAAGTCTTATATTTTATTTAAAACTTCGACAGATAGATGGTGGGAAAGATTTCAAAATGACACTCTTAAGTTGCAAAGACTCGCAATTCGAGTGTTAAGTCAATGTTGTAGTGCAAGTGGATGTGAAAGAAATTGGAGCAATTTTTAGCACATCCATTCTCCTAAAAGAAACAGACTAGAGCATCAAAGATTAAATGATCTAGTTTTTCTACACTACAATCTAAAGTTGCGGGAAAGGTATGTACTTTAATTTAAATCTTACTTTAAGAAAAATTATAGGTATAGCGGTAGAATCTTTTATTTTATATAAATTGCAGGGACCTGATTAAAAGAATTGGGAAAAATGCTATGGACCCTATTAGCTTGGAGAACATTGATATTTTGGCCGATTGGGTTGATGAAGAACCAGCCCTGATGACCATTGAGGAGGTTCATGATTGGGCTAATGTGGAGGTCGGTTGTGCATATGGGGATATTCCGGAGTTTGATGAGGGAAATCAAGTGAATGTTGCAAATGAGGATGATGATGGAAATAATGACAGTCACGATAGTTGATATGACTTTAGCATTTGGCAGAACTTTTTTACTTTTGTTGAGGGATGTAGTAAATTTAAACTCCATGGTTGTGACTTGTGATGAATATTTTGAAGCTTTAGACAGTTTAGCTGTTGAATTTTATTAATATGGGCCATTTTGAATGACATTTATCTTGACATTTGTTTTGAAAATTGGAAATTTATTAGGTTGTTTTATTTGTTTATATAATTCATGTCTAATTAGCCAGTCCAATATCTCTAGCAAATCTAACCTAATATCTCTAACAAATCTAATATCTCGAGCAATATCTAAATGTGGATCATCCATCATCTAATTAGCCAGTCCAATCAGCATCTAAATAAGCTTAACATTTAAATGATGATGAACAATATTCCTCTGCTAGGGGATTTCTTAATATACCAAAGAACTTGATGAACAACATCAAGATGAGTAAGTCCCAGGAGCATGCATAAATTGGCATCGCCTACACATGATTCTCCTCCAAATGGCAACATCATCATAATAATGTCAACGTAGGGAATGCCCAAGAGTATTTGTGAACAAGTGAGCCATCCCTAGATGGGCACAAGATTGTAAGATCAAATGGTGAGAATGATGATCCAATGTTAAGGAATGCAATTCAAGGATGAGGATTGTAAGTGCAAAAACTGTAACTCACAAGATTAGAGGGTGCCTTAGAGGACTTAACCAAATGACTGTTGAGAGTTGACTGCTTCTGGGTCAGGAGACCTGAAAGGGGAAGGAAAGGAGGTCAAAGGACCCTGGCTGCGGGCAGCACAGGGCTCTCCGATGCCTCAGTTAGTATGAATACTGAATTGAGGATGGAGAAGAAGAGAGGCAGAATGTATGTGTATTCTTTTATGCGTACCCGGTTTTTTGGCTCAATCCCCGCTTATATAGGAGCGCTTCCATACATTTTACCATGGGTTTGATGATTTGGCAGCTGAGGTCATCAGCCCACAAAGTAATAAATGAAGGTCCATCACAGCCCACAAAGCATTGAATGCCAGTCTGATCAGCCCATATTGCATTAAATGCCAGTCACATTGGGCCTGATCTTGTCTGGACTTATTGGTAGCAAAGGTCCCATCGGATCTCTTCTTGGGCCTCCCCCTGATGGGGTTGCAGCCGCTGGATGCTGCTTTGTCAGAAGCCTGATGATGACCTTGGACGGCTGGGATGACAACTGTCCCATCGACATGTGCTTGGAGGCAGGAAATAGTTGTCGACACGCGTCTCGGCTGGCAGTCCTCACAGCTGCGGCCGAAATGCGCGTCTGGGGATTGAAGCGCTGATCCCGGCTAGCGTGCTGGCGCTGGAGCCGGAATGCACTCTGTCGGGCTGAGGTCATAGAACTGATCCCGGCTAGCGTGTTGGCCCTATAGCCGGAATGCGCTCAATCGGGCTGATAACTGGAAATGTACTGTAGTCAATCATAATCTTGAGATGTTTAGAAACTTCCCCACACAAGGATGATCAATGATGATCCAAGAAAAAGGGAGGCTAGAGCCATGGTGATCCAAGGGTCACATAGTGATCCAATACAAGATTGTGAAGTTCCAACAGATGGATGAATCAGCCCCATGGGAAGGATGATGATTGGATTGTGGTGAAGCTAATCCAGTGGTTGGATTTGATGGACAAGATGATGGACCCCTTTGGGTTGATGATTGAGAGGGTTCAATGGGTGGAAAGCTAGTATGCTTCCCCATCATTACTATTTGAGACCATTGTGGAAAAACTGCAACAAATACCGGGTCATCGTGAGCATTTCATAATGCAACTAGAAAATTGGAATTTTTAACCATTATTAGTAGACAGAAAAGGCACCAAATACCAAACAAGTAATCAAAAGAGAAATCAAGTCATACTACCACGCACAGCTCAGCAACCACTAGTAGCAAGAACTCAATAATCAACTTCACAAGCACATTGGGTATGATTTTAGAGATCAACTAAGTCAGACTTAATAGCTACCTAGTTGAGTCACCACCTTGGTTGAGTCCTATGAGAAAAGATCGACACTCATTTGCTTCCCCATTTTCCTGTTGAGATAAGCTGTGACAAGATCATGGGGACCTTCTATGTTGATTTGGAAGATTAGAACCACATTTTTTGGAAGATCTTAGCATTCAAAGATCAAAGGTACTGCTCATCCTATTTATTTTTTTTTAAAGCAAAATGGTTGCTTATTACTAATTAAATTTATACCTAATAATTAAACTACAAATCTTAAAATTACGAAGTCAGATGACATTGTTTTCTAGTTTCTAAGACCTTTTTCATTTTCATAAATTTTAAAGACTTTTAGGCCGCCAGGATGCAACTAGGTCCAACTTGGCTTAGTCAACTTGACTCAGGAGGTGATTTAGTCACCCAAAGAGCATGAACCTTGCACCACATTAAGCTAAAAACCACGCATCTCTGGCTCTCCCACATCTCCCGAGCGTCGCTGATTCCAGACAAGGACGTATCTACACCAAATTCAAGATACCCAAATCAGTTGAAACTCGAATGTTAAAGAAAAACATAACATTTCAACATTATTGTTGGCCTAGTGGGTCCAGACTAATTGGGTTCAGAGTCATGGGTATTTTTGGTAATTGTACCAGGACTTTCTTATTAGCTAAGATAGAGTTTCTTGAGGGTTAAGAAAGAGAGCATTATATATATGATGTAATGGCTAACCCATGATAGATAGAACATATCATACAGAGAGTGAATCCAAAGGAGAGTCGAGTTTCTTTCCCGTAGACGTAGGCAAGATTGCCGAACCACGTAATTCTCTTATGTGTGATTGCTTGTTCTTGTGTGGTTTATCGTTTGCTAGATCGAATTAATTCACGTTTCTGCATACACGCACACAACAACTGGTATCAGAGCCTAGGGTTTACTAGGATTGGATTGTGCTGTGTTGCGATCGATAGATCGGATCAAAGATTGATCCGGATTCTGCAAGTAGTCTTCGTTGCAGAACAGAGATCAGTTCAGATCTCGCGTGGGCCACACTGTTCCGGAGTTGCAGAGGACTCTGGAAATTCAGAGGGAGGAGAAGGGCCCTGTTTGCATCGGATTTGCAGTGCCTAGGGTTCTTGATTTGCAGAGCGAGCCACTGCCGGAGAAGACACAGAGTTTTTTTTCGGTCTTTGATTTT
This sequence comes from Camphora micrantha, assembly GCA_003546025.1. NCBI lineage: Eukaryota > Viridiplantae > Streptophyta > Magnoliopsida > Laurales > Lauraceae > Camphora > Camphora micrantha. The sequence continues at coordinate 9,963,243 of QPKB01000006.1, read as the reverse complement.
TTGCAGAACTTGAAACAGAGGGCTGCTTGGTTCCTTGATTTGCAAGATTGCCACCAGACCCACATCGTCGCCGGACTTCCTATTGTCGCCGGAAAAGAATCATCAGCCGCCATCGTGCCGTGACCGGAGAGGAAGAAGGAAAGCAGCAGGCGCAGGTATTGGTTTTCTGGTTACAGAAACCAGAACTTGAAGAAGAAGGGTGCCGATCTGGGCCAGGTTAGGTTCCGGGTCGGGTTGCTCTGACCCATTTTCAGAAGCCCAGCGAAGTACAGCCTACAGCCAAGACCAGGTCGGTTCAGTTTGGGTCAGTTCGGCCTGACCTGTTTAGTGGGAAGCCCATTCCAGCAGTTGCTGACATCAGCGCCACGTCAGCGAACAATACGGTCAGTAGCGGTTTGACCGAGATCGACGGCTGAGACTTGTTACAACGATATCTTGATCATCCGAGGTTAGATCGGAGATCAGTTTGCGCCTACAGACTCGTTGCGAGCAGATCTACGTAACTGTGGAAGAAGATTGGCAGTTTGATGGTCAATAGGAAAGTTTGACCAATCTGAGCGTAGAAAACAGTTTTTGCGATATCGGAGTCATCCAAAGTCGAATTTCAGATCCGTTTCTTCCAGCGTGCTCGTGGTGACGAGATCAACAGATTGGTGCAGAAATTGAGGTTAGTGAAAGTGGTTTGTATTTCTTGATTATTAAATTGAGATGGAGAACAACACTGTGAACACTACCATGATCAAACTCAACCATACCAATTGGTTGATTTGGAAACCTAAGATGGAGGATATACTCTATTGCAAAGACCTCTATGATCCCATTGAGGGGGATAGTGCCAGACCAAAAGAGATGTCTGATCCAGATTGAAAAAAGATGCATAGAAAGACCATTGGTCACATCAGACAGTGGGTGGATAACAGCATATTTCATCACGTGTCTAATGAAACCAATGCGAATACCCTTTGAAAGAAGTTAGAAGAAAGATATGAAAAGAAAACTGCAGTGAACAAAACTTTTCTGATTAGAAAGCTTGTGAACATGAAATTCAAGGAGGGTGGTAAAATTGAAGACCACATAAATGAATTCCAATGCGTTGTGAATGAATTAGCCACAATGAAGATGGTCCTTGATGATGAGATGCAAGCTTTATTTCTTCTAAGCTCTCTACCAGATACATGGGAAACATTAGTTGTTTCCGTGAGCAACTCTACTCCAGATGGTGTGTTATCAATGAGTCAGGTTACTAGTAGCTTGTTGAATGAAGAAACAAGGAGAAAAACTGCAGGGACAGATAATGCACAGGCCTTTGTTACTGAGAACAGGGGAAGGAGTAAGAGTAGGGGACCAAAGGGGGGTCGTGGCAAGCCTAGAGGTGGATCACAGACTAAGAAAAAGTCTGAAAAATGCTTTCATTGTGGCAAAGAGGGTCACATTAAGAAAAATTGCTTTGCCTTGAAGGAAAAGAAAGAATCCAACAATGAGCAGAAGAATGACACTAACACTACAGCTACTTTAGATAATGAAGTAGTAGTACTGGCCAGTGAAGATGAAGAGTGTTTAAGTGTTGCATGTTGAGTGGGTTGTTGACACAGCGGCATCCTACCATGCTACTCCTTGTAAAGAGATGTTCACAACATACAAAGTAAGGGACTTTGGCACTGTGAAGATGGGCAACACAAGTCATTCTAATATTGTTGGGATCGGTGATGTCTGCATTCAAACCGATATTGGTTACACAATGATGCTGAAAGATGTGCGACATATTCCTGATCTACGGTTGAATCTGATTTTCGAAACTTCATTGGACCGTGCAGGTTATAAGAGTTACTTCGGAAATGGCAGGTGGAAACTCACTAAAGGGTCTCTTATTGTTGCGAGAGGGAAGGCGTGTAATATGCTATATAAGACACATGTGAAGCTATGCAAAGGTGTGTTGAATGCTGTTGAAGACAGATCCTCTCCAAATCTATGACACAAGAGACTGGGACATATGAGTGAGAAAGGACTGCAGATATTGGCAAAGAAAGATCGAATTCATTACTCCAAAGGTACATCCCTTGACCCTTGTGATCATTGCTTGTTTGGCAAACAACATAGGGTATCTTTCTCTAAAACATCAACGATAAAATCTAATGTGTTAGATTTGGTATATTCTAATGTTTGTGGTCCCATGGAGGTGGAGTCACTGGGTGGCAATAAGTTCTTTGTCATATTTATTGATGATGCAACCAGGAAAGTCTGGGTTTATGCGTTGAAATCGAAGGATCAGGTATTCCAGGTATTTCAACAGTTTCATGTCATGGAGATTGTTGGCCTAGTGGGTCCAGACTAATTGGGTTCAGAGTCATGGGTATTTTTATTTTTGGTAATTGTACCAGGACTTTCTTATTGGCTAAGATAGAGTTTCTTGGGGGTTAAGAAAGAGAGCATTATATATATGACGTAATGGGTAACCCATGATAGATCAGAACATATCATACAGAGAGTGAATCCAAAGGAGAGTCGAGTTTCTTTCCCATGGACGTAGGCAAGATTGTCGAACCACGTAATTCTCTTGTGTGTGATTACTTGTTCTTGTGTGGTTTATTGTTTGCTAGATCACATTAATTCACGTTTCCGCATACACGCGCACAACAATTATAACATCCAAACCGTTGATGAGAAAGCTTGGCCCCAGAATTGAAGAGCCCTAACCGTTGAATTGGGTCACCCAGAAAAGGCCAAGAAATGGATGGTTAGGGTTTTTGGCTAACTGGGCATCTGAAAAAAAGGGTTTTTGGGAGAGTTACCAATGCCGATGTAGTGACCGATTTGGGCTTCGTCCCATTTGTCGATGTCAATTCCACCCCCGCAGTACAAATCACAGACCTAGAAGGAAAAAGCAAACCATTGATATCACGCGTAAAAAGAGCAGCTAAAACCAGCAAAAGAAGAAGAAGAAGAAGGAAAGAGAAAGAGAGAGACAGTGGCATAAGGAGAAACGAAGATTTTGATGAGAGCGGTCTTAGCGAATTCAAAGAGTCGATGATGAGGCAATTCCGAGCGGGAAATGAAGGAAGAACTCATTCCATCAAATCCCAGTTTCAATTTTCTCTTCTTCTTCTTCTACTCTTCGATTTCGAATTGACTAGCAGGCAAGACGAAGAGGAAGAAAGAGTACCGGGTAGGGGAAAAACATAATTTAATATATATATAACCCCTCAACTGTTTCTAGTTTTACGATCAACTGTCTTTCTTTTAGTGTTTTAGGTGCTTTTAGTCAATCATCTTGATGAGGGGTGAGACCTGGTTGGCATCGTTTTCGTATTGTTATTATTTTTAATAGTTAATATTTGGATGAAAAAGCTTTCAGGGCATTTAAGGGTTTAATAATCTAATCTTTTACTCTAAAATGTGTTTCATACGATTATGGGCAGAAATATGAGTTTTATGATATCCGAAGATACGTTTTGTTTTAAAATGTATGCAATTCTAGAGGTTGGAACGCATTATAGGGGATTAAGGGTTGTATAAGACCGAAAGTCATAATTCGAGCAATTCGTAGGGGATTCTAGGCGGGTCTGGAAAAATTTTAGATCTAAATCGCGTTTAACGCAGTTCACAGTTGAAAGACAGTCTCTAGAAAATTAGGGCGAAATAACTAATCTAATGGTATTTAAGGCAAGAAACAAGGAACGTAATTTGTGCAATCAATAGCCTGTATTTCAATAAAAAAGATAATACTCAATGATTCAGGGGCATTTTAGGGTATTCTGAACTAGTATTTTGCATTGAAATGCATTCGTGTGATTCTATTTTGAAATACGTGTTTTATGACATTCTAAGATACTTTAATATTTAAAATGAGTTTCACAGGCGATACTAGGGTTAGGAATGCATTACATGGGATTAAGGGTCGTTTAACACTGAAACTCATGCTTCGCGTCGGGAGTAGGGGATTCTAAACAGCTCTGGGAAAATGTTGGCTTTAAATCGCATTTCAAACATTTCTGATCCTTTTCTACTTGAAATACACATTTTTAGTATATTCAGAGATACTTTTATCTTTAAAATGGGTTTCAAGCGAGTCTAGGGTTAGGTACGCTTTACATGGGATTTATGGTTGTTTAAGACTGAAACGCATGCTTTGGGCAGTTCGAGCGCTATTTTAATATTAAATTGCGATCTATTCGGTTCTAGGAAAATGTTTACTACAAACTGCGTTTCAAGCTATTCGCGGTTGAAGGACGCGCTCTAGAAAATTTTGGAATATCTTTTTTCCTTTAAAATGAGTTTCACACAAATTGGGGCCTAAGAAATAATCTCGTGGGATTCTGAGCGATTTCTGGCAACAAACCGTATTTGGTGCAATTAATAGCATATATTTCAATCAAAACGCATGCTGGGTGATTCAATAGCATGTTAGGGCATTATGGTTTAGTCTTTTAATTTGAAGTGCATTTTTTACGAATCTTGACTGAAATATGCATTTTAGGATATTCTGATATATGCTTTTCTTTCAAATTGGTTTCGCATGATTTTGGGGTTAGGAACGTGTTGTAGGGGGTTGGGGTTGTTTAAGATGGAAACCCGTGCTTCGGGTAGTTCGAAGGGGATTTCCAATCGTCTCTGCGAAAATATTGGCGGTAAACCGCATTTCACATAATTCAGGATTGAAAGATGTGCTCTAGAAAATTTTGTGATTTTTTTTTACTGCAAAACATGTTTAAGGAAAATTAGGACTTAATAACTAATCTAGTGGGATTCAAGTCCGTTACTGACGGACAAACAACTTGTTTCGTGCAATCAATAGCGAGCGCGTAACTGGATAAAATCGCCTACTTGATGATTTTAGGACATTTTTATGGTATTCTGTTCTAGTCATTTGCTTTGAAATGTGTTTCATGTGATTCTATTATCAAATATAAATTTTAGATATCTTCAGATACTTTTCTGTTTTAAAATTGGTTTCAAGCGATTGAATCATTAGGAACGCTAAAAATGAGATTTAGGGTTGCGCTCTAAAAAATTATGGAATATATTCCTCCATTAAAATAGGTTTTTGGCAAATTAGAGCTTAAGAACTAATCTCGTGGGATTATGAGCTATTACGGAATTAAAGCCTTATTTCGTGATATCTATAACCAATAATACGTTAAAAACGCATGATGGATGATTCTACGGCATTTTACAGTATCATGGCCTAGTCTTTTGCTTTGAAATGCATTTCATACGATTCTAGGCAAAAATACGCATTTTTTTATATGAGATACATTTTGCTTCAAATTGGATTTCACATGTTTCTGGGGTTAGAAACACATTGCAGCGAATTCATGACTAATTAGGACTGAAAACCCGTGCTTCAAGCAATTTGTAGGGGATTATAGGTGTCTCTGGGAAAAGGTATGTCGTAAAGAAATTCATGGTTGAAAGACTCGCCCCAGAAAATTTCGTGATATCTTTTTACTTTAAATCGTGTTTCATGCAAATTGGGGCTTAACAACTAATATCATGGGATTTTATCCCGTTTCTAACCGACAAACATATTTCGTGTTATCAATATAGCCTGTATTTGTATAAAACGCGTGCCGAGTGATTTTAGGGCATTTCAGGGTATTTTGGTCTAGTTATTTGCTTTGAAATGAGTTTCGTGCGCTTCTAAAATGATACACGTTTTTTAGGGTATTTTGAGATACTTTTCTCTTTAATATGAGTTTCAGGCGATTCAAGGGTTGGGCACTCATTACATGGCATTTAGGGTTGTTTAAGACTGAGAACAGTGCTTCCGCAGTTCGCAAGGGGTTCTAGAAGGCTATTGAAAAATGTTTTCTCCAAATTGCATTTCAAGGTAGAAAGACGCTCTAAAAAATTTTTTGAATATCTTTTTCCTTTAAACTGGATTTCCGGCAAATCCGGGCTTAATAACTAATCTCGTTGGGTTCTGAGGCATGTCTGAGTAAAAATTGTATTTCGTACAATTAATAGCCAGTATTTGAATAAAAAAGCGTGCTTGGTGTTTCAAGGGCATTTAAGGATTTAATTGTCTAATCTTTTGCTCTGAAATATGTTTCATGTGATTATTGGCTGAAATAAGAGTTTTAGGATATCCATATATACATTTTGCTTTAAATTTTGTTTCACGCGATTCTAAGATTAGCAACGCATTGAAGGAAATTAAGGGTTGTATAATACCAAAAGCCGTGATTTGGACGTTGGGAATTCTCAGTGAGTCTCAAAAAATGTTGTGTAAACCGTATTTCACGCAGTTCACCATTGAAACACGTGCTCTAGAAAGTTCTTTGTTATTTTTTTTACTTTAAAATGGGTTTGAGGCAAGTTAAGCATAAGAACTAATCTAATGGTATTCAAGGCCGTTTCTGGCTGACAAACAACGCATTTTGCGCAATCAATAGCCTGTATTTCGAAAAAAACGCGTAATGAATGATTTAGGGGCATTTTAGGGTATTCTGACCTAGTATTTTGCACTGAAACGCATTCGTGCAATTCTATACTGAAATACGTATTTTCGGATATTCTGAGATACTTTTCTATTTAAAATGGGTTTCACAGGCGATACTAGGGTTAGGAATGCATTACATAAGATTGAGGGTTGTTTAAGACTAAAACCCGTGCTTCGAGCCGGTAGTAGGGATTCTAGACAACTCTGGGAATATATTGGCTGTAAATCACATTTCACGCAATTCATGGTTGAAAGATGCGCTCTAGAAAATTCGGAAATATCTTTTTCCTTTTAAATCAAGATTTAGGTAAATTTGGGCGTCAGATTTAATCGCATGAGATTCTGAGCCGTTTCTAAATGAACTACACATTTTAGTATATTCCGATATACTTTTCTCTTTAAAATGGGCTTTAAGAGAACCTAGGGTTAGGAACGCTTCACATGGGATATAGGGTTGTTTAAGAAAGAAATGCGAGTTTTAGACAGTTCGAGAGCTATTTTATTATTAAATCGCGTTTTATGCGGCTCTAGGAAAATTTTGGCTCCGAATCGCGTTTCACACAATTCTTGGTTGAAAGTCCCGCTCTAGAAAATTCCGGGATATCCTTTTCCTTTAAAAGGAGTTTCATGCAAATTGGATATTAATAAGTAATCTCGTAGGATTCTGACGGTTTATGACTGCAAACACTATTTGATGCAATCAATAGCGTATATTTCGATGAAAACGCATGCGGAGTGATTATAGGGTATGTCAGAAAATTATGGTTTAGTCTTTTGCTTTGACTTCCATTTTTTGTATTCTTGGCTGAAAAAATGCATTTTAGGTTATTTTGAGAGACGCTTTTCTTCCAAACGAGTTACACGTGATTACATGGTTATGAACGTGTTGCAGGGGATCGGGGTTGTTTAAGACCGAAACACAAGCTTCAGGCAGTTCGGGGGCTATTTCAATATAAAATCGCATTCTATTCGGTTTTAAAAAAATATTGTCTCTAAATTGCATTTCACGTTATTCACGGTTGAAAGACGCGCTGTAGAGAATTCTTTAATATCATTTTCCTTTAAAATGTGTTTCGGGCAAATCCGGGCTTAAGAACTAATCTCGTGGGGTTCTAAGCTATTTCAAAATGAAAATCGTATTTTGTGCAATCAATAACTAAAATCTGAATGAAAAAGCGTGCTAGATGGTTTCAGGGCATTTAAGGATTTCATGGTCTAATTTGTTACTCTGAAATGTGTTTCATACGATTATGGGTAGAAATACGAGTTTTATGATATCCAAATATACATGTTTTGTTTCTAAAATGTGTTGCACGCGATTCTAGGCTTAGGAACACATTCTAGGAGATTAAGGGTTTTATAAGACTGAAAGTCGTGATTTGACCAGTTCGAAGGGGATTCTAGGCAGGTTTGGAAAAATGTTGGATGTAAACCGCATTTCACGCGGTTCACATTGAAAGACACTCTCTAGAAAATTAGGGCGAAATAACTAATCTAATGCTATTCAAGGTCGTTTCTAGCTAACAAAGAACTTAATTTATGCAATTAATAAACTGTATTTCAATAAAAATGCATACTCAATGATTCAGGGGCATTTTAGGGTATTCGGAATTAGTATTTTGCATTAAAATGCATTCGTGTGATTATATGTTGAAATATGCATTTGAAGATATTCTGAGATACTTTCATAATTAAAATGGGTTTCACAGGAGATACTAGGGTTAGGAACGCATTACATGGGATTAAGGGTCTTTTAAGATTGAAACACGTGCTCCGCGACGGGAGCAGGGGATTCTAGACAGTCGTGGGAAAATGTTTGCTCTAAATTGCATTTCATGCAATTCTGATATGTTTCTACTTGATATACACATTTTAGTATATTCAGAGATATTTTTCTCATTAAAATAGGTTTTAAGCGAGTCTAGGGTTAGGTATGCTTTACATGGTATTTAGGGTTGTTTAAGACCGAAACGCATGCTTCGGACAGTTCGACTGCTATTTTAATATTAAATCGCATTCTAGGTGGTACTAGGAAAATGTTAACTTTAAAACGCGTTTCACGCTATTCGCGGTTGAAAAACGCGCTCTAAAATATTTTGGGATATCTTTTTTCCTTTAAAACTAGTTTCATGCAAATTGGGGATTAAGAAGTAATCTCATGGGATTTTGAGCGATTTATGACAGCAAACCGTATTTGGTGCAATTAATAGCGTATATTTCAATCAAAACGCATGCTGGGTGATTTAAGGGCATGTCAGGGAATTATGGTTTATGCATTTTTTACTAATCTCGGCTAAAATATGCATTTTTTGATATTATGATATATGTTTTTCTTTCAAATCAATTTCACGTGATTCTGGGGCTAGGAACGTGTTGGAGGGGATCGGGGTTGTTTAAGACGGAAACCAGTGCTTCGAGCTGTTCGAAGGGGCTTTTCTAGCCGTCTTTGTGAAAATGTTGGCAGTAAATCGCGTTTCACAAAAGTCAGGGTTGAAAGACGCACTATAGAAAATTTTGTGATATTTTTTTTTACTACAAAACATGTTTAAGGAAAATTAGGACTTGATAACTATTCTCGTGGAATTCAAGCCCGTTTCTAATGGACAAACAACTTGTTTTGTGCGATCAATAGCGAGCGCGTAACTGGATAAAACCGCCTACTGGATGATTTTAGGACATTTCAGGGTATTCTGGTGTAGTCTTTTTCTTTGAAATGTGTTTCATACGAATCTCGGCACAAAAATATGCATTTTTTTCTTAATGTAAGATACATTTTGCTTCAAAATGGGTTTCATGTGTTTCTAGGGTTAGGAATGCATTGAATGGGATTCATGACTAATTAGGAATGACAACCCATGCTTGAGGAAGTTCGTAAGAAATTGTAGGCGTCTATGGGAAAATATATGGTGTAAACCACGTTTCACGAAATTCATGGTTGCAAGACTCGCCCCAGAAAATTCTGTGATATCTTTTTACTTTAAATCGTGTTTCACGCAAATTAGGGTTTAACAACTAATATCATAGGATTTTATCCCATTTCAAACAGCATACCTATTTTGTGTTATCAATATAACATGTATTTGTATAAAAACGCGTGCTGTGTAATTTTAAGGCATTTCAGGGTATTCTGGTCTAGTTTTTTTGCTTTGAAATGCGTTTGTGCACTTCTAAAATGATACACGCATTTTAAGGTATTCTAAGATACTTTTTTTTTAATATGAGTTTTAGGCGATTCAAGGGTTAGGCACTCATTACATGAGATTTAGGGTTGTTTAAGACTGAGACTAGTGCTTCCGGCAGTTCGCAAGGGGTTCTAGAAGGCTATTGAAAAATGTTGTCTCCAAACTGCATTTCAAGATAGAAAGATGCTCTAAAAAAACTGTTGAATATCCTTTTCCTATAAAATGGATTTTCAGCAAATCATGGCTTAGTAACTATTCTCATTGGGCTCTGAGCCATTTCTGAGTCGTACTATATACAATTAATAGCCGATATTTGGATGAAAAAGCGTGCTCGGTGTTTATAGGGCATTTAAGGGTTTAATTGTCTAATCTTTCGCTCTGAAATATGTTTCATACGATTATGGGCTGAAATAAGAGTTTTAGGATATCCATATATACGTTTTGCTTTAAATTTTGTTTCACGTGATTATAGGATTAGGAACGCGTTGAAGGGGATTAAGGGTTGTATAAGACCGAAAGCTATGATGAAGGCGTATGGGATTCTCTGCGGGTCTGAAAAAAAGTTGTGTAAACCGTATTTCACGCAATTCACCGTTGAAACACGCGCTCTAGAAAGTTCTTTGTTATTTTTTTTACCTTAAAACGGGTTTGAGGCAAGTTAGGGCATAAGAAGTAATCTAATGATATTCAAGGCTGTTTCTGGCAAACAAACAACGCATTTTGTGCAATCAATAGCTTGTATTTCGATAAAAACGCTTACTGAATGATTTAAGGACATTTTAAGGTATTCTGGACTAGTATTTTGCATTGAAATGCATTCGTGCGATTCTATACTGAAATACACATTTTAGGATATTCTGAGATACTTTTCTATTTAAAATGGATTTTACATGTCATATTAGGGTTAAGAACGCAATACATGGGATCGATGGTTGATTAAGACTAAAACATGTGCTTCGAGCCGATAGTAGGGGATTCTAGACAACTCTAGGAATATGTTGGCGATAAATCACATTTCACACAATTCACAATTGAAAGATATGCTCTAGAAAATTCTGGAATATCTTTTTCCTTTCAAATCTAGATTTAGGTAAATTTGTGCATAAGAACTAATCACATGAGATTCTGAGCCATTTCTAAATGAAATACCATTTTAGTATATTCCTAGATACTTTTCTCTTTAAAATGGGATTTAAGCGATTCTAGGGTTAGGTACGTGATAAGTCCATAAAATTAAGTCAATAGGTCATCATTTCATGAGCATTTGTGGACTTAATTAGATTTAATTGCATACAATTGCACTTAATTTCATGATTATCTGTATTAAGGGATATTTTTGGAAAAATGGTCATAATTGATCAAAATTCATCATATTGCATGACTTTCATTAAATTAGGGATTTTCATCTCATAAATCACCAAAAAATTAGCTTTTTGGCTTCAACAGTGTGTAGATAGCAAGTTTGTATTGGAAGGAGGAAATCAGATCACTTAAAGGACGTGCCATGCAATCTCTTATCACGTGCAAGTTTTAAATATTTTTTGGGAAATTGGCTCATCCACACCACTTGCAATTTTTGAGAGATATTTTAGGACTCTACAAGGAAGTGATTGTTCACCAAGAAATTGCAATTAGCAACAAATCCTCATAAAGTCAAATTATTTCCAAGTATAAAGCCTAACTTGAAGCCTAAGCAAGAAATCTCTACACATTAGGAAACAAGTCCCTAAAAGAGAAGAGATTCTTAGCAAAAGAGGAGGCATCACACACTATAAGATCAGCCCATAGGAAGGCTAGACGGGCATCACCTTGTGTAACAACCTTGGCTGCTCTCTCTCTCTCTCTCTCTCTCTCTCTCTCTCTCTCTCTCTCTCCACCCCCATCCATTCCCTTTCTTTCTAATCTCGTTCTTCTTCTTCTCCCTTTTAGTTCTTTAGACATACGTTGAGAGATCAGGTTGAGAGAATAATAAAGAGAGGAGAATCTTAATTTTTTTCCTTTTTTTGTACTTCAAGATCAATGAATAAGACACAACTTTGATTGATTCTACGTGCTCAAGTTCTTCTTAGAGTAAGTGATCTATGTTTTCCTTGTCTAGTATCTTTGATATGTTATGATTGGAGACGATATATCATATGCTTAGATCTAGGGATTGAAAATAAAAGAGGTGAATCAGAGTCAAGAGAAATCACGTAATTCTAAGGTCACTTGCATCTTTCCCTACTCTGAGAAGAGAGGAGAAGAACTACACAACCCGTATTTTCAATGCTTAGACCTATATCAAGTTCTTAAATCTCAGGGGCATAATTTCCTGCTTTACATTTTTACCACCATTCTATTTTATTTTATTTTTAGTTATTTACTTGAATGTTTATGCAGATATTTTTCTGATTTAGAAGTTTAGAACTGCATCTTCTTAAGTTTAGTAGAAAACTTTCTAGTTGTCTTTTCATAGTCTATGGTTGGAAAGTACTCATTGCATGCATCTGGTTTAAGAATTTTATTTAAACTTGTGTTTGGTTGCTGGAAACCAAAGACTATTGACTAATTTAAAAGATCAAATTCGGACCTTATACGTGAATATTGAAGAAGAAACATTGTTACAGTAGTTTTAGGCTGTTTTTCTCTCAAAAGTGCGTGATTTGAAAATTAGGCAAACAAGCTTAGTCTCCATCGAAACTTTGCAGAGTTAATATTTGGAAACAAGTCTTCGAAAATCCAGAGTTTCAGAGAAAAGTAAGTTTAGAAAGTCGGATAAACAACGACCCAAACAGGGGTAGTCGAACAACCTGCAATCAGATTTCCAGCACAAAACTGTTCAACTAGGCATCTCTAGGTGATCATATCTTTTTCGTTTTAAGTCCTTTTTTTATTCTTCTTTTTCTGTTGTGTTCACGCATTATCAGAGTATTGATTCCAGCCATTAGATTTAGGTTCATATCATCTTAGGCCAGTCGTATAGTCCAGCAAAATTGGGTTTGTGCAATAGTTTCCAAACTTGAAATTTTTAAGCATGCATCAGATTTTTAGGAATTTGCATGTTTTTCATGTAGGATCTCATAAATCATTCAAATTTACATTGTAATTTGTTTTAGGAACTTTTTTTTTATTTATCTTAAATTAAATTGGTTGTAAGATTTGTGTATTCTTTTGCAGGTTTTTTAGCTTAATTAGTATTATCTAGATTAGTTTTTTTATTTTTTGAAAATTATTGTAATTAATTTTTTTTACATTTAGTTATTTTAGCAAAGTTGATGTAATTTAATTAGTTTCCATTTAGGCCAGATTTAGTGCTTATTTAAGACAGGTAAAAGTTGGAAGGCTTCTTAAAAAGCATTGCTCCCTTTGATCGACCTAGACTTCTCATATTATAAATACAATCGCACCCTACACTTGAGGTCCGATCAAGTTTTTGATACACTTCACATGGGATATAGGGTTGTTTAAGTACGAAATGCGAGTTTCGGACAGTTCGAGTGCTATTTTATAATTAAATTGCTTTCTATGTAGCTCTAGGAAAATCTTGGCTCCAAACCGCGTTTCACGCAATTCTTGATTAAAAGACGTGCTCTAGAAAATTTCGGGATATCCTTTTCCTTTAAAACGAGTCTCATGCAAATTGGGGATTAAGAAGTAATCTCTTAGAATACTGAGCGGTTTCTGACTACAAACATTATTTGGTGCAATTAATAGCGTATATGTCGATGAAAACGCATGCTAGGTGATTATAGGGCATGTCGCGGAATTATGGTTTAGTATTTTACTTTGACTTGCATTTTTTTTTTCGATTCTTAGCTGGAAAATGCACTTTAGGTTATTCTGAGAGATGTTTTTCTTTCAAATGAGTTTCGCGTGATTATAGGCTTAGAAATGTGTTGTAGGGGATCGGGGTTGTTTAAGACCGAGATGTGTGCTTTCGGCAGTTTGGTGGCTATTTTAATATTAAATAGTGTTCTATTCGGCTTTAGGAAAATGCTGTCTCTAACATCTGGATGAAAAAGTGTGCTAGATGATTTCAGGGCATTTAAGGTTTAATGGTCTAATCTTATACTCTGAAATATGTTTCATACGATTATGGGCAGAAATACCAGTTTTATGACATCTAAAGAAACGTTTTGTTTTAAAATGTGCTGCACACAAATGTAGGGTTGTATAATACTGAAAGTCGTGATTCGAGAAGTTCGAATGGAATTCTAGACGGGTCTAAAAAAATGTTGGATATAAATCGCGTTTCATGCAATTCACAGTTGAAAGACGCTCTCTAGAAAATTAGGGCGAAATAACTAATCTAATGGTATTCAAGGTCGTTTCTGGCTAATAAAGAACATCGTAATTTGTGCAATTAATAGCCTATATTTCGATAAAAAAAATAATACTCAATGATTCATGGATATTTTAGGGTATTCTGAACTAGTATTTTGCATTGAAATGCATTCGTGCGATTCTATTTTGAAATACACATTTTAGGATATTCTGAGATACTTTCATATTTAAAATGAATTTCATAAGAGATACTAGGTTTAGGAACGCATTACATGGGCTTAAGGGTCGTTTAACACTGAAATTCGTGCTTCGCGCCGGGAGCAGGGGATTCTAGACAGCTCTAAGGAAAATATTGGTTCTAAATAACATTTCACGCAATTTTTATCCGTTTCTACCTAAAATACACATTTTAGTATATTCAGAGATACTTTTCTCTTTAAAGTGAGTTTCAAGCGAATCTAGGGTTAGATATGCTTTACATGGTATTCAGAGTTGTTTAAGACCGAAACACATGCTTCAGGCAGATCGAGCGCTATTTTAATATTAAATCGCGTTCTATACGGTTCTAGGAAAATGTTAACTTTAAACCGCATTTTACGCTATTCGCGGTTGAAAGACGCGATCTAAAATATTTTGGGATATTTTTTTTCTTTAAAACGAATTTCATGCAAATTGGGGATTAAGAAGTAATCTCGTGGGATTATAAATGATTTTTGACAGCAAACCGTATTTGGTGCAATTAATAGCGTATATTTCAATCAAAACGCATGCTAAGTGATTCAATGGCATGTAAGGGCATTATGGTTTAGTCTTTTACTTTGAATTGTATTTTTTACGAATCTTTGCCGAAATATGCATTTTATGATATTCTGATATATGCTTTTCTTTCAAATCGGTTTCACATGATTTTGGGTTAGGAACATGTAGGAGGGGATTGGGGTTGTTTAAGAGGAAACTTGTACTTTGGACAGTTCAAAGGGGATTTCCTAGCCGTCTCTGCGAAAATGTTGGCAGTAAACCGCGTTTCATGCAATTCAGGGTTGAAAGACGCGCTCTAGAAAATTTTGTATTGTTTTTTTTTTTACAGTAAAACATGCTTTAAAGAAAATTAGGACTTAGTAACTAATCTAATGGGATTCAAGCTCGTTTCTGACAGACAAACTTGTTTCGAGCGATCAATAGCGAGCGCGTAACTGGATAAAACCGCCCACTGGATGATTTTAGGACATTTTAGGGTATTTAGGTCTAGTATTTTGCTTTGAAATGTGTTTCATGCGATTCTATTCTCAAATATGAATTTTAGATATCTTTAAATACTTTTCTATTTTAAAATCGGTTTCAAGCGATTGAATGATTTTGAACGCTTTAAATGGGACTTTGGGTTGCACTCTTGAAAATTCTGGAATATCTTCTTCCATTAAAACAGATTTTAGGAAAATTAGAGCCTAAGAACTAATCTCTGGGAGAAAGTATGTTGTAAACCTCATTTCATGAAATTCACGATTGAAAGACTCGCCCCTGAAAATTCGCTGATATCTTTTTACTTTAAATCGTGTTTCACGCAAATTAGGGCTTAACAACAAATATCATGGGGTCTTATCCCATTTCTATCCGACAAACATATTTCATGTTATCAATATAGCATGTATTTGTATAAAAATGCGAGTCAGGTGATTTTAGGGCATTTCAGGGTATTCTGGTCTAGTATTTTTCTTTGAAATGCGCTTCGTGCACTTCTAAAATAACACATGCATTTTAGGGTATTCTGAGATACTTTTCTCTTTAATATGAGTTTGAGGTGAGTCAAGGGTTAGTCACTTATTACATGGGATTTCTGATTGTTTAAGATTGAGACCAGCGTTTCTGACTATTCGTAATGGGTTCTAGAAGGCTCTTAAAAAATGTTGTTTCCAAACTACAATTTTAGGGTAAAAGACGCTCTAAAAAGTTGTTGAATACCTTTTTTTCCTTTCAAATGGATTTCCGGCAAATCCAGGCTTAATATCTAATCTCGTTTGGTTCTGAGCCATTTTTGAGTGAAAATTATATTTTGTACAATCAATAGCTAATATTTGGATGAAAAAGCGTGCTCGGTGTTTCCAAAGCAATTATGAGATTAATTGTCTAATCTTTCGCTCTAAAATGTGTTTCATATGATTATAGGCTGAAATAAGAGTTTTCGGATATCCATATATACGTTTTGCTTTAATTTTTTTTTTTTTACATGATTCTAGGATTAGGAACGCATTGAAAGCCATGATATCCATATATACGTTTTGTATAAGACTGAAAGCCGTGATTTGGGCGTAGAGGATTCTCTGCGGGTCTCAAAAAAGTTGTGTAAACCGTATTTCACGCGGTTCACCGTTGAAACAAGCGCTCTAGAAAGTTCTTTGTTATTTTTTTTTTTTTTTACTTTAAAACGGATTTCAGGCAAGTTAGGACATAAAAACTAATCTAATAGTATTCAAGGCCGTTTCTGGCTGACAAACAACGCATTTTGTGCAATCAATAGTACGTGTTTCAATAAAAACACGTACTAATGATTTATGGGCATTTTAGGGTATTTTGGACTATTATTTTGCATTGAAATGCATTCATGTGATTCTATACTAAAATATGCATTATAGGATATTCTAAGATACTTTCCTATTTAAAATGGGTTTCACATGTAATACTAGGGAATAGGAACGCATTACATGGGATCGATGGTTGTTTAAGACTAAAACCCGTGATTCGGGCCGGTAGTAGGGATTCTAGACAACTTTGGGAATATGTTGGCTGTAAATCACATTTCACGCAATTCATTGTTGATAGATGCGCTCTAGAAAATTCTGAAATATCTTTTTCCTTTTACATCGAGATTTAGAAAAATTCGGGCGTAAGAACTAATCGCATGAGATTTTGAGCCATTTCTAAATGAAATACACATTTTAGTATATTCCAATATACTTTTCTCTTTAAAATGGGCTTTAAGCAAGTCTAAGGTTAGGTACGCTTCACATGGGATATATGGTTGCTTAAGAACAAAATGCGAGTTTCGGAAATTTCGAGTGCTATTTTAATATTAAATCGCGTTCTATTCGACTTTAAAAAAATATTGATTCCAAACCGCGTTTCACGCAATTATTGGTTGAAAGACGCGCTCTAGAAAATTCCAAAATATCATTTTCCTTTAAAACGAGTTTCATGCAAATTGAGGATTGAGAAGTAATCTTGTAAGATAATGAGCAGTTTCTGATTGCAAACACTATTTGGTGCAATCAATACATATATTTCGATGAAAACACATGCTAGGTGATTACAGAGTTAGAAACGATTTGCAGGGGATCAAGGTTGTTTAAGACCAAAACACGTTCTTTAAGCAGTTTGGAGGTTATTTTAATATAAAATCGCATTCTATTCGACTTTAGAAAAATATTGTCTCTAAACAGCATTTCATGTGATTCACGTTTGAAAGACGCGCTCTAGAGAATTCTTAAATATCGTCTTCCTTTAAAATGTATTTCAGGCAAATCCAGGTTTAAGAACTAATCTCGTGGGGTTCTAAGCTATTTCTGAATGAAAACTGTATTTCGTGTAATTAATAGCTAATATCTGGATGAAAATGCGTGCTGGATGGTTTCAAGGCATTTAAGGCTTTAATGGTCTAATCTTTTACTCTGAAATGTGTTTCTTACGATTATGGGCAGAAATACGAGTTTTATGATATCCAAAGATACGTTTTGTTTTAAAATGTGTTGCACACGATTCTAGAGTTAGGAACGCATTGTAGGGGATTAAAGGTTTTATAAGACTAAAAGTGGTGATTCAAGCAGTTCGAAGGGGATTCTAGGTGTCTTGAAAAATGTTGGATGTAAACCGCATTTCACGCAGTTCATAGTTGAAAGACACTCTCTAGAAAATAAGGGCGAAATAACTAATCTAATGGTATTCAAGGTCGTTTCTGGCTAACAAAAAACTTAATTTGTGCAATCAATAGCCTATATTTCCATAAAAATGGATACTCAATTAGTCAAGGGCATTTTAGGGTATTCTAAACTAGTATTTTGCATTGAAATGCATTCGTGTGATTCTATGTTGAAATACACATTTTAAGATATTCTGAGATACTTTCATATTTAAAATGGGTTTCAAAGGCGATATTAAGGTTAGGAGCGCATTACATGGAATCCAGGGTTGTTTAAGACTAAAACCCGTTGTTCGGGCCGATAGTATGGGATTAAAGACAACTCTGGGAATATGTTGGTTGTAAATCACATTTCACACAATTCACGGTTGAAAGATGCGCCATAAACAATTTTGGAATATCTTTTTCCTTTTAAATTGAGATTTAGGTAAATTCAGGCATAAGATCTAATCGCATGAGATTCTGAGCCATTTCTAAGTGAAATAGATATTTTAGTATAATCCGATATACAAAACTCTTTGAAATGGGCTTTAACCGAGTCTAGGGTTAGATACAGTTCACATGGGATATAGGGTTGTTTAATAACGAAATGCGAGTTTTGGTAAGTTCGAGCGCTATTTTATTATTAAATCGCGTTATATGCGGCTCTAGGAAAATCTTGGTTTCAAACCGCGTTTCAGTAATTCTTTGTTGGAAGACGCGCTCTAGAAAATTTCGGGATATTCTTTTCCTTTAAAACGAGTTTCTTGCAAATTGGGGATTAAGAAGTAATCTTGAAGGATACTGAGCGGTTTCTGACTGCAAACACTATTTGGTGCAATCAATAGCGTTTATTTCAATGAAAACGCATGCTGCATGATTCTAGGGCATGTCGAGGAATTATGGTTAAGTCTTTTACTTTGACTTCCATTTTTTTTGAATCTTGGCTGAAAAATGCATTTTAGGTTATTCTAAGAGACGCTTTTCTTTCAAACGAGTTACGCGTGATTACAGGGTTAGGAATGTGTTGCAGGGGATCGGGGTTGTTAAAGACCGAAACGCATGCTTCAGGCAGTTCAGGGGCTATTTTAATATAAAATCGCGTTCTACTGGGTTTTAAGAAAATGTTGTCTCTAAACTGCATTTCACATGATTCATGGTTGAAAAACACGCTCTAGAGAATTATTGAATATCATTTTCCTTTAAAAGGTATTTCAGTCAAATCCGAGCTTAAGAACTAATCTCATGGGGTTCTAAGCTATTTTTGAATGAAAACCATATTTCGTGCAATCAATAACTAATATCTGAATGAAAACGTGTGCTGGATGGTTTTAGGGCATTTAAGGCTTTAATGGTCTAATCTTTTAGTCTGAAATGTGTTTCATACGATTATGGGTAGAAATACGAGTTTTATGATATCCAAATATACGTTTTGTTTTAAAATGTGTTGCACGCGATTCTAAGCTTAGGAACGCATTATAGGGGATTAAGAGTTTTATAAGACCAAAAGTCGTGATTCGAGCAATTCGAAGGGGATTCTAGGCGGGTCTGGGAATATATTGGATGTAAACAACATTTTACACAGTTTACAGTTGAAAAACGCTCTCTAGAAAATTAGGGCGAAATAACTAATTTAAGGGTATTCAAGGTTGTTTCTAGTTAACAAAGAACTTAATTTCTGCAATTAATAAACTGTATTTCGATAAAAACGCATACTCAATGATTCAGGGGCATAAACTAGTATTTTGTATTGAAATGTATTCGTGTGATTCTATGTTGAAATACGCATTTTAAGATATTCTGAGATACTTTCATATTTAAAATGGATTTCACATGCAATATTAGGGTTAGTAGCGCATTACATGGAATCGATGGTCATTTAAGACTGAAACACATGCTCCGCGATAGGAGCAAGGGATTGTAGACAATTGTGGTAAAATGTATGCTTTAAATTGCATTTCACACAATTATGATCCATTTATACCTGAAATACACATTTTAGTATATTCGGAGATACCTTTCTCTTTAAACTGAGTATCAAGCGAGTCTAGGGTTAGATACGCTTTACATAGGATTTGGGATTATTTAAGACCGAAACGCATGCTTCGGGCAATTCGAGCGCTATTTTAATATCCAATCACGTTCTGCGGTTCTAGGAAAATGTTAACTATAAACCACGATTCACGCTATTCGTGGTTGAAAGACGCGCTCTAGAAAATTTTGAAATATTTTTTTGTTCTTTAAAACGAGTTTCGCACAAATTGAGGTTTAAGAAGTAATCTCGTGGGATTCTGAGCGATTTCTAACAGCAAACCGTATTTGGTGCAATTAATAGTGTATATTTCAATCAAAACGCATGCTAGGTGATTCAATGGAATGTTAGGGAATTATGGTTTAGTTTTTTACTTTGAATTACAATTTTTACAAATCTTGGCTGAAATATGCTTTTTAGGATATTCTGATATATGTTTTCTTTCAAATCAGTTTAGCGTGATTCTGGGGTTAGGAACGTGTTGCAGGGGATCTAGGTTGTTTAAGACGAAAACCCGTGCTTTAGGCAGTTCGAAGGAGATTTCCTAGCCGTCTTTGCGAAAATGTTAGCGGTAAATCGCGTTTCACTAAATTTAGGGTTGAAAGACGCGCTCTAGAAAATTAGGACTTAATAACTGATCTAGTGGGATTCAAGGGCCCCTTTCTGACGGACAAACGACTTGTTTCTTGCTATCAATAGGGAGTGCGTAACTGGATAAAACCGCCTATTGGATAATTTTAGAACATTTCAGGGTATTATTGTCTAGTCTTTCGCTTTTGAAATTTGTTTCATGCAATTCTATTATCAAATATGAATTTTAGATATCTTCAAATACTTTTCACTTTTAAGATTGGTTTCAAGCGATGGAACGGTTCAGAATGCTTTAAATGGGATTTAGGATTGTGCTCTATAAAATTATAGAATATATCCTTCCATCAAAAATAGGTTTCAGGCAAATTAGAACTTAAGAACTAATCTCGTGGGATTATGAGCCGTTTTGGAATTAAAGCCTTATTTTGTGCAATCTATAGACTATAATACATTAAAGACACATGATGGATGATTCTACGACATTTTACAGTATCATGGCCTAGTCTTTTGCTTTGAAATGCATTTCATACGAAATTAGGCGAAAATATGCATTTTTTTTCTCAATGTGAGTTGCATTTTACTTCAAGTTTCATGTGTTTCTGGGATTAAGAACGCATTGCAGGGGATTCAGGACAAATTAGAACTAAAAACCTGTGCTTGAGGCAGTTCGTAGGGGATTGTAAGCGTCTCTAGGACAAGGTATGTTGTAAACCACGTTTCACGAAATTCACGGTTGAAAGACTCGCTCCAAAAAATTTGGTGATATCATTTTACTTTAAATCGTGTTTCACGCAAATTAGGGCTAAACAACTAATATCTTGGGGTTTTATCGCATTTCTAACCGACAAACATATTTCGTGTGCTCAATATAGCCCGTATTTGTATAAAACCCGTGCCGAGTGAGTTTAGGGCATTTCAGGATATTCTGGTCTAATTTTTTGCTTTTAAATACGTTTCGTGTAATTCTAAAATGATACACGCATTTTAGGATATTCTGAGAAACTTTTCTCTTTAATATGAGTTTCAAGCAATTCAAGGGTTAGGCACTTATTATATGAGATTTAGGATTGTTTAAGACTAAGATCAATGGTTCCGACAGTTCGCAAGCGGTTCTATAAGGCTATTGAAAAATATTGTCTCCAAACTACATTTCAGGTAGAAATACGCTCTAAAATAATTGTTGAAAATCTTTTTCCTTTAAAATGGATTTCCGGCAAATCCAGGCTTAATAACTAATCTCGTTAGGTTCTAAGCCATTTCTGAGTGAAAATCGTATTTCGTACAATCAATAGCCAATATTTGGATTAAAAAGCGTACTCAGTGTTTCCTGGGCATTCAAGGGTTTAATTGTCCAATATTTCACCTTAAAATGTGTTTCATACAATTATGGACTGAAATAAGAATTTTAGGATATCCAAATATACGTTTTGCTTTAAATTTTGTTTCACGTTATTCTAGGCCTAGGAACGCATTGAAGGGGATTAAGGGTTTAGAGTTGTATAAGACCAAAAACCGTAATTTGAGTGTAGGGGATTCTCTATGGGTTTGAAAAAATGTTGTGTGTAAACCGTGTTGCAAGGGATCGATGTTGTTTAAGAATGAAACCCATGCTTAAAGGGATTTCGTAGCCGTCTCTACGAGAATATTGGGGGTAAACCACGTTTGAAGTAGTTTATGGTTGAAAGACGCGCTCTAAAAAATTATGCGATATCGTTTTACTCTAAAATATGTGTTTGGATCAGATTTTGGAAAGAAATAAAAAATTCTAAATAAAGCAAGCAACTATGCAAATATAAAAACTCTAAATAAAAAAAAAGTAACCATGCCAAATTAGATATTCTAATTTTAGCAAGTCGTCTCTTCCATGTGGCCCAATGAGGAAAGATGTCTTGGACTTCTTCATTTTCCAAACTCTTTGGGATTCCTCAAACTCTTTGAGTAACTCCAAACATCACAAACTCTTTGGTCAAGAATCCATTCTCACCATCTATCTTGTCTTAAAAGCCGTTGGAATTTACAAATAATAAAAATTAAAAAATACATGAAATTCCTATATCTCAAAAATTGAGATTTACATGGCAATCTATTAATGAAAATAAAATGGGCTTAGGGAAACCATCATGCCTTGCCCTTTCGCGGGAAAACCAAGGAAACCATGATGCCCTTTACAAGTTGCCCAACATAACCAATAATAATAAGAAAAATAGAAACTTGTGGGGCCACATGGAGAGAACAACAACCGGCAAGGTTAGTATCACATACACAATAGGAACTAAGGCTAAGAAAATGCCATTCATCATGATGAAAAATTCGAATTGTCAAAACAGACAGCGGTCCTGCGAGTGGAGATGAACCTGCTCGAACGGGTTCAACCACGCTCGAGCGCCCTATTCGCAGAAACTGGATCAGCTCAAGCGGGGATGAATCCGCTCGAGCGCCTGACACGCTGTTTGTAGAAAACAATGATTTTTGCCCAACCAATTCCTTCTCATGCAAACAGAAAACATAATACAAGCAAAAAAATAAAATAAAATAAAATAAAAAACTGATCCTTACACAATCATGCATTAATATCAAATAAACCATCAAGAAGATAGATCAAGAAACAAACAAGAACAACTAGATAATAACTATTTACCTTTGGAGCTTGGTTGCACTCAAATCGAGAAGTTGAAAACTTGATCTCTGCAAAAAATTCTTTTCGCATATTTTGATCTCCCTTTTTCCTTTGTATTCTTCCACACTATAACCCTCTTAGAAAAAACCCTAGGACTCCTATAGGAAACCAGAGGGGAGAGAGGAGTAAGAGAGAGAAACTTAATCAACCGCCCTATTTACCATTTACTAGTGAGATTTATATGTTTTACTATTATGACTAGTGGAGACATACGTGCAACCACTATCATCAAATAATTAGATGTTTTAACTATAATAACATTTTTTTAATGGTAACTATAATAACATTTTATAAGATACTAAGTTATACTAGTATTCTAGGTTCACAAGAAGCATATAGAAAAAATTGATATTTATTACCCTAGGAGCATACCTAAATAGAAAATGCTAATCTGAAGGCGAGTAAATCAAATGAATAAATGAAAAAATAAAAATAAAAATAAAAATGTATCATGCATAACATCAAAGATGCTTTATCAATATAATCTTCAATAGATGCTTTAGATCAAAATTCTAAAAAAAAAAATGGTAAGTGCTGACTCAGTAAGTACCAAGTGTAATCAAATTCATCTTTGGGGTAAGTGCTCAAGTTGAAATGAGAAGTGAGAAGTGAATAGGATTTTTTTTTCATTTTAAAAAAATCCTTTAACCAATTGACAGTAGGTAAGATGTTAACCATGAATAGCTTTAGATTTCCAAATTTTGCTGTCAGAGTTGGTGTAAAAAGAAAAAAGGAAAGCAAAATCCCAATGAGCACAGAGAAGGTAAGTAGATGAATATTTTAATTGACACATATATAAGAAAGGAGAATGTGAATCTTGGAACGTGGCCTAACTTTCTGCCCTGCCAGCCAAAGCCATCTTGTTTGTGCAATAGATAATTTCAAGAAATTGTTCCATCACAAAATCAATAAAGCAGAAATAGAATTATTTGAATTAAAGAAAATAGTCTTACTTGTTTTTTATGAACCCATGCCAACTTTGATAACAGGGAAGTCCATCCAAATATGAATAATCAACATACAGAGCAGCATTGGTGCTGGAGTCCATATAAACATTCCCACGCCATCAGAATTGCCTTAATTGCCTTTATACTGGCCAAGAACAATATAATAAATCTCCATATGGATAGAATAAAGTAACTTGACTTTCAATTAGAGTATGATATCAACTATGTAAAAGAAAAATTCTTATGTCAATAACTTATTTTCACTAAAAAAAATAAAGAGGAGGATTGCCAAGCTTTAAAAAAAAAAGGAAAAAACTTCCAGGAAAAAAGAAATTATTTTACCTTTTCATTTATATTTGCTTCTCAATCAAGACTCACAGGTTGTCCATAGCAAGCAAGCAATACAAATCTTGAAGATATGGCTACGGACTGTCATTGATGATCCAATAACCTTCAAAACATCTATGAACCAGTAAGATACACACCTATACAATTTCTAATATAGAAACAATGAAACTCCAACAAAATCATAAGAGAATGCTTCTCTTATAAAAACAACTTTTGGAATTTTTAATAAAAATAATGGAACTTCAAGAAAAATAATAAGAAAATGCTTCTCTTATAATAATTATTGGGGAATTTTTAAGGAAATTCAATGAATTCATTGTCTTATGTGGAATATACTATATGCAACTGTATGTTTGCTTCTCAACAAAATTTGTTGCAATCAGCCACAGTCAATTTGCCTCTTAATATAACCTTTAGGGTGGATGAAATTATAAATATACAACCAATTGATGATTTTACCAATCCCCTTCAACCCTACAGGAATAAAAAAAAATGTAAGAACCAAACCACGAAAACCAGTGGCCGCTTTACTGATTGAGAGAGAGATAGAGGGGTACAATTCGATCTTCAATCAAATACTCAGCACAAAGAGAGATATACAATTCATATCCTAAATATGAGAGAGAGAGAGAGAGAGAGAGAGAGAGAGAGAGAGAGAGAGAGAGGAATTGGGGGAAAGGAAGTTATTTCAGACATTGCCAAGCTGTGAATTTATAAATGGATAGGATGAGTAGGAAGAACTTTTCTGGGTAATTTTATAGAAATAGAAATGGAAATTGATTTAAGTAAAAAAGTAGGGAAAAAAGGTTCTCAAAATTGTTAGTTTGCCCGAAGACGATAGACTTTTAATATTTCCTCTGCCAAATAGTTTTGCTAGATTTACAATTTTATTCAAGTAGTTTTGAGGCCCACTGTCAAATTGACGAGAGGATTTATATAATCAACAATATTAACTTGTTAAACATGAGCTCCACTCCAGTTGCAATGAGGAAGGAAAAAGGTCAACGTAAGGCACAAAAAGATACAAAGTAACCTGTATATAGCCTAGTTAGCCAACAAGAAGTAGATGGGAAAGTCTTCAATAATGATTATAAGTTGTAGCAACAGTTTAGGACTATAGATCATTGTGGGTCGTAGATGGGAAAGTCTTCAATGATGATTATAAGTTGTAGCAACAGTTTAGGACTATAGATCATTGTGGGTCATAGTGGGTTGTTTGGAACCACTAATCTAATCAATAGTAGGATAATACTATCTCTGTTTTTGTTCTGCTTTAGGACTACCCAGGGAAAAACATGTGATATTAAGTTACCTCTCCTTCTCCTCTTCTTTCTGATAGTATACAACAAACCTCAAGAAAACACAATCAAGAAAGAAACCCAAAAAAGAAAAAAGGATACATATGAGATGCACAGATATTAGAAAGCAAAAATTTCAAATCATATCTAGTTATTATCCAAACAGACACCAGATAGGATATATGTATCTACGCACAATTTACTGAAAGTGTTTTAACGCCCATGGCTGATAAGATTGGCAAATATTCCCAACTATTCAAATCAACAGGCAACAAAAGTGCATGGTCAATAACAGTTTAAACCTGATGATGATCTTGTTGAGAATAACTCACTTCCTAATAATTGAGTATGAAAGCGCCAATAAAAAAGTTCATTAAACATAAATAGGAATTAGTATTTGTAAGCAATATGAATTAATAGTAGTTAATCCAATGCATGATCATCAACAGGAACAAGCATTGGAAAAGAAACATAAAGTTCTGCATGCATGTGACAAACAATATAATATGAATAGATTCTCGCCGAAAGTGACAAATGTACTATAGATCTAGGTGGATATGATGGATCTGTTGTGCCCATTGTTACCACTATGTACATGTGCTGTGTATGGCAAAGTGTTGTGTGCAATTCTTTTCTTTTCTGTTTTTTTTTTTTTTTTTGTTGTGCTACTCACTTGTAACATGTATGGCAATGGTTGCAGTAGGAAGATTCTGTCTACTTACAGGAATTTCCAAATAAGTGATATGATTTCTGTATTAATATTTCTATGTAACAAGCAATAAATTTTTAACAAATTGAACAATTTCTTACAAAGGAATAGTGGACCAGTAAATATTTTGGACTTTTTAAATATTTCTTCAATTTTTCTGGGGGACAAAAACCTTCACACCATAAACCATGATGCATCATCTCGACCTATTTAACATTCAAAAAAGAAAAAAAAAATCATCTTGACCTATTTATTTTTCATTTTTCAATGCTAATGATAAACTTATTAAAAAGATTATTGACTCAAAGAAAATCAAAGAAAAGAAGTTTGATAACATCAGATGATGAAAAGCATAGAAAATGCCACATCTATCTGCAATATAGTTAAGAGAAACAACCAAATCGCCCTCTAGTAGGAGGCATGTTATCATAACGACTTTCTTTTTTTGTTTCTTTGGAAATGGATGTTATCTTAGGACTTGAAAATCCAATAGGCAATGTTATAGTTTAATAAGAAGAATATCCAAGCCATACTGACCTCTACAGTATAGGCAAAACATTCTCTAGATACTAGTTTGTCGAAGCATGAACAGGTGTCGCTCGAATGGCCAGTGGCATAATACTCTCTCGTGCTCCATGCTCAATGCTCAATAATCCATATAAGTGTCAGGATCCTCAGCCTCGCACTCAAAAACACATAATACACAGCTTAGGCCAACTATACCAATTCAATAATCATTGATAAATGCACAATGACATTCCAACATAGATTGCCAACATACAAGTGGATTGAAGCAAACAAAAAAGAGTCCTATGGAAATAAAACATTCACGTTTGTTATTTGTGGTAAATACAAAGTCATGCCAGTAATTCTTTCCATGTTCTCTCTAGTGAATCCATCTTTGTTATGAGATAAGGTTCCACCAAAACAACGTTAGTTAGAACCCTCTCTAAAATACAAATCATAATTAAACTACAATCTAAGAATGCCTATTTTCTCTCTTCCGGATTTCTTTTTTAGAGTCAAATCAACATTATAAATTACTTAAGCAAACACCTAATCATCTAAAATTAAATTACTTAAGCAAACACTTAATCATCTAAAATTCAAGAAACAAGAAAACTTATGTAAAAATACTCAAGTCGCTATGGGACCCTCTCTCAATCCTAAATAAGTCCATACAACTACATGAAATAATGACAATATGATGTAATTTCATGGACTCATCACACCCTCCGACCAACATTTTACGAGTCCCTAGTAAAAGATGTGAAAAGTTGAAGTTAACTAGCCTAACCTAATCTAACCTAAAAATACAAAAGAAAACTAATGCAGAAAACAAAAGCCACTTTCGCTAAGGCACTCTCAACTGCATTTAGCGTATGCAGTAAGCCCTTATACCCCTAGGTTCCCCTAGTGGATGAATTGTGCTTCGTGAGGTTTTGCCGTGAATATTCCCACAAAACTCAAAAAATTAAAGAAATCAAAAGAAATTCTCCAAAAAAATTTTTATAAACATTGGATACTCTCGATTCTCGGAATAGTCACAGTAAAGACAAATTTGAAATATGGTTCACCAATCTCATCTTTGGAAAGAAATTTTCAAAATCATGCTAAATATGATCGTGCACGATGACAAAGTACGTATACATAAAAAAAATTAAGTGTTAAATGCTCCGTTAGAACCCCCGTGAGAACGACTCAATCAAATAATCCGGTCCACCTAGACTTAGAAGGAAAAAAAAAAGATTTCCTCTCAAGGCAACCATGATGGCTTTCGCACTATTGTTTTTTAAAAGGCCGTGAAATTTTAGCGACAAGCTTCTCTCTTTCTTCTTTTCTCTTTTCTATTGATTCTTTTTCCTCTTCAACGGTCTCCAACAATAGGCAGCCCTTTTCATGTACCCGAATTAAGGTAACCATGATGGCTTTCGCACTATTGTTTTTCAAAAGGCCGTGATTTTTTTTTCTTTTCAGCAGTCCCCAACAATAGGCAGCCCTTTTCATGTACCCGAATTAAGGGTGTACCCGAATTAAGGCAACCATGATGGCTTTCGCACTATTGTTTTTCAAAAGGCTGTGGTGTTTTTTCCTTTTCAACGGTCCCCAACAATAGGCAGCCCTTTTCATATACCCGAATTAAGGGTGTACCCTAATTAAGGCAACCATGATGGCTTTCGCACTATTGGTTTTCACAAGGCCGTGCTTTTTTTTCCCTTTTCAACAATCCCCAACAATAGGCAGCCCTTTTCATGTACCCAAATTAAGGCAACCATGATGGCTTTCGCACTATTGTTTTTCAAAAGGCCGTGATTTTTTTCTCCTTATCAACGGTCCCCGACAATAGGCAGCCCTTTTCATGTACCCGAATTAAGGGTGTACCCTAATTAAGGCAACCATGATGGCTTTCGCACTATTGTTTTTCACAAGGCCGTGATTTTTTTCCCTTTTCAACGGTCCCCAACAATAGGCAGCCCTTTTCATGTACCCGAATTAAGGGTGTACCCAAATTAAGGCAACCATGATGGCTTTCACACTATTGTTTTTCAAAAGGCCGTGATTTTTTCTCCTTATCAACGGTCCCCGACAATAGGCAGCCCTTTTCATGTACCCGAATTAAGGGTGTATCCTAATTAAGGCAACCATGATAGCTTTCACACTATTGTTTTTCAAAAGGCCGTGATTTTTTCTCCTTATCGACGGTCCCCGACAATAGGCAGCCCTTTTCATGTACCAGAATTAAGGGTGTACCCTAATTAAGGCAACCATGATGGCTTTCGCACTATTGTTTTTCAAAAGGCCGTGATTTTTTCTCCTTATCAACGGTCCCCGACAATAGGCAGCCCTTTTCATGTACCCGAATTAAGGGTGTACCCGAATTAAGGCAACCATGATGGCTTTCGCACTATTGTTTTTCAAAAGGCCGGAATTTTATTTCCTTTTCAACGGTCCCCAACAATAGACAGCCCTTTTCATGTACCCGAATTAAGGGTGTACCCAAATTAAGGCAACCATGATGGCTTTCGCACTATTGTTTTTCAAAAGGCCGTGATTTTTTTCTCCTTATCAACGGTCCCCGACAATAGGCAGCCCTTTTCATGTACCCGAATTAAGGGTGTACCCTAATTAAGGCAACCATGATGGCTTTCGCACTATTGTTTTTTACAAGGCCGTGATTTTTTTTCCCTTTTCGACGGTCCCCAACAATAGGCAGCCCTTTTCATGTACCCGAATTAAGGGTGTACCCAAATTAAGGCAACCATGATGGCTTTCACACTATTGTTTTTCAAAAGGGCCGTGATTTTTTTCTCCTTATCTACGGTCCCCGACAATAGGCAGCCCTTTTCATGTACTCGAATTAAGGGTGTACCCGAATTAAGGCAACCATGATGGCTTTCGCACTATTGTTTTTCAAAAGGCCGGAATTTTATTTCCTTTTCAACGGTCCCCAACAATAGACAGCCGTTTTCATGTACCCGAATTAAGGGTGTACCCAAATTAAGGCAACCATGATGGCTTTCGCACTATTGTTTTTCAAAAGGCCGTTATTTTTTCTCCTTATCAACGGTCCCCGACAATAGGCAGCCCTTTTCATGTACCCGAATTAAGGGTGTACCCTAATTAAGGCAACCATGATGGCTTTCGCACTATTGTTTTTTACAAGGCCGTGATTTTTTCTCCCTTTTCGACGGTCCATAACAATAGGCAGCCCTTTTCATGTACCCGAATTAAGGGTGTACCCAAATTAAGGCAACCATGATGGCTTTCACACTATTGTTTTCAAAAGGCCGTGATTTTTTCTCCTTATCAACGGTCCCCGACAATAGGCAGCCCTTTTCATGTACCCGAATTAAGGGTGTATCCTAATTAAGGCAACCATGATAGCTTTCACACTATTGTTTTTCAAAAGGCCGTGATTTTTTCTCCTTATCAACGGTCCCCGACAATAGGCAGCCCTTTTCATGTACCAGAATTAAGGGTGTACCCTAATTAAGGCAACCATGATGGCTTTCGCACTATTGTTTTTCAAAAGGCCGGAATTTTATTTCCTTTTCAACGGTCCCCAACAATAGGCAGCCCTTTTCATGTACCCAAATTAAGGGTGTACCCAAATTAAGGCAACCATGATGGCTTTCGCACTATTGTTTTTCAAAAGGCCGTGATTTTTTCTCCTTATCAACGGTCCCCAACAATAGGCAGCCCTTTTCATGTACCCGAATCAAGGCAACCATGATGGCTTTCGCACTATCGTTTTCAAAGGGCCATGAAATTTCAACGACAACTTCTCTCTTTCTTCTTTTTTCTTTTCTCTTGATATTTTTTTTCTTTTTCAACAATCCCCAACAGTAGGCAGCCCTTTTCACGTACCCGACTTAATTCACTAATTTGTAGAAAAATTCACCCAGATGAACTAGGAAACCTATAAAACTAAGGTTTGGTTTTCCTCCATATATTCAACCAAGTCGTTAAAAGAATGGAAATCATAATTTCACATTTAAAGGTTTTGAAAATGTATACAAACTGTGTAATGTGAAAGGATCAAAATTTAGCACTTCTTCAAAAAGATTTCCGTGAACAAAAACTCTCTTTTGTCTAAATTTTGGGAATTCTAAAATTCAAGCTATCTTCCATTTATTGAAAATTCTCTAAAAAAATTCCTCTTCAAAAAAATCTAAAAAGCCAAAGATAAACAACAAAAACTCTGGAAAGAAATTTTAAAAACTTCCTAAATATAGAAAATAAAGCAAAAGGTGTGTGAAAATAATGTCTAAAAATAGACAAGTGTGCTTATCCCCCCCCCCCCCCCCCCAAAAAAAAAAAAAAGAAACCTTCGATGAACATCATCCTCATGTTATGCATGCAATGCAAAAGAATATAAAACATGAGGAATAAAAGTACAGGATGGTAAAGTGAAGACACCGAAGAATGTGAAACCTTTTCGAACCTCGTCAATGGTTAGACAAAACCCACAAAAACAAACGAAAAGAAAAAGAAATTACCCTACTGGCAACACAACTTGGAATCTACCCAGATCCCAGAAAAAATTTAGTTGTATGCCCATTGTTACAAAGCTTTGCTAGCTAATTGCCATGCCCATAGCTTTCTAAACTATGTAATTACCCGATTAAATTAAATAATTCAACTTGAATTGCGATTTTTTTTCTCGAATGGTGATGTTTGCATTAAGTAGAGAGATGATGTTACATCAAAGGGCGTAAAAGCTCAACATCAAAAGGACAAAATTACAAAAGTACTATCGATATGGTCTAAAAAGAAGATTCATACTTGAGAGATTTCAAGTTAGGTCCTCTAAGTAACCAGAAATGAAGGGTTGGTTGGTCATTCAACCTCATTACATATGTTATGGTACCTTATGTCTTCAGTCAGTTTCTGGTTTTTTGCATAATAAAAACAAAGAAAATATAAATAATAACTTGAAAAATGAAAACAATGCTCCATGATGAGAAACAATGATCCGTTACAAAATAATGTTCACGCAAGACCCTATTGAAAGCATAATTCCCAATAACCTTATAGAACTGCCATTGAAGATATTAACTTAATAGACCATAAAGAAAAGGTATGCTACAAGTGAAACAGTCAGAGAACTGTCCATCAATCAAAGGGATATCAGATATTCAAAGACATGAAGTACAATAGAATCACATTCGATACTAAAATGTCAGTATCGTGAGGGAGAACATCAAAATGAAGCCCAATTAAACAATAAACCACTAGGCGGTGGGCAGACATTTGGGACATTGCATAGGCAGTCGTTAAATGAGACGTGGCAGTAAAAAAGTGCTTGGATCAGAAATTTTCAAGGAAAAAAAAAAAAAAAAAAAAACTTGGTAGGATCACAAAAGTTTTCTCCAAATGAAGACATTATTTCGCCACCGTGTCATACTATGTATCAATCATTTAAAATCAATGTGAACTATATGTCTTCCATTTTAGACTGTTTTAAAGCTAACAAATGAAGAAGAATATCCTTTGTAGACAGATGGCATGAGGAGACACCCATTGTAGAGTTCCCTCCAACATCTAGTTTGTCATTCACTCATTTGTCAAGTATGTTATAAAGGAAACAAAAGAAAGAAGAAGCTAGACTATACATTAAAATCATCGAAACCTTACCGCTGCCACTTGTACCACCACTAGCAACACTACTTCTCGCTGATATAACAAATGATATTCCATTAAGCATCTTTCGCTCTGTTAGGTATCTGAAATAAGAAAAAGAAACAAAAGAAATTATGCTCACAAATAAATAAAACTCGAAACTGGAATAGATATGGGAATGGAAGCATAATAAAACTCTGAAATAAAGCCAAGAGAAAAAACACACCAAAGATTTTTAATTTAAAAAAGATGCCCAAAATATAATAATCCACCAATATAAGATGACCTTTAGCAATAATACATAAAGCACGTAAACCAAAATAACAAATTCTTTGTAAAGGAATCACGTTAGAAAAATTTATAAATGTGAATGAACATAAAGATCTCAAAAGCAACAACAAAAGAAGTTAAGTAAATAGAAACTGTTAAACACGAAAATACCGGTCAGAGAACTGATGCATCAGTTGGTTTATGCCAAACAGCATCCTTTAAATAAATAAATAAAAGAACCGATGCAACCTCAACTCTATAGAACAGCCCCGCAGCATACACAAATCTTAGGATTATACTACTCGGATCTAGTGTCTCCTAAAAAGAAAAAACACAAACAGGAATAAGCAAAGACAAGCAAAACAAAAAAAGGAGCCTATGGCACAGTTGGGAAATGCCTAACCACCAGGCCATAGGTTCTAGTTAAGCTACTAGTTAAAAAAAAAAAAAAAAAAGATATGATGGGCAAAACACGTTTGACAAATTGTGCTTAGAATTACACGTCCCGGCCATAGATAAAAACATGTCCAAAGGGTATTTTTAAGCATCAGATCTTTTCAATCCACAAGCTATTCACACCCTTTCTCATAATTATAATGACCAAGAATCGTTTGTAATCCAAATCTAACCCAAGTTCCATGGGCCATGCCTAGGTCTATTGGGCACAAGTCCAAGTCCCATGGTTGGCCTAACATGCACAACTATATAATGACTGGATGACCATGCTTCCTCTATTACTACTTACTATAAATAGCTCTTCTATTACTTTCTAAGGTGAAATTGTTTGTAATGAAGTGACTGTATTTAACATTGTTAATGGGCAAATTGGTTTAATACCATAAAGTCCTTTTTGGATGAACTGTCTAGCAACCCTCGGACACAGCTCGTAACTTTTGACAGCACCCTCCATTTTTATAATATGAAGGCATGTGATTCTTTCTACTCTTGCATATATGATAAATATAGTCCTCTTTTTCACTGTTTCTCTTGTGTGTTTTTTCTTTATGATTGTTAATATTTGCTTTAATAAAACAAATTAATTACCGATACAAAGTTTGTCTTTCTACAACAGTCATCTTTGACACAACCTCAAATGATTGTGGTTGGAGACCTGGATGACATATTTGCACCCTTGCCAGGTGATCTTCTTGTCAACTTGTTAGAATCAAGAAGCATGGTTGATGCATTTCTGGATAGCGTTTCAGGACAATGTCAACATAGAATCTACTTTTAGACCTGCTCTTAAAGAAGCATTTATGGTTATGGTATGCCATGTATTTAGTTCCGGGATTATTATAAAGCTATTTAGCTTATAGTTTCTTGGACCACACCATCATGAAGGGAACCCAATTGAGTACGAAGGGATCGGCGGCTGAAAGCCGTCGAAAACTGAACGACGGCAAAAGCCATCTTTTTTTGTGTATATCTTTTTTTGTGTATTGTTTAAGTTGAGAATCGCCTTTTTTTATTGTAAGTTCTCATATTATAAATCATGGTATAAAACTAAAGCTTGTTCAACATTAACCATCCATATAATTTACCTTGCTACAATCCAATCAATATAAAATACATTTAAAAATGAGCAAAAAGATTTGATATATGGAATAATAAAGCATGGAGAAGCAAAACAAATTCACTACCTTGAAGATATTCCAAACTACATGTGCAAACACAGCCACTATTCCAGATTATTCAAATCAATAGAAATATAAGTTACGTTTTCAACACATATAAGACTATTAAATGGATGAATATTCTTAAGACTCAACTCAGGCCTTGAAAGTAATGATGCTTCCCAACCATGATGAAACAAATGCGAATGTGCCTCCAATCCCAACCAACGTTCACCACTTGGATTGGTTATTAGGTGGGCCCTTGCGAAGTGTGCACCTGTATATAAGTTTCTTCAGAATTTTGGTACATCCCAAAAAAGAAACCTAACCCATTTGGAAAGATGTTTACTGCAAATGCAGATTTGTGCACCAAATAGCAGCTAAAATGACTTCAGACCAAACGGATTGTTTATACATTTGGGTCAGTCTGGAAGTTAGTCAGGAATTAAACTATGCTGACAGTTTTCATTTCAGTTCTTGTACCCCTGATTTTGCTCCAAATCAAGATTAAGAAAATTAAGTGTGGACACTAAACACATCCTACATTGATTTTGCCAGAAATGCAATATCCAAATAGAAACCAGCATTCACCCAATTTAAATCAACACTGCAGTAAAATGTAATCAGTTAGAAAAAGTACAATCTCACTCTCAAAATCCATATAAACGTCCTCACAAAAGCTGAATAGGATAGTCTTTCTAAATTTTAACAACAGATTCCACCCATGGATAACAAATAAATAAAGATCTGAGGCAGTCATAAAAACTCAGTTTACACAAGACCCAATTCAGCATCAATTCCATCCAATCCAAAAACCAACAAAACCCCAAAAATCCATAGAAGGAAAGATCAAGTCAGATAGAGAGAGAGAGAGAGAGAGAGAGAGAGGAAAGAATCAATCGCAAGAGAAGACCTGTTGGGCAATCCCAACCAACGTTCACCACTTGAATTGGTGATTAGGTGGGCCCTCGCGAAGTGTGCACCTGTATATAAGTTTCTTCACATAACAAAACTTTAAAAAAAAAAAAAACATTTAAAGTCACACCACTCCAATGTTCATGTAGGTCATCTTATTAATGGCAGCGGAAACTATACACCAAAAATTAACACCAGTTTCATCTAATATCGATCATCTTTCAATTCTCCCTATAGTCCATAATCCATACAACCCATGAACTTAAATATACTAATCTTAAGACAATTTATGAACTTAAGAAAACAGGATCAAAGTTCATATACTCATTAACCAGTTCCATTTCACAACAGAATTCAAATATATCACAAACACAAAGAAACTAAAAAAAAATATGTCTACTATGTCTTACCACTCTGCGACTGTGAGGTTCCAGAATAGGCACCAACCACCTCTGCATCAGCTGCAGAGCAATGACTTCTCTCCAAACGCTGCAACCAACACATAACCAAAAAAAAATCAACAGCAAAAACAACCCTAAAAACCGACTGTTTGGAAGAGCAGGAGCAGTGATCTTGTTTCATATGTGGGGAAGTGAGGGGGAAGATTCTCGTGCAAAATCTTGTTTCATACATGGGGAACGATACTGATTACATACAAGTACACATCTTAATGTGTGCTTTACAGTTAGAAACAACATCTTTCTTGAAGTTTTTAATTTTCCAACAGATATCTAAATACACAATAAAGATAATCGGCAAAAAGATTTTATGGGGCTGTTTCTCTTGGTCTACAAACCCTAACAACAACTAGGTTCTGGAATAATAATAACAGATAATGCACATAATTCTACAAAAACCATTTTGTTGAAGTGATACGATTAATATAACAGAACTTTTCAAACATATTACCTTCACAAGGTAAGTCAGTTAAGAGAACATGTGCTGTGCTCTACATTCTTTCTTTTCTTTTTAAGGTAATGACGAATTAAATTGGGAAGCCCATTTCCAGTACTTGTTCTCGATTAATTCTACAAGTCATAAAATGTTTGTTTCTCAAGGTGAGAATTTTACTGAAAGAATGAAAATGGAAAATCAGAGACCCCATTTCTCGGCCTCCATTTTCAATGAATGCACAAGTCATGGAACTGTTTGTTTCCTAAACATGGAAGTCGGTATTGGTATGACAGATTTTATCAATGGAAAACCACATTCTCCAATCACTGTAACACCCATGAATATAAGAGAGAGAGAGAGAGAGAGAGAGAGAGATAAACATCTTCAATGAATACACAATCCATGAAACTGTTTTCTGAAGTTTGAAGTTTTGGTATGCAAATTTAATTAATTGAAAACCCTTCTTATATCAATTCTTCAATTACTGGATGACCCATGAGAGAGAGAGAGAGAGAGAGAGAGAGAGAGAGCATCTTCGATGAATGCACAGCCCATGAAAATGTTGGTTTCCTAGAGTTGGAAATTGGTACTGGTATGGAACCCCTCCTCAGCATACCCTCAATGGCTCCCCAACTCTTTTGAAACAGCAGCAAGACACTTCCTTTTAGCAATTATACAGACTACACAGTACCCATTTCTCATCAAAAAGCAATAATAATATTAATAGACAATTAAGAAATGAGATCACACATCCACCATCCCTCTACCCCTTCAAAGCCATTGCCCCACAACACTGTAGCAACTCCTTCCAAACTTCAGAAAATGATTCTACTAATTTTAGTGTTTTCTAATTTATTCTGTCACTTGTGGGGCACATTTTTACAAAAAAAAAAAAAAAAGGTTAGTTATTGAGAGTTGTTTTATATTTAAAATCAGATTAAATTGTGGCAGGACATAAATGAAACTTAAAAAAAATGTGGGCACTTGAGAGATTAGGATATCTGGTTTTTTCAGAGTAAAAAAAAAAATCATCTTCTTCCTATTCTATTTATCTTTTGAACTGGTGATAATAACATTTTGAGTCTGGCTTTCCTCAAACAAAACATCTTCTTCCTCCTCTATTTATCTTTAGTATCAGGCATTGTCACAAACACCTATCATGCATTTAATAACTGGCAATATCTCTCTAAATCTCTATTCTACAACCAACCAATCAACGATCAGAAATAATTTAAAAAAGAGAGAGAGAGAGAGAGAAAAATGGGTGCAGATTCATGATATAATAATAAGTTAGACAGATGGGATACCTGAATCAGAACCATGAAAGCGGAGAAGATCACATAAAGATCAATGATCTGAAACAAAGAAAGCTATGTTAGTTTTGCCTCTACCCCTTCAACGCCTGGAAACCGAGAGAGAGTCGAGAGAGTTCACTTCCTAGCCAGAAAGGTCGAGGGAGAAGGTCTGAAACACTTTCGATTTGGGGGTTTTCAAATGGACAGGGTTTTCGATGATGGGATGGACGATGGTTCGAGAGAGACGAGGGTAAGGGTTGGAGATTTGGGGGTTTTCGAATGGAGAGGGTTTTCGGTGATAGAGACCGTGCTCTTTGGCTGCAAAGGAAGATGAAAATAGAGCTTTTCTTCTTTCCGATGTCCCTCACCTGTGTTGAGTTTCTGGGACTGCAAAATCCTCGGAAAGAAGAGAAAAACTCCCTCGCACGAGAGATAGAGATAGAGAGAGATTGGAGAGAGAGAGAAGATTAAAAAAGAAAAAAAGCAAAAGCAAAAGCAAAAAGAAGAAGAGCAGTGGGGACGAAGACAGTGGAGAAAATGCGCTCATCGAAGACACAGGCGAGATCCCAGATCTCGTGTTGGTGAGCCCTCGCGGCTTAGCTCGGTTCCAGGGGCCGAGAGACGGATCAGATGGACCTGGAAGAAGAAGATAAAAGAAGAGATCTTAAGCTGTGGGTTTGGAATGAGAGGAATGTCGAATTTCGAATTCTAGGGTTTGGGATGAGAGGAACCAACCTCGTTTTCTTCCTTGAGGCTAAGGGTTCCTGCGAGGAAGGTGTGATGGTAATGGCATGCGCAGGGGAGAGATGGGGAGCGCAGGGGAGAGATGAAGGTGGGAGAGCGAGAGAGGGATGATAGAGTGAGAGACGTTGACGTTGAGGGAGATGAGCGAGAGAGGGATACCGTTAGGTCATAAAGGGGTTTCTTGTAATAAAACTTGGGAGATGCTATTGCCTCACAAAAAATTTTCTTTTCAAACGGCAGGAATTTATCTTTTTTTAATTACATTTTTACCCCTTGGTGAAATGACCAAAATATCCATTATTCAATAAAAACTCAAAACTCATACTCTTTTCACACACAACCTCATCTTCTTCTTCTCTCACCCATCTCACTCTCCACTTCCTCCATCTACCTTGGGCAACTCATCTTCACTCACATTCTTCCATTTTCTTCTCCTAGGCAATTCATCTTCACTCACATGCCTCTATTTTTTAATTTTTTTATCGCCTGGAACGAGTTTGCAGGTTCCCGAAATATACAGTTTTCCAGGGCCGAACAGATGGCATATGTTCATATGTATAGTTCTGAACATAATGCATCTGTTCAGACCTATAGTTCCGAACATATGTCATTTATTAGGGCTTTTAAGACCGAATAGTGATATTTGACCTGAGTGTTCGAACACTATTCTTTTGTTCGGACACTCAGGTCAAAACACCTGCAATATGTTCGGTCAGAAATCGAACAGAGTCGCGATTTCTGGGTTAAAAACCCTTGCGATGATGGATAAAATGCAATGAAAAAACACTAACATTGTTTATAAAAACTTACATTGAATGAGAATCTATCCCCAAAACAAGTTTTCATGGGAAAAAAAGGTAATCTAAGATGAAAAAAAAAGGTAAAGAAGAGATATGGAAGAAAAATCTGATTTGTGTGTGGGAAGAAAGGGGGAAATGAAGGGATGGGTAGTTTAGAAAATTTTGGTGTGTGTGAAAAGAACTAATGTAATTTTTAAATTATAGAAATGTATGTAGAGAGAGTTTGTGTGGGGAAAAGTAAAAATATGTGTGCCAATAGCAACTCCCTAAAACTTTCACCGGGCTACTTTTGGCCGCCGCAACAACTAAGTTTTACCCTCAATCATCCCCATGACCAATGCTAAAAACTCATTTTACCCTCCACAATATTCGCCGCCGCTATAAATTCAACTGTACAAACAAAAAACTCCCCATGGGCCTTTCGCGGCATTGGACTAATGCTTTTAACGACGGTCATATCGAGGGCCACCGGTAAAAGTATCTTAAAATTTTCATTTCCGCGGGGTCAGCTTTGGCTGCCGCTATAAGTGTCTTTTAGCGACCAATTTTACCGGCCGCTGTTATAAGTTAGATGCTAAAAATGTATTTTCTTGTAGTGTGGGATTGTCATCATATTGAGTGCTTCTAATTATTCAGATTGGTTCATCACATTGAGTGCTTCTGATTATCCAAATGTGACT
This sequence comes from Camphora micrantha, assembly GCA_003546025.1. Taxonomy (NCBI): domain Eukaryota; kingdom Viridiplantae; phylum Streptophyta; class Magnoliopsida; order Laurales; family Lauraceae; genus Camphora; species Camphora micrantha. The sequence goes on along the minus strand of QPKB01000006.1, from coordinate 9,923,534 downwards.
CAAGATGGTAAGTTTCTACCCAAACTGCATCTTGTATTCATTTATTTAGCTTACATAAGGGTGTTTTTGGATTAGATGTACATCAAGTTGTAATTCACCAATTGGTTTGAACATTTTGGCATAATAGATAGTTGTCCTTCTTATGTGAGATTCTATATTACCCTCTTTGTAATTCCAACTATGAAGATTATGATTGGGGATGGAAAGGGGGGAAAATGAATTATATGGGATGTTTTCTCCTACTACATTGCGTCAAATAATGCACTATTCTTGCATCATCATCATGACTAGAGAATTAAGATTTCTACTATAGAATTCAAAGTGTTCCTGTTAACGCGTTTCATAGTATCTGCAATTTTAGGGAAATCAGGGTGATCCCCCATCTATGATGGATGGGCCTTCATAAATATGCAGTAGCAATTATTTGCCAAATGAAAATCATTTATACACTATAACTAATCAATGCATATTAACTATCAATAGTCCCTTGTTAAGTTTTGTAGAGGTCCCACAATTGACGCTAGACCTTTTATAGGCCTTAGTGGTTATGTAGAGGTTCCTCGGAGAGGGAGAGAGAGATAGGTAGTGGGATGGTGTTGTGAATTATTTTTTTTTAACCAATAAAAGTTGGAGTGTTCTTTATGTTAATTATAGCAAAATAATTAAGAAAATGAAGATCATGAGTCCGGATTTACATTCTCATCTCCCCTAACCCCATGTCAGCCAGACTTCACCTCTTTACTAATCTTTTGGTGGAGCTCGTTTGACAATGGATTCATATGTGGTCAATCTCTATGTTCTTATGTATTCAATTCTAAGTCCAACAAACAGGCCCATGTGATTTTTAGATATTTCAAAACATAATAAATATTAATCCATAGCCATTCAAATTGACATTTGAAAATTGGTACATGAGGACTTTGATTAATCAAATTTCTTAGAAAAAAGATATTTTGAAATTCTCCTAACAATAATTCCTCTATATAAACTAACTCAAACAATACTCTTAGATTTTTTTTAAAGGAAATTTCTTTTCGCAAGGTTTACCTTTCAAAAATAAAATTATAAATAATAACACTCGTATATTCAAAGCCAATTGATATTATCTGAAATGTGGATTAAAGATGAACGAGCTTGGACAACTCTCTCAGGCTTGTTTGACCACTTCACTAATAAAGTGAAGTGAAGTAAAGCCTCCTTTCACCAAAAAAGAAAAGACCAGGGGTCATCTCAAAAGCACAAAATTTTAAATTTCCCTCCTTCATTAAAAAAACAGTTAAAAAGCAACATTTTCAGGCCACTAAGAGACAAAAATCCATCTACCTTTTACCCAAAAAGTCAAAAAGATTCCTTATTATGCCACTAAAAATAAATTTTCATCATACTATGATTAGATCCCATAATATTTTATTCTCTTGTCAATCTTCACTTCACTTCAGTTCACCCTACAAGTATTTTTACCAAACAAACCCTCAGGGCGTGTTTGTTTGTAGGGTGGACTAAAATAAAATAAAATTTAGTGTCATTTTGTAGGGGTGGTTTTGAGTAAAAGCACATCTTTTGTCATTTTGTGCCTTTTAAGAGTACATTTTTTTGTTATTTTGTGCAAATAAAAGTATATTTTTGTCATTTTGTTCTTTTTCAACCAAATCCCTCCACTTTTATTTTTCATTTGACACTTTATCCCAAGGATGGTGCTGACAATGAGAGTTTTGAACCTTGGAGAGTAATATTGGAGATTTAGAAATAAAAAAAAATTGAAATCATTGCATCCCAATAAATAACCAATATAGAAATTTTCTTTTAATAACCCAGGGTATCTCCCGCCTAGGCCAGCCAAGCCCGAGAGACACTTGATTCTGGACAACCGAGAACTAATCCCCCGTTTGGTAATTTTACTGTAAAATAAAGATAAAATAAAGCATCAAATCAAGAGAGAATAAAATATAAGTGAGTTATGATGGTATTTTATTTTTTGTTGTTTGGTATAAAATCTTTTTTACTTTTTATATAGAAAAGCTGAAATTTTTTTTGTTTTTTAGGAGAGAAAGGAGGTTGCTATTTGACTCTAAAAAAAAAAAAAAAAAAAAGAAGAGGAAAATTTTGAAAAAGTGTACTTTTGATGTGACCCTTAGTTTGAAAAATGGAGACTTTACTTGACTTTTACTTAACTAGTGAAGTGCCAACAGCCACATGCAAACCCTGGGAAGTGGCCAAACCATTAGAGAAATTGTTATAGTGACTATTCCATAAATCTCACTCCAAATAGTGACGGTTTGTCCTAGAGAAAGGCAAAATACCAATTAGAAGCAGAAGGTCTCCAGTCCTAGATAACTGCATGGATCATCTTCAAGAATCTAATTTCAACATTGATGTAAAAAGGATCCAACAAAGCTTTCACAAGCTAAGAGGTAACTCCTAGAAATGAATCAATAACATGTAAGAGGATTTGAACTTTATAGATTTTTTTTTTTCTAAATTGCAAAAGAATTTCATTAAGGAAAAGGGTTTAGAAAAAAAACCCTAAAAGGATACAAGCCAAAGAGGCCCAAAAGAAGACCACCGCTAACAACAGAGAAGAGTGAGCAAAAAAAAAATAAAACAAAAGATAAATCAAAAGGTCATTCTTGGATATTAAAAGAACTATACAAGCTTCTTAAGAAATGACCGGAATCATTCTTGGATGTTAAAAGAACTATACAAGCTTCTTAAGAAATGACCGGAAGAGGTTCCCTTCATCCTCTTGAGAGAGAAGGATATGTCCGCCATGATAGAGTTAGGGATTTACGAGGGAGCTAGTTTGATATTGGAGAAGAACTGTGTGCATCTCACCTTCCAGATGGAGAAATAGGTGGAAAGGAAAATAGCTCCAATGCCTTTCATGGCTTTAGCATCTATTCCATAAGATAGGTTGTTCCATAGACTTGAAGCTGAAGGGTTGGGAAGGGAGGTTCAAATGACCCATATAAAGAACGAGCTTCCAAACGTCAATGGCAATGGAGCATTGAAAAAGAAAGTGGGGGCTGTTGCCTGAATTTTTCAAGCACAACGAGCAAGCAGAAACAAAACTGATTCCTCTCATCTTAGCCCAATCAGAATTGGGAAGCCTTCCATGGAAGAGTTTCCAACTGAATTGAACTTTATAGATGACAATAAAAATCTAAGAACTTCCCTAATACATCATAACTGGTACATATTACAACGATTGATTGCAGACACTAGTTTCATATAATTTATATGCCTAATTCATTTTATCATGTTTTCTTTACCATATAAAACTAAGATAAAATGTGATAAAGTAAAGAAAAGAAACTACTTTACCAGTCCTTCCCACTTTACTTCACCATGCACTTTATCTTACCTTTACTTTATCAGACCTTTACCGTCCTGTGAGATTTACTATTACTTTACTTTACCATATGTGTAAACATAAACATTATGATGTATTTGGTGAACTAAAGTCTTTACTTTACTGTACCACTTTGTAATAGTCATTTTAAAAGATTCTTATCTTGTAGAAAGTTTTCTACAGGGGGGAGCTGTAGGAGAGAATATTGAGCTTTTTGAAAGAAAAGAATCTTTTCTTCAAATTTTTCTTGAGTTACCAAATGCACAAGATTTTCTTCTTAAAAAAATGAAAGATTATATTCTATAAAATATTATTTTCTTGTGTTTTCTTGTGCATCCAAACAGTTGTGCCTGTAATCTTGTAATAAGATCCCTAATCAGATCCACTAATCTAGGCTACAGTGTTATATATGTATCTTTCATCAATACAATCGATACGAATTCTCTTGCAACTTCTCTCTCTCGTCTATATGTCACTGCCATCTCTAGCATGCTTCTAGCTTGGTTTGATAACATCTCACACTGTTGAACCTCAATATATCCTTAATCTAAAACCCTACAAAACATATAAGGATATGTGGGAATATTTGCAAAAGATTTATCATAGCGGAAACTCTGCACGACAATATCAGCTGGAGCTTGAGATTGCTCAATATTCTCAAGGAACCTCATCTATCCAGGACTATCACTCAAGATTTCTTAATTTCTGGGCTAAGTATGATGAGGTAAAATATGCGAAGGTATCTCAAGCTGCTCTTTCTAAGATACAACAGTTACAGGATACTAGTCATAGGGACCAATTTCTCATGAAATTGAGACTTAAGTATGAGACAGTTCGTTCCAATCTTATGAGCAGAGTTCTATCTCCATCCTTAAATGAATGTCTAAATGAACTCTTGCATGAGGAACAAAGTCAGATAACTCAGCACGCTTTGAAACAACAGTCTTCAGGAGATGCTACTGATGTTGCCTATCTTGCAACTGGAAAACATCAATCTATTATTACCTCTCAGGGATCTATCAAGGACCAAACAATTTATGTTGCAAAAGGAAATTCTCAGGCAGAGATTTCAGCAAAATCCAGTGCTATATGGTTGCAAGAATTACGAGCATTATGCTTCACAGTGTAACCAGAAATTTTGCAATTATTGCAAAGCAAATGGACATGTTATTGCCGATTGCAGAAAGAGGCCACAAAATCGCACCCCTCGGGCCTATAATGCCAACACTGCAGCTGATACTTCTTCCTGCAATACTACTTCAGCCACAACCAGTCCTTCACCAACGCCTCCCTCCAGCTCTACTCCTTCTATCACTCCTGAGCTAATTCAACAAATGATCATAAATGCCTTCTCTGCACTTGGTATTTCAGGTAATCATCAACCCTTATCCTCAGTCTGGTATCTTTATTCCGGAGCCTCAAATCACATGACTTCATCCTTTACTCATCTATCCAATGTGCGAAAGTATAATGGTAACTTACAAGTTCATGCTGCTGATGGTTGAAAGCTTCCTATTACAGCTCTGGGTGATGTTGTTCACCCATTACCTCTGAAAAATGTTTTCTTATCTCCATCTTTGACTACAAATCTTCTATCTGTTGGCCAATTGAATGATGATAATTGTAAAATCTTTTTTTTCTCGTTTTGGTTGTGTTGTGCAGGATTAAGTGTCGGGGAAGGCGATTGCGACGAGGCCTAAGTGTGGTCGTCTTTTTCCTCCTCTTGTGCCTCCCTCTCAGAATAAACATGAATCTGTTTTTTCTTGCTTCTCTTCTAATGATGTTTGGAGGCTCTGGCATAATAGATTAGGCCATCCTCATTCAAAAATGTTATCCTTTATGTTGAACAATGGCATGATTAATGAAAATAAATTTTCTCTTCGTAATGTTTCTGATAATTATTCTGCATGCAAACTTGGAAAGAGCAAGGTTCTTCCTTTTCCTCTACAATCTACTATAGCGTCAAAATGTTTTGAAATTATTCAAAGTGATGTCTGGGGAATTGCTTCTGTAATTTCTCATTCTCACTATAAGTATTTTGTCACCTTTATCGATGACCATAGTTGATTCACATGGGTATATTTTTTGCATTCTAAATAGGAAGTATTTGATGTTTTACAAAAAATTATGGCTTATGTAGAAAATCAATTTTCAAATCGTATAAAAGTCCTACGGTCTGATTTCGAGGGGGAATATATGTCACATCAGTTTCAACAGGTTTTGCAAAAATATGGGATTTTGTCTCAACGATCGTGGCCGTATACGCCTCAACAGAATGGAGTTACAGAGAGGAAAAACATGCATCTTCTAGATATTGTTCGCTCTCTTCTCTTCGCATCCTTTGTTCCGACTAAATTTTGGTCAGAAGCTTTAGCCACTGCGGTTCACTTTATCAACCACATTCCATCCACCCAACTTTCCAATCAATCTCCATATTATCGGCTCTTTTACACACAGCCTACTTACACTCACGTACTTTTGGATGCGTGTGTTTTGTCCATCTTCCTTCATCTGAGCATACAAAACTAACTGCTCAATCTGTCAAATGTGCTTTCCTTGGCTACGCTTCACACCAAAAGGGTTTCTTTGTTATGATCCTGCATGTCATCGCATTCGTGTTTCTAGAAATGTCATTTTTTTTTTCGAAAATCAAAGTTTTTTCTCTCATCATAATGTGTCATTACCTTCATTTACTCACTTGCCCGATTTCACTGATGAGGGTTCTTCTGCACCACTTATTGTTAGGCGTCGTCAAAAGGATGTTCCCATGCTTACTTCCCCTCTAGATTCATCACCAGCACCTGATCTTGTTCCTGACCCTATTCCTGCTACTAAATCTTCTCATGTACCACTTCGGCGGTCCAACCGTCTCCTTAGCCTCCAGACAGATATGGTTTCACTCACTCTTCATTGCTTGCCACTTTATCCTATGTTTCCATCCCTAACTCTTATTCACAGGCCGTGAAGTATGACTATTGGCAGAAGGCTATGCAAGATGAATTAGACGCACTTCAAGCAAATCATACATGGGATATAGTTCCTTGTCCCTTATCTGCAAAACCCATCGGATGCAAATGGGTCTACTCTATTAAACTTAAAGTCGATGGTTCATTGGAACGCTACAAGGCTCGACTAGTTGCACTTGGCAACCGTCAAGAATACGACATCGACTATGACGAGACTTTTGCCCCAGTTGCAAAAATGACGACAGTTCATACTGTTCTTGCTATTGCTGCTTCTTACTCATGACCTCTTTACCGGTTTGATGTCAAGGACGCTTTTCTTCATGGTGATCTCAAAGAAGTAGTCTATATGCGCCTTCCACAAGGACTCATCGGAGCGTCTACAAGTGATGTTGCTCACTTACGGCGATCACTCTATGGTCTTAAGCAGGCACCATGTGCTTGGTTTGAGAAATTTTGGAATGCCCTACTTCAAATGCAATTCCATCATAGTGCCTCAGATCCTTCCATGTTTCTACATCATTCCTCACATGGGATTATAGTACTTCTAATTTATGTTGATGACATCATCATCTCGGGTACAGACTCTGATATGATAACACGTCTTCAAACTTTTCAGTGTCCATATTATTGGATTCACGACAATACAATGGAATATGGTTTTGCAAGCATTAACATTTAACCTACACCAACATACAGACTTTTTTTTTTCTTCTTTTTTCGTGTAGGAAAAAAAAAAGACATGAGTGAAACTTATACAACAACCTTGCAGTGCAAGAATAGCCAGTCATGAGGGCAGTTGTCCAATAGATAAACAAAATCCTTGGGTTCTGCCACTGAAAATTTTGTTTCAGGTAAACATGCAAGTTAAGTCAAATGTTTATAAAAATGCAGAAGAAACAGAAAAGGAAAATCCAGAGGCTCATGGAACTTAGTGGACCAAATATCAATAGCCACGTACTTACAGTTCCCAAGACCACCCCACCCCTTGTTAATGATGCCTCTTTGTCCAGTTCTTTCTAGTGCTTCCACAATGATTTGTGTCATTTTTGCTGGTTCTTGAACAGGCTAGCGATGTCGACATAAAAAAACATAGGAAGACTCAGAACAGATTGCTCACATATCAAAAACCATTTAAAAATGCAGGGCTCTTGGTTATGAATAAGACTTGAAGCAAAAAATAAACATGAGAAATCAAGAATATTTCAGAGGCAGGAGTCACTGTCATGATATGACATAATATTTAACTAATTTCATTATGAGTACTGTAGCAGAGGCATCAATGGTTCCATTTTATAAAATCAAACACAAACAGCTCCGAACCGAAGCTTCGATAGAGGATCAGGCTTCACCTTTGGCTTATAGCAACTAAATTACATTTATTTTATTGACATATTCTGTCCATCGTCGGTATTTATTGCATAATTTCAATAGATGGGACAAGATTTTAATGATGATGATGATTCCTTCATTAGGTACTTCAGGTGAAAGCAGGTAATCACTAACATATATCTTTAAAAATAAGGGTTCATTGCTAGGAGCAGAATTTTTTGGAGGCAGGCTTTTGAGATTTACCTCCATATTTGTGTTGAAGATAACTCATAAATTATAAGGTTTAGCCCAACTCAACTAGGCCCAAGTACAGCTTGTATAATATCCCACGTGTGGGACTTAGTCAAAACACTGTACAACAGATTTTCTCTTCTTATTTCCTTGTATAGAAGATTAGGATATATTCTTTCATTATTCTAATTGTAATTATAGCATTGTTAATTATTAAAGCCTTTGATTAGGCACAATGACAATATAAAACTGGATAGTCAATCCTCTATTGGGACACGACCACTCCAAATCTCCTCTTCCTTCTTCCTATACTGTTACAATTTGATCTTCAGTTGTCAGAGATCTTGAATAATATGCTATCTTTTTCTGCTAATTTACACAAATGGAATGTTAATTTGTCAATAAAATATGAACTAGTTACAGCACGTATCCATGGCTGGGAAATTTTGTTTACCACCAATTGGACACTTATAGTATACCAAGGCTTGGATGGATAGCTATTAGTTCTGTCTTTGATGGGCGTATTTGGAACCCCAAAACTTAGGGAAAAACCAATATCCGGTGATATCTTGAGGCAGAAAATCCCAACAAGAATCAAGTAGTGTCTTCCCAATATATAACCTCCTTTTTCTCAGTTGAGCCAAAAGATGTCCATGTTGCTCATCATCTATTTGTAGAGATGGTCTCCTCTGAGGCAAAACTATTGGCAGCAGGCAATGCAGAAAGAACTTGACACATTGACCACCAATCATACTTGGGACATTGTTCCTTGTCCCGCTAGTTCTAAATCTATTGTCTGCAAATGGGTTTACTTTGTTAAACTAGAGTCTAATGGCTCACTAGATTGATATAAAACTCACTTAATAGCTCTTGGAAATCAGCAAGAATATTGGATTAATTATGAGGAGACCTTTTGCTCTAGTTGTAATACACCAGAACCCCATTGAAGAAATTAGGAAATTTTAATTTTTGGGTATTATAATTTTATTTAGTTCCTAGATTATTTAAATTATTTTAACTTCTTGAAATTAATTGGAATAGTTACTATATAATTATTTACCATTTAATTAATTTTCTGAGTGACTTGAGTATTGTTAAATTAGATTTATTGGTTATATTAGTAATAATTATTAGTATATACGTGGTTTTCTCAGTTCTTGGATTTTAGATAATTTGCATAAATAATGATTAATCCTTTATGTGTTTATCTCATCAATTGTGAATATTATAATTACTATTATTGGGATTTTAATAATTGGAATGTTGGGACCCCACTAGAGTGGGCCCATGAATTTTGTGCTATACAATCAATGAAAGTAAGGTTTTGCTAGTGGGTACCATATCCTTGGGTTGGGCCCTGAGGCCTAATCCATACTTTTGGAGGTTAGATAAGGAAACCACATACACCCACAAAACTTAGATTTATGTTTTATTAGGTAACGGCTTCAGGGGTTTTGGACGGCCCAGTGGCTAAACCTGTATTTATCAAATCCAAGTAGGAACCTAGTGGGAACATAGTGGGACCTTTATGTTCCAATAGGACCTCATCCCGGTAGGACCCAATAGGTGTAAACCGTTAGGTTTTATCCTCTTAGACTAGAGATGAATGGGACCCATGACTAACATTATAAGGGAGACTATTTTTACATAATAAATGGACCCGCGACTAATAATAAAAGAGAGCACTGTAATATCCTAGTGGTGGGGTCAGTAAGGATAATTAGTAGAATTAATTTTGTTGGCAATCCTTGGTTTACTAAGATTTTGTATAGTTATAGTTGATTTATAATTATTAAGGTAGGCTCCTTATCTCTTAGACCTTTCAGTGTGTGTATATGTTAACTGGAACCCAACTTCCTGAAGGAGTCTTAATGCTAGGAAAGAACTTCAATTTCCGTAGGAGTCTTATGTTAACTTGTTGGAGTCTTATGCTAGGAAAGAACTTCAATTTCTGATAGGACACTTGCACGACAAAATCCTTATGGGCTCTAGGAGTAGACGACTATAAATAAGATCTCTCTCTCTCTCTCTCTATATATATATATATATATATATCAATAGCCAGTTCCTCCTAAGAAGCCCAATTGTAGGTTTAGAAATAACGAGAATTAGTGATTAGTTTTAGAAGTAGAGACCAGCGAATTGGAATCCCTCGTTGATGAATTACATCTTTCCACAAGTCAATAAGGCGAACCTCGTGTAAGAATTCTGCATCTTCTTGGAATTGACATTATGATTGATATTCTTGGCTTCAAATCCCTATGGGCACATTTGTGTAGCCCATTTCCGCAGAAAAGGAGGTGTTTTTTTTGCGGAAAACCTTTTTTCACGCGTTTGGTGTAGCAGTTTTCCGCGGAATTGCTTTTTCGCCACGTCGGCCTCTTCCTTCATAGGCCTGGGGGGGGGGGGGGGGGGTGTAGTTATGAGAAGTCCATTTCCACAGAAAACTGACCCCCCCTTTATTTACTCCATTTCCTCTTTAATGCTAGTTTTCAAAAAGGAATTCTCAACCGCACCAAACAACAATAGCATCAATTCATAAGGGAAAAAGAATTTGCACAAAACATAAATTTCTAACTTCACAGAAAACCTTTTCCGAAGTATTTAAAAACCATAGAATTTGCTGATGTGGCAATTTCATCTTTCCATGGAAATTGCTTGTACACAAATGTGCCCTAATTATTACTGAAATGTTTTTTTTTTCCAACTATGTAGTAGATGACTACTAAATCTGGAATTTCCAACTTTTCTGTAATGCTTTAATACATGTCAACATTCCCTGAAACCTTCGAGTGAATGAAATTCTATTTCTGGGTCAAGGAATCAATGTAAACCGTATGGGAGGATTTATAGAATTATGGAAGAGCCTTTCCTAATAATTATATCCTAAGATGGCTGGAAATCAGAACTGAAATTCTGTTATTCCAAGATCTGCATGTCACACAGTAGCATGGCCGTTTGGGGGTTATGGGACCTCATGGCCCACCTGATTGGAAATTAGATCCAGCATTCTGAAAGGGGGCTGCCAGGCGACCAGGGTGGTGCTGGACCCATGTGGAGTGGGCCCCAATTGGCCCATCATCCTATCACTTCACATACATGAGGTGTGAGTCTCTGTCAAGGGATTCCTTTTTATGCATGCAGGTTGCCGGGGGGGGGGGGGGGGGGGGGGCATTTGATGCCAAATCAGAACCATAGAATCAATTGTGGGGCCCACCTTGGAGTTCAGGTCCATCATACGTTTGGATTACATCGATCATTTATTTCCACCAGAAAGAGGTTATGTAGCCTCTGCTACTATCGAGGTTGGAGTCATGGGCTTTGTTCAGTTACAAGTTCAGCCTGATACTTCTTATTAATTACAAAACATTGCCCTGGAATATTCATTAATAATTGAATTCCTTATGTGTTGTTGATGACTGATATACATATAATTGGATTATGCTCCCTCATTAAGACCAAGTATAGAAGAATTGGTTGGCATGGGTCTATTATGCAGTTCTATTATTTTGTTAAACATGGAAGTATTCTATTGATTTCTGGGTGAATTGAGTAATACATTGATAAGGCTGTTATTTCCATCTTGTTGTGACTATTGAATTATGTTATGTTATTCACTGTGTTGCTCCATATAGTTATGCGGAATAAAAAGGATAACGTGCCTCATCCAATTAAGATAATTTGGGATATTATCCTTACAACGGGTACCAAGAGGGCAAGGGAATGAGGTTGATGAAACTTGGAGATATCTATAAGGGCAAAATTTTAAATTATCTGGACAAAAATACTGAAGAATATTAGTAAAGGTTGTTTTCGAAATATTGTTGCACTTGCCATTGGATACCCCTAAATACACCAGTACTTGAGGCTAAGAGATGGATTTTTGATGTGGTTTTTAGGCCATCTGCATAATTTTCTGACTTTTAGGTCGGTTTCACTTTCTTTGGCTATATAGGCCAGCCATTCGACTGATTATAGCATGCCCCTTGTCTCTTGGAGGCACCCTTGAGGTGTATGTTTACTTTTGGAAGCTTGTCACGGTGGTTAGGCGGTGGTCCTGTGGTTATAATTAGAAAACTTACCAGAATCTTTGCAAACTTGTTCTCTTATTTTTCATAATTGAATTGAAGGATACTTTCACTATAACGTTGCACACAATTTTGCATATGTAGAAATCCATTCACTTAGTATGATTGATTGTGTTTTCTCCCCAATCCAAGGTATGACAAACATAGAAAGGTAGGAGGTTCCTAATGATTAAGAAATTGGTTTTGGCATCTATGGCTGAGCTTTTGGGACTCCCACTCAATTTTAACTAGATACATGCTTTAGTTGATTCTTTTAAATTACAAGGACTATTTTTGGAATTCTGTAGTTTATTTCTTTTATTTGGACATTATTATTGGATTTGGATATTCATTCAATTAAAGATTCAGATTTTAGGCAAAAGCCTGGTTATTATGCATGGATGATTTGATTTATGTTGTGGTTATGCTACTTGGTGGTTACGGTACAGAATCCGACAAGGCTCCGGATTCCGGGTCATTACAAAGTGGTATGAGAGCATAAGACTTGCGCTATTAAAAGAAATATAAATCCTTAGGCGGGTGGTGAGGTCGCTTAGAATTATGTGTAAGTAGATAAATTGTTGTGTAAGATTGCATGATGGGCTAACTGGGTTTTCTGTTGTAGGAGAAGAAGAATGGAAAATAGCAATGATAATAATGTCAACAACAACAATAATGAAGATAATTCGGAGCAAGAGAGCCATGACGATATTTAGATGCCTCCATACGCCAAAAAGATGTTTGAGAATTTCTTGCTAGCGTACCAACAGCAGGCCCAGTCTCAATTATGCAGGAAGAACTAACAGTTGTTAGGGCACTCCTGAATCATCAAACTAATGGAGATTGCCATGGTGACAGGGACAGTGGTACTGACGATGGTAATGCGGTGGACCGAGAGAAGAACGTGCTATATAAGAGGTTCAATGAGTTCCGCCCCTGCTATTTCAAACCACACAATGACCCTTAGGAGATGTTACACCCCGACCCGAACTAATCGTGATTAAGGCTAATTAATTGAGATTAATGCTAATTAAGCATGAATAAATGGGTTAATCAAGGTTAATGACCAAAGAGAGACAAACTAGTCTCAAATGATGCATTAAGCATAATGAAATGAAATTGAATTGATTAAGATGAGTTTAGACTCAAACAAGATAGGCTAAGGACTTTTTCGTAGATATAGATTTTCACGTATTTCGTCAAATACATAAATTCTTGATACCAACGTGTGTATCTCTAAGAGTACGTTAACTTTCATAATAAACACGATTCCATTTGACCTCAAATGGACCAAGTGAGGAGTCATTTGACTCTAAATGTAAATAAGCTTAAGAAAAGGGGGTATTGGTGTGAGAAGTGTTTATATTAGAATGAAATGAATGAAGGAGTTCATTTCTCCATTTCACTCAAAGAAACCCTAGGCACTCTCCATTTTCTTTTTTCTCTTCCATTCCTCTTCATTGAGAGTGAGATTGTGAAGTGGTTTGGAGGGATTTATCTTCATCTTCATTTTCTTCCTCAAGTTGTTTCCTCCATTGTTGAAGTGTAGAGTTTGAGAGAGAGCTCAAGATACTTCCCTTTGGACCACAAGTAAGTGATTAAGTGTTTTCATAGGATTTCCAAGTTCTATTAGTGGTTTTGTAGTGATTTCTAGCACAAATGACTCATGGGAGTTCATTTGGGTGTTTGTGGAATAGGGTTTGAAAAGGGGGATTATTTGTGTCCAAGCCAAGCTAAGTAAAAGAGGGTTCTTGGCAAATAACTTCCAAAGAGGCAAGTATAAGCATCTCTTGTGATTAATGTTAACCATTATAATTGTCCATAGATTTTCCATAGATTATATGAATTTTTCATTGATTTTTGGATTCATTATGAATGCTTAATGAAGTGATTAAGGAATGATTAGAAGTGTCATTATGAATGAATGTGAATGGATGATGCATGAGGAGAAACAGGAGGTTCCAATGATCTTATGCAGGTTGTGGAAATTAGTGGAGAAAGAATAGAAGAAGGGAGAGAGAGTATCAGAATTTCGGATGGAATTCTGAAGGGTTCGCTCGAGCGAACAGTATGTCCGCTCGAGCGAACTAGGTTTTGTCTCGACTGATAAAAGTTTTGAGGAGTTCGCTTGAGCGAACAGTGGGTCCGCTCGAGCGAAGCTGGGTCCGCTCGAGCGAACAGTAATCCACTCGAACGAACTTGATACTAGCCCAACGATGATAGTTAGTGAAAATTTAGGCCAATCGATCGGACCTAACAGTCCGACCGATTGTGGGACTTAGTTTGAGTCCAGTGGATTTTGGGTTTAAGATTTTTACGAGAAATTGGAGTACTTCTAGTAAGTATAAATGCGTTCCCGATTAGTTTTAAGACTAATCATGGGTTAATTAAATTATTGAGAATTAATGGTGTTTTTAAAAAAGGGTTCCTTGAATGAACCATATAAATTGATAATTGCCTAAGCTCCATGGGTGATAATTACGGGGACTAGTAATGCACCTATTAAATGTACAAATGTGATGTCCATCGTGAACAACACGTGCATTTGGAAACCAACGGTTACACCCGAATGGTTGATTAGGATTGAAATAGGATTGAGTAAAACCATACGTGGTTAATAGTACTCTCATTGTGTCATTGTGATTCAATCTAATGAGATTGATATTATTATTATGCCTTTCTTTTGTCATGAAAGGAATCATTGAGTTGAATTGAATCCATAAGAGGATTTCTTATTGAAGGTTATTGACCATTGAGTCTGGCACTACCTAGCTATTGTATTAGAGCTCTAAATGAGTTCAACGAATTAATGAATGACTAATCCTGCTGCAGCAGATGGATATTAGGGTGTTTCGGAGCTCCGTGGTGATGCTAGTTGTCCTTGGCCCGGACACTAGTAAGTCCCACCAAATTCCAATCGTATCTTCGGGTATTAATTGATGCCTTCCATTGGAAGATGAATCCTCCCTTTGAGGGGAGATGGTAATTAAATGAATCATTCCTTTGAGGGAAGATGGTAATGAAATGAATTGAAATACAATGCAATGAATGCTATGGTAGTTGCCAATTCGTACATGTGTATTGACTGACATTGTGTCTCTTATTGGTATTGTAGAATTGTCTAGATTTCTCTCGCATTGAACTGTTATTAATGCAATATGAATGGGTTAATATACTATTGCAAGAATTGTTTATACATTGTTGAACCATCGTGTTCATTAGTGTTATTGATGGCATTACAGGCCCGATTGCCGCTGCCGATGCAGCAGCGCCCCCTGCGCCAGCGGAGGAGACCGCTCCGGTTCCTCCAGGAGGATTGATTGAGTGGAATCGACGAGATACCATCTGAATTGGGTATCCGAGTGCGAAGTGCGATTGGAACCTTTGATAAACGTTTTGAGAAATGTTTTGAGGACTGTTTATAAATTCATTTTGGAAATGTAATTAACATTTTGGAATGTAATTAATTGTCATCTGCATAATGTTTTGAAAATGCAGTGTTGGACAAATGTATGTTGGGAATGATACATGTATAAGGACTGTATTTTGTATACATGTAAATCGCAAATTGATATTGTCAAATATAATTGTTTCCGCAAAAGTTTTGTATTTGATAGGTACTTTGAGAATGATATCCCTTGTGGATCTCGTTTTAACTTCGGTTAATTCAGGGTTTACGAGAGTAAGTATGATGACCATGGCTCGGGGTTACCGGATCTCGGGCCCGGGTCGTGACAGGAGGCCAATGAATGGATTGAACACATGGAGGAGATATTTGAAGTGATGGATTGTACGGAGAGGCAAAAGGCTGTTCTAGCGGCCTTTAAATTAGAGGGTAAGGCCAAACCGTGGTGGAAGGCGGCTGAGAAAACCTTTGATGGAGAAGAGACCGAGATCACCTGGAGTTTCTTCAAAAAGGCATTTTTCTAGAGATTCTTACCAGAGCACATCAGATATAAGAAGATGTTGGAGTTCCATACCTTGGTAAAAGGGCACGTGACAGTCATGGAGTATTCCAACAAGTTCACCAAACTATCGAATTTTGCCGATGAGCTAGTTGCCATGGAGAAAATGAAAAAAGATAGGTTTGTTGAAGGACTGCGGCCGGGCATAAAGAAAGATGAGCACTTGCATGCACCTCAGACATATAATAAGGCCCTAAAGAAAGCTTTTGTTTTTGAACAGGCTAGTAGGGGGCTGAATGTGAATGATCAACCACAGCCTTCGGGGAATAAAAAGGGCGACTCCAAATCCCAAGCACCTCCCAAAAGACAAAAAATAGAGGCAAGGGCAATGTGTGACTTCTGCGGAAAAGGTCATGATGTGTAATATCCTGAGTTTCTGGGCCCAGGATTAGTGTGGCCCAGATAGGACCTTAGTTAATTACTTATGATGGAATTAGAAGTTGCCACACGAAAGTGGTTTTAGAAAGGAAAGGAAGGAGTTGTATGACAATTCTAATTAGAAAGAGGAAGAGGAAGTATAAGAGTTGGAATAGGACTCTATTTTATATATTTAAGCAACCAACGACCCATAGTTTGTATTCTTTTGAGAAGTTCTGAGAGAGGGACTTGTGTGCTGCAACTTAGGAGAAGAAGAAAAAGACGGCAGTCACTGACGGATGTCCTATTCGTGGCCGCATATTGCTAACGCAACCATCACGTACCAGAGGTGAGTGAATCTTCCTTAATTATTTAATCTATGTTTTAGTTGATGAGATAGATGATTGAGGAACTCAGATGCTGTGGAATTGCTATTTGTATAAATAGTTTAAGAATAATTGACATACAAAGGTTCGGGATTGTGGTAGAAAAGGGTGGATTTCTTGGTGAAATTAGAAGAGTTTGGATTTTCATGAGTAATCTTGCTTCGGATGATGATTCATGTAAAAAGGGAGGAGGGGATGATGAATCTGTGCAATTCTGCACCTACTGTTTTCCTGTCACAAAGAGGAGAATTTCCATCGGCAAGGGTTGTGGGACCCCATGGCCCACCCGATGTACCATCTGGTCCAGAGATTCATGAGGGGAGTCATGGGCGACCCTTAGGGTGGAGGACCCATGGAGAGTGGACCCCACTTGGATCTTCATCCAATCACCATAGTGCATGGGAGGCGTCTGTCACATAAATTGTGACTGTGTGTCGATAGGCTTATTGAGACCCATCTGGCCACTGGACTGGAAATCAGAATCAGTTATCAGGTGTGGGGCCTCTGGGCGACCTTAGGAAAGTGGGACATCTGGATTTTGGACCAGTGGGTCCCGCTGTCCATCAATTCTAAGGAGTTCCAGGCGTTAACATGTTAAGAGCAGGGCTAAAGTCGATAATGATTGTGGGACCCACTACCTAAGTTGATCATAGATTAGGACATCACATCTTGAAGGGGGCCCAGAACGACCTGGATGGTGGTTGTCCTATGTGGCCTGGGCCCCATCTGCCCAGTTATCCTGAAACTTCAATTTTGTTAACCGTGAGGCTTATTCATGAATTTTATTTGTGATTGTTGAGACTATGGGGCCTAGTAAGGATGCATGATGGTGAATCCAATCCATTAAGAGTAAAGCCTATCCCTAGGCGACCTTAGACATTAGGTCTGATCTTGGTTTGGTCCAGTGGGACCCACTGGATCTTACATTAAGAGGTCCAGATATAAATTGCTTGTTTATTTTATGTTAATTAGTTCTAAAAAGGGTTTAATAATTGAGAATGACTTGGATTTTGGTGTAGAAATATAAAATAACTTTCTTACTTTGATGAAGTGAAGTTCTGTGATTAATTATGATTAATTCTTTAAGCTGTGAGCAATTAATGTTATGTTTACAATATAGTGTGGGTCATCCCTATACCACTCAATACTATTATGATAAGAAGTTGGCAGTAATCAGTGAGATGTGCAAGGGTTGGGCCCACGCTGCTACATGTGTGTTCAATTATATGTTCATGTTCTGGTTGTTATGTGATATTGTGCACTGGGTCCCAGACGTGAGATGTTGGACTTAGTGTCCGGCCCATTATGATGGTTGGTCCTTAGTAGTGGACGTGTCTGATGAGATAGTGTCATGATGACCGGTATACAAGTATACAATAAGGCCTTTGAGGCGTGGTAATGTGCACGAGCACGGATTTGCATGTGGATGTACTTATAATGATTTGACTTATTGATTCAAATATATTGATTATGTGATATTATGTTGTATCCGGCTTGTGTAATTAGGAAAATTCATTCACCAGTAATACTGATGTTGTGTTGCCTCCTTCAGGTAATCAAATTGCGGGTGGCCCAGAGCGGATTGACGATCAGCACGTAGATTTCGGCATGCGTGGCTGAAAGGAGAGAACAAGAAAAACTTAAATAGATGATGGATTCATTAGTATTTGTTTAGGAAAAGTAATTTAATATTTTAAGCACATTATTGAATTTGAGGCAGGACATAACAAGTTGATTACTCAGAGATTTTGATATTTATAAATGGGAAATATATTTTGAAACTAAATGTCTAATTCCTTGTGGATATTATTTGATGTATGCATGGTGAATATTGCTATATGATCACAATCCGGATATCCGACAGGGCCCCGGATTTTGGGTCGTGACATGATATTAGTCAATGTCAGAGAAAGCTAGGTACATGTTTCGAATGTGGAGAATATGGGCATCAGCAAGCTAACTCTCCGAAAAAACGACAACAAAACCGAAGTCAACAGCAGAGTCAGACCCAAGATTTCCCCCAGCAAAGTCAACAATGAGCCTACCAATAGAATCATCAATCGAGAAATCAGCAAATCAGCTAGCTAGAAATTTCAAAACCCGCCACAAGGATAGAATTAGAATCGGGGAAGAAATAATTAGGGCGGAAATCAAGGGAGACCACAGGCCAATGCTAGGGTGTTTGCCATGACTCAATAGGAAGCAGCGGTGGTGGCAAATAACGTGGTTGAGGGTATGGGCCGTAGGCCTTTTTCTTTAACAGAAAAGTATATAAGAATTGGTTGACTTAGGTCTATTATGCAGCTCTATTATTTTGTTAAACATGAAAATATTCTATTGATTTTTGGGTGAATTGAGTAGTAAATTGATAAGGCTGTTATTTCCATCTTGTTGTGATTATTGATTTATTTTATGTTATTCAATGTATTGCTCCATATAGTTATGCGGAATAAAGAGGATAAATGCCTCATCTTATTAAGATATTTTGGGATGCGGGGGAGTCATAAAGCAGCAATTTGAAAACCAGAAACTGATGTTGAGGCCAAGGAAGTCCTTTTTTGAAGATGTCACTGAAGGTGATCAGTAGGGACATGAGGTAAAGAAATAACATCACGTTTCAATTCATCTCGAATAAAGTAATAGTCCACTTCAATATGTTTGGTGCGTTCATGAAAGACGACATTTTCAGTGATCCTAACAGCCCCAGTATTATCCGCATGCAAGGATGTAGGAGATGGTTGTGCAAATCCGAGTTCTGAAAAAAGTCCCATAGCCATAAGATGTGGAAGACATAGCCCTATATTCCACCTCTGTAGAAGATCGAGAAACACGTTCTGGTTTCTTATATTTCCAAGAAATTAGAGAATTGCCAAGATACATGCACCAACCAATAGTAGACCGACGAGTATCTTGACAGCCCGCCCAGTCAGTGGTTAACTAAAGTGGATTATCCTTGGGATAATATAAACCACGAGTGACAATTCCTAACAAATACCGGATAATGCGCTTGACAGCAGTCAGATTGTAATATCCTGAGTTACCTGGGCCCAAGATTAGTCTGGCCCAGGTAGTACCTTAGTTGTTTCCTTATTATTGGAATTAGAAGTATTACTTATTATGGAATTGGAAAGTGTCTCGCGTTTTTAAAACAAGAGTTGTATAACAACTCTAACAGAGGAAATAAGAGAAGGATTAGAATTAGGAAGTTTATACACCCCATCCTTATATATACATAAGCAAAACAACAACCACTATTATGGTGTTTTATTTTGGAGAAATTCTGAGAGAGACTGTGGCATTCATTCTATAATCGTTTGGGTGTTGTGAAATTATTCAGTAAATAACTAAATATGCTTTAAAATGTCCCAGATATGGTTTTAGGTTATCACTTTGCCATAGATCTAGTGATTTAAAACCTCAAATGAGAAAATTTTGGATTAGAAACAATAGAACTGATGTGTTGTCACATTGTAGAAAACCATAGGAACATCTACCGCAAACCCTAATTCTATTAGCACATGTTTTTAACCACAAAAATTCACAAGTTCCATAAGCCAATGCACGATATTCAGCCTCCGAACTAGACTGAGCCACAACAGGTTGCATTTTTACTTCTCCAGATTCAAGATTTCCACAAACTAGGAAACAATAGCCAATAATTGACATCCTATCCTCTTATGGCCCTACCCAGTCCTACATTTTCTGCCTTTCAATGACCATTACAAGTATAGAATACGTCATCCTAAAGAGCCCTTTTAATTTTTCAAAATTCAATTAAGAAGTTTAGTTCGCAAAGCATGCATACACTAGCTCTCTTCACCAATGCATACTATATATCTGGATGCATAATGATTAGGTAAATTAATTTCTCAATTAACCATTGATATGCACTATGATCATGTAACAATTTATCACTTTCAAAACAAAGAATATGATTCTGCTTTATAGGTGTGGCAAACTATAAGCCCAGACATGGATACGAGCATGGACACGGATACAAGGATCGGGGATATGACTGTACTTTTGAAAATCAGAACATCAATACAGATACAGCTATCCTAATTTTTTCTTTAGATTGCTTTTGAGTTAATGAAATTATCATTGCTTGTTTTCCTTTTATCATTTTTTATGTTGAGAAGTAAGAAAATTAAAATAACAATATAAAATAATGGATTTGGTAAGTAGGATATGCTAAACTTCTACCCTAGAAGAGTATCGGAGTAGTATCAAGTAGCAATACAAGAGTCTAATTGGTCCAGCACAACTACGTTGGGCTTGTACAAGTATCTGGGTATCATAGGTACCAATTGGTTTTGCACAATCTTTCTCATCTTTTAAAGCAAATCAGTAAACATAAATCCTTTACTCCAATTCTTTTCCCAAAATAGCCCGCAGAGGAGCTTAAATACTGTATCATCACCACCTTCAAAAAAATAAAATCCACACAAATTATATCATGATGTGATGAATGTTAAAGGAAAAGGAAAAAAATTGCTGCTAAATGATTTGACCAATCTCATGGGATGCGGATTATAATGAACCTCGAGCCTTAAATTGCAGGATATGTATTATTCAGATTTGGGGAGTGACAACTTTTACCAAGTCTCACTTGGGAAAATATACATAGAAGTGGAAGTCCTTTCTACTTCTCAGTTTTTAGTTTTGGAATGAAAGAGAGAGGGGTTTTATTCTCAAGATAGCTGTGTACTAAGCCATGCATGAATGCCCACACATTTATGCTTGCTAATAGATTCCAATGCTGCCTGTGAGAATGAGATTGCATTATTTGTTGCATTTGAATATAATATCGCGGATGCAGATTATATTAAACATTTGAACCTCGGGCCTTAAATTGCAGGGTATGTATTATTCAGATTTGAGGAGTGACAACTTTTACCAAGTCTCACTTGGGAAGATATACATAGAAATGGAAGTCCTTCCAACGTCTTAGTTTTTAGTTTTGGAACAAAAGAGAGAGGGGTTTTATTCTCGGATAGTTGTGTACTAAGCCATGCATGAAAGCCTATCCCAGCGATACTTTCACACATTTATGCTTTCTTATAGATTCCAACGCAGCCTGTGAGAATGAGATTGCATTATTTTTTGCATTTGAATATGGTTATTCTCTTCTGTGTCAATGAAAAATAATGATGCAACATCAATAGATACCTAAACAGTCTAGATTCACAATACCGAAAACAAGTAAATGAATTAAAAATTTAAAATAAAACCAGAAATGACAGTGGGCTGACAACCTGTAAGCGTTTGCCAATGGCAACGAAAGGTTGTACGTCTCCTCTAGTTCCAACTATAAGCATCACTGTTTGCAAAGGTGGTATATATTCAATATGTGCCCAGTCCATAGATTCTTCAATAACAACTTTACTAGAATCATCTTCGGGTCCTAGATGAAGGTTTCTGGGTGTGACACTTTCTGGAAGTTCAAATTCTACAGTTCCATCCTTATGCACAGCAGCTATTCGGTTCAACATTTTAATCTGCACAGAATAAAATCTTTCGATAAGTTAAACACCATCAAGGAACTAGAAGAGATTCAGACACGAGAAAAAAAGCAAACACAAGTAACAGATCCCTATATTGTCAAATAGATGAGAAAAAATTAGAATACATTTACAACGGTTCAGAGTAAAGACCTTCTTCCGATCAGAAATCTTGTCATAAAAAATTTGAGCTGTTTCATCACCTCGTAAATAATGATGTCTCCGCCTCTCTGTTTTTGATCTTTCTAAATTAGGTGGACTTGATGAGGCCTCCGATTTGTCAATATTTACTTTCTCCACAGGGAGAGTATTTGATCTATGTAAAGTCCTATCAAGCATTCCTGAAAGGAAAAATGAAGAGGCAAAATATATGAATATTATTTTGGACATTAGACTCTTAAAAAGTCCACCTACCAACCATGTCCATACTCCATACTCCATAACTCTATATTATCAATGGGCTTCAGACAACATTCAATGATACAATAAGAAAGAACTACAACAGCATTTTTAAGATATACCAACCAAGTGTGCAGCCGAAGTGCATTATAGGCCTAAAGATGAGGCCCAGGAAGAGGCACACCACCAGCTGGCCCAATGGGCCTAACCATATTGAGGCAGCCCATTTGGCAAAACCCATAGTTGTCTGATCCATTGGGCCTACCTATGGACAGCCTAACCATCATCCCAACTATGCCTACTTTCTTAGCATGCAACTTCCTAATAAAAGAATCCTAAATCTAGATAAGATAGCTTAAATATAGCAAGGTAATTAATTGACATGTAATCAATTAAAGATAATTAATTGAAATCAAAGAGGAAAAAAACCCCATGGGATTCGCATGTAATCAATTTCATGGAAGGGAAAGACAAATCCTATTTAGATTCCTAAAAGGCAGGACCTTTCGATCGCTCCTCTGTGAATCAATTGTAAATTTTCTTTCCCTCCTATATTGTTGTAGCATTGAGCGATAGTTTCCTCTTGTGTAAAGATTCCTTGTGTTGGTTGCCAATAGAGATGATTCCAAATGCCATACATATGTGGTGAACGTGTGAAGACTCCATCCATCAGTAGATCTCATTTCTTAGTCATCATTTTCCAGCCATGGAGATATAGTCCACGGTTTTCCAATAAGTATGAAAGAGAGTACTCACAAAATAGTCATCAGAAAAACATAGAGTTTGAAAGACATAATAAGAACTATGAGATATGGAACAAAATAAAAAAGTTAATATATATAGTTGAAGAAGGTGAAGAGGCTGCAGCCCCCTCATAAATTTAGTGATAATAAGCATCCTAAAAATAGAAAAATTGTTACACATCAACATCAGCAAGGGCTTACTTGTTTGTGTGGAATTGAATTCCTATGAATTCTAAGAAATCAATCCAAAATAACATCGAGGCCATTTAACAACTATCAAAAGAAACCAGAGTTCGTTGTCATATACCATGCATTGTGATGCAAGTGCCGGAGCACAATCAGGATTCTGAAGAACAATCACTCGAAAAAGAAACAGACTCCAACAAAAATCCACACAGAGAATTCTATTAATCAATTCTAATCTCTGAGATCATTGATCTCTACAATGCTATATTTATAATAAAAGAAACTTAAACTCTAAGAAACAATCATAATCAAACTAGGAAACAAATAATAATCATATCCAAATTAGAAACAAACTAATCCTAAATGCAATTTCTTAAATAAAAATTAGAAACTAATAACAATTGACAAATCAGAATGGTACGGGTCCCACATGTGGACCAAGCCTCTTGATGCAATAACGTGGAATTGTTGCTGCATCATTCTTCCCGGATTGGAAAAGAGTTCGACCTCGAACTCGGCTCTTCTTCTGGATGTTGTTTCTGTAGATAGTATGCACGTGAAGCGCTTCCTTGGTGAGACGAGAACGTGACCCTTTCTTTGGTGGCGTTGGCTTCATAGGATGGAGTGTGACTTGCTTTTCACCATGCATGAATGTGTATGAGTTGTCACGCATGCCATTAGTTCCATTCTTATCTACATCCATGGACGACTCAACAAGATGTCACAACTATCCATGGGTATCACATTACACCACACAGTATATGTATAATCTGCACTAATGGAAAAGGTAACTGGGCATGCATATTGGACTTGCACTTCATCACCTGTCATTAACCATCTAGCAAAATAAGGACGATGATGTTTCCGAACTTTCAACTGTAAGCGATCCACAAAAGCTTGGGATATGATATTCTGACAACTGCCTCCATCAATGACGACTGCGCATTCTTTACCATTAACTATTGTTTTGGAGCGGAAAATATTTTCTCGCAACCACTTCGTCTCAATAGTCGATGTAGGTTCTTGGATGACCATGAGAGACTCAAGACCCTCCTCGGGCGGAGTATCCTCCATTTCCTCTGTTTCAGCCTCTTTAGGATCATCTGGAGTATCTCAATGAAGTGGACACATTTTGGACATTCTGCCGCTCGATGCCCTTGATGTTTACAATTAAAACATGTGAGCCTATTTTGTCCCTCTGACTTGTTAAAAACTTTCTCCGATGACGTACTTGGTTTAGATCCTGCAATGGAGGAATTCTTCTGCATAACCCATTTAGCTGCATTAAGGTTTTGGGCTTGATGATTTGTAATTCCCTCAGCCTTGATAGCATGCTGAATAATTTCATCAACATTATCAAAATATTTGAATGCGAGGATATCTTGAATGTCAAGTGTAAGCACATTAAAGTATCTGTCAACTAAGATCTCATCATCTTCATTCAAACCACAACAGGCTTGCATCGTCATAAACTCCTCAGAATACTCAACAACTGTCTTGGAACCTTGTTTCAAGTATTGAAAACGTGAACGCAGATCTCTGGAGTAATTGACAGGTAAGAATTTTTGCTTCAACAAATTTTTCATCTCGGCCCATGTGTCAACAGGGTCAATTTGTTGGTATCTCCTCTTCTTTTGCAACTCGGCCCACCATATCACAATATAATTGCGAAATCGAGTTGCCACAAGTGTAATTTTATGACCATCCGTCACTGGTTTAAGTGCAAAAATATTTTCAACACACACTAACCAATCCAAGAATTCATCTGGCTTCAATTTTCCATCATATTCGGGAATTATAAGTTTAATACACAAATCACGATCAACATTGACGGCATGTGGATCACGTTGATTTCGATTATGTCATCCATCATCTCGATGATCATCCTCACGCCGATTAGTTTCTAAAGTAGTTAATCTGGTTTCAATCCTTGCAAGAGTATCTTGCATTTGAGCCATCAGTGCGGATAGATGATTAACAGTTACTAATAATTGCACAACGGTTCCCCTCAAATTATTATCATTATGGGAGGAAGACTCCACGTCTACCTACTTCTTGGGAGGCATTTTTGTTTAAAGCAAATTTAAAATTTCTGACTGACCTGATATGCAGAGATCTGCTCTCCATGATCATGCTGGCGAAAACGGATCGAAAATCTGACGATGGATGAGTCTGGTATTGCAAAAAAAAGATCAGACCGTTGATCTCGATCAAACTTGGGACGTTAATTCTCTGCTGATTGTACTGGTAAAAATTATCGTTGGCTGAAATCTGCAAATAATAGTGGCTTTTTGTGTGAATGGGTCAGGATCAGAAAATCAACTTGAACTAGGCCTGGTATGGACGTGGCCCAAGTGCAAATGAGGGCCCAATGGTTGGCACGTGTGCTTCCTTCCCCTGCTTCCTACCCTTTTGCTTACTACTCCAACGAAGATGAAAAGAAGATGATGGAGCTGGCGGAAGCGGCTGTCAACGATGGAGGGGCCTGGCGACGGCGCTGCCGGTGCAGGGCGATGGTGTCGTGGTGCTCTTAGGTGCCAGGTACTCTTCTCAACTCAAACCTCCTTCTTTCTTCTTTTCTGTTCTTTCACTCTCTCTCTTTCTTTTTCTTTCTTCTAGTTTGGGGCTTTGGGTGTTTCAGGGAATGGGAGATGGGAAAGATGGGTTTGAGGGTAGCGGTTTCGTGAAGTGGATTTTCGGAGTTGGGGTGGTCACGGATAGAGTTCGGCTGTTTGGGGTATTGCCGGAAGGGCTTTGCTGGGAGGTTTTCAATTAGGGTAAGTGAGATGGAGGTGTGGAAGGCCGACGGAGAAGGCGTGGGGCTTTACTGGAGAGGAGTTCTGCGCAGCGAATAGGTTCGACAGGCTGTGGGGTTTCGATGGCAATAGGGTTTAGGGGTTTTGATGGCAGTGGGGTTTAGGGATTTTGGAACGATATGAACGGAAGTATCATGGGATGGATGGATGGATGGATGATAGGAGTAACATGCCGTTCGATCAAGGGATCGATCAGCTCTGATACCAATTGATGTAATCCTAGGGTTAGGATGCAAGTACCGGAGCACAATCAGGGTTCCGAAGAACAATCACTCGAAGAAGAAACAGTCTTCTGTGTACGGCTCTAAAACTTCGTGCACCCTTTTCTGTACACGGGTGGAGCAAATTCGTCAATCATTATCAGAAGAAGCTTTGTTCTGGTGATTCGGTGCTGTTTATTAAACACAGAGAGGGAGGGAGAGAGAGAGGGAGGGGAGAGGAGAGGCCACCTGCGATGACGGGTGGCAGGTGATAGGCAGAGAGTGGGAGAGAAAGAGGGGGAGAGGGAAAAGCAGAGGTGAGGGATTTTTGGCAGGGGCCGGCGGTAGGCAAGAGGGAGAGGGGGAGAGAGGAAAAGAGAGAAAAAGAGAAAGGGGGGAGGGGGATGGGGGCTATCGGCGGCGGGCGAGAGAGATAGAGAGAGGGAGAGGGATCGGCGGCGGCGGGGTTGGGTGGAGGTGGCCGGAGATAATGAAGGTGATCATGAGTTCCTATTTATAATTGTTGGCACATGTATTTTGAGTGACCCTCCCATTGATACTTGATAGGGATGGGATTTTTTTTGTTGTTTATTATTGGTTCGGCTGGTTAAATGTGCTAAAGTTGATAATTAAGTAGTAGTTTTAGTTGCGTTTGATTTGAGCCTAGTTTGGCTTTTGCTGTTAAAAAGCAAATGTAGAAGTTGAGTTATCCAAATAATATTTTTTGAGATAAAGTTGTTAGTAAGAAGAGGAAACTACGGGAAAAATCCTCATAGGACCAACGAGGACTCAGTAGCATGTTGAAGACAGGAGGGGTCCTCAAGTTCTTTTCAGTCTTTTTTTTTTTTTATCATCTTGCGATATGGTCGATATCAACCATTTTGCAGTGTTCAGCAAATAAGACAGTTACATGTTAGAGAAAATATGATTGATAGAATGGTCGATATCGATCATTAGGAGAAAGTAGTAAATGGTCGATATCGACCATTTTGTCTTGTTCAACGAATAAGACAGTTATCGGTTGGAAAAAATTTGACTGGCAGATTGGTCGATATCGACCATTAGACAAGAAGAAGAAAAAGCGGTCTCTCTCTTTCATAGGCGATCAAGAAGACCGGGTGCTGAGAATGAGATTTGAGAAAATCATGTTGTTTTTTCTTTTGGGTTTTTTTTGGGGGTTCCGCTCGGCCTTTGGTAGCCTAGAAATTGAAATCCCAGTTTGTTGATACGGTATATCATCTAATCCCTCTTTTTCTAGGGTTTATGATTTGGATATGAGGGTTTTAATGGGGTTTCAGGCATGGGAGCGGCGCACGAGACGACAAAGAGCGGCGTCGGCATGGCTTCCATGGGCGTCATGAGGCCAGAGCTCGTGATAAAATCAATCGTGCCTGTTGTCATGGCGGGAGTATTGGGAATCTACGATCTGATTATTGCTGTCATCATCAGCACCGGGATAAATCCCAAGGCAAAATCTTGTTACTTGTTTGACGGTTACACTCACCCGTTGTTCGGTCTTTCTTGCGGCCTTGCCGGTCTTGCAGTTGGAATGCTGATCGGTATAGTCGACAATGCTGGCATTAGGTAATGATCTATCTATCACTTTCTTTTTTTTTTTTTTTGTTGCAGTCGGATTCGGATTTAGATCTGAGGTTGGTGACGTTTTGATGAAATGTTGGTTAGAGCTCTCTCTGTGAATCCATTGGATTTGTGAGTTTCTACCTGTTATTTTGGGAGTCTTCTGTTGGTATGATGTTTAGATTTGATCCACATGGCATGGTGTTGGTATGATGTTTGATTGAATCTCACAACGATGTGTCAAATCTTGTACGCATTTGTTATATATTTTAGGCAATGGTAGTAAGCAAGACATTTCTAATTACATTAAAGAAGTGCAGATAATCTCCTTTACTCAAGTAGACAAGATCGTCATGAGCACTACAGACGAAGGGAAAAGGGAAAGGAGACGACGACGGAATGAGGGAGAAATGAGGTTCAAATACTTGTGTAAAATCGCATGAATGGTCGATATCGACCATTTCATCAAACAAATAAAAATAAAATAAAATGGGCCCAGGGGACCTCAAGGGTCTCCAATATTATATTGGGTCATCAACCATCCATGGGGGTCCTTAGGGGTTTTTTTTCGGTAGTTTCCTCTAGTAAGAAAGTAGCTTTTTAATAGTTATTTTGAAAAAAAAAAAAAACACTTCTATATTTTGACCGCCCGAACCAAACACCCTAATCCTTTTTTCTCTTACAATGATGAAAAGTTTGACTCTTATTTTATGAAAGGATATGGCAACTCAATACTTTTATATTCCCATAATGCAAATATGGGATGCATCCTCCTGACAACATCAATTATAGTAGAGTAATATAATGGTAATTTATATTTACTTTATAAGATTACTCTCACAAGACAAAGATCCAATAAAACTAATGCTAAATGTGATAATTACGTATAAGAAACGTAACATTTATCTTAATATATCACTAGCATAAAAATACGTGCTTAGCACGGGCATGTTTAACAATAATTGAAAATTATATTTACTGATTTATTAAGAAAAACTCAGATTACACAAAATCAATTCTCAAATACTAATGAGAATGATTTGGTGATTATAATTGGGATAGAAATAAATTTATTGCAGAAAAGTGAAAAGTGGAAAGAAGAGGTGGTTAGATGAAATGGATGAAATGAGTGGTTACATGTTGAAAGTGGAGATGAGTGGTTACATATTGAAACTGAGGAGTTATAACTCCCAATCAAAATCATAAGTTATGGTCAAAATTATCCTCAAAACCCATGACTTTAATATAGTATAATTTGTTAGGGATTTTATATGTTTCAATTTGATTGGATGCATTCATATTTTTGTAAAAGTTTGATCTCCCATTTTTACATGTTTTTGACTTTCAAACCTTGAAAATCTTCATGCATAGTTCTTAATTTTCAAATCTTGAAGTTTTGGAAATTCCTCATGCATGGTTTTATGACTTTTAATCTTGAATCTTTATGCATTTTTATGATCACATTTTCATATCTTTATAGGCATTTTAGGATCATGATTTAAAAATCATTGCTATCATCGTGTTAATTTTAAAATGTGTGAATCTCTTTGGAGTAGCCATGTTTGTAAAATCTTTTTTTTTTTTTTTGGCTACTTTAACATTGGTACAGTAACTTTGAAATTTCTTTTTATAAATTCAAAGCTAGTTTCAAGGGTTTGGGAGGTTTTTGAGGGCTGATGAAGGAGAAGAGATAGGGAAGGTTTAGTGGAGAAGGAAAAACTAAAGCTTGAATTTCAACCTTAGATTCATATCAAGCTAGTGCCTTTTTCTTTACTAAAATTTCATGCTAGGCCAAAGACTTTGATTTTTCTCTTATAGCATGATTTGTGTAATGAATTGATGCATTTTTTAAATGTTGCTTTCCATAATATGATTTACACCTTCGACATGCTTATCATTATGGATTCAACATTGCCCTTTCTACACATGTTATGTTTTTCATTCTATGATCAGACTTGATGGTCTTTGATTTTCAAATATCAAGTTTGTTTCTTGTTCAAACATGTCTTCAACATTTTATACCTCTATCTCATTATCATGGATTATCACTTTAGAAAGTCTTCTTGTTTGACTTATCTTTCATGAACCATCATTTTAAAATGATTAGAGGTATCATGGCATACATATATTCACTGAGTTGCAATCTTTGAAATCATCTTCCTGTGTATGCATTGAGAGGAAAATCACTTTCACATCGCCCTATGTAAGAGGCACCTGATTGTACTCCATTGTGTCTCTACTAGTATATTGTTAGACACAATTTAGAGAGATAACATCTTTGAGTGTAAAATTGCTTAGCATAGAAAAGCATATGTAAAGGTTATTGCCGAGCCTTTGAAAGCATAAGTGGTTGTAAGGTTATCAGGTGAACTGTAAATCTCCATTGAATTAGTGGAATACCGGTGGAGTATAGGAATATAAGCTGAGAGTGGATGTAGGCAACTTCGCCAAACCACTATATATCACCTTGTTGTGGTGAATGCTTATTTTTGTGGTGAATGTTTACCCTGTTTATTCTGCACTTTAGTTTTCATAAACATCTCTTAAGTCTAATTGGCAAAAAGAATTTAAGATTGGTAAAAAATTAAGCTCACCCGATTCACCACCCCACTTAGGGTTCGGATCTATTTACAATGGTAAAATCTAACGCTAGATTTTTGTTAATATAATTAATAGATAGATTATTTGGTGCCAACACATTTGCAAAAACATTAATTACATGAATGAAAGCTCAACAACATTAAACGGCTTACAATTGTAGAATTGTATTAAATGATTTAATTTCAATAATAGATAACTAGCACACGTGCCAAGCACAGGTAGGACCAAATATTGCAAGCTAAATATTCATATATAAAAAGACAAAATAATTGCAAAAAAAATCAAATTGAAATAAAAAGGGACATAAAAATAAAAGAAAACTAACTCATAGACTCCTTACCTTCTAAGGGAAATCTCCAAATAATCATCATTTGCTAATCTTATTCGTAGATCTTAGAAAGAAAACAAAAGAAATAAAAGGTTAAAAGTAAATGTTTGTATGCTACGAAAGCTAAGTGGTATAGAATGAGAACTAGGAAAGAAAGATGATAGAAGAGGTAGGGGTAGAAAAAGAGTTATTAGAAAAGAAGTTGAACCTTCAAAAGTGGAGAGTGGACGTGAGGTTTCATGAAATAAATAATAGGTAGTTGAATAACATAGGTAGTGGGGAGCAGAATGTGGAGTATATGAAATAAAGGAGATTACTTTCCATCAAGATTGCAATTGACATTCAAAATTAGATCCAAAAGGTTCCAGCTTAATATATTATAATTAGTGCTATCAATCTAGCCCATTGACGGGGGGCCCGGCACGGCTCGGCCCACAAAAGCCCATAAAGCGAGGGCTTCTTTTTTTCTTTTTCTTTTTCTTTTTTTCTTTTGTTTTGTTTTGTTTTTTTTTTTTTTTTTTTTTTTTTTTTTTTTTTTTTTTTTGTCTTAAAGCTGGAGGGTAGGGTAGGGCCCTAATTTGAAAAGCCCGCAATCTTGAGGGCTAAGCTAGGGCTTGACTCATCCAGCCCGAGGGGAATCGGCCCGACCCGCAATTTATTAAATATGTGAAATTTTTAAGAGTGTTTGTGAAGCTAATTTAAAATTTTCAGGATGTATCCATCTATTTATTTATTTTTACTAGAAGTGATTAGAATACATAATTTATTGGTACAAAAGTTAGATTGTGTAGATATCTTTTATAGAAATATGACTTGAAAGTGAAGGGAATTTTTGAGAGCAATATAATAAAGTATTTGAAATAGACATACTCCTTGATCCCAAATGTAAGTTGTTTGTATTTAGAGTACTTTAAGAAAGTTATATGGCTCAAGCAAAAATATAATATAAGTATTTGTCGAGATAATACTCTCAGGCTCTTTAGAAATCTTTATTGACAGTATCGCGTGATTTATGATACACTTACCATGATATTGTTAAATGTGGATAAAGTCAAATTAGTAAAGAATAGCTACTAAGTTTGAAGATGATTTTTTTAATGTTTGAGGAACAAATTACATAGACTAGTGTTGTAGAGGGGAAATTTGAATTAGATTGTTATTTGGAGGAGTTCAGGGATATATATAAATCTACAAATTCCAATATATTGGATTGGTCGGAAGTTAATTCAGGAAAGTATCCAGTTATTTCAAGAATGGCTTGTGACATTTTAGCAATTTCAGTTTCTATAATTGCTTTTGAATCAGCATTTAGCACCAGAGGTAGAGTACTTGACCAATATAAGAGTTGTTTAAACTCCGAGACTTGTAGTAGTCTTGATTTGTGCACAAAATTGGATACATTTGTAGCAACACAATGATAATAATGCATTAGATGGTTTTTTAGATTTTCTAAAAGTAAATTGAAAAATAAATAACTAATTATTTCTAATTATTTGATATGTATTATCATTTATAGAATTATTGTTATATGCTTTATGTTAAAAATTAGAAAAGTTATTTTATCCCACCACCAACTTTCCAATAAAAAAAAGTTTTTAACACTGCCATACTGCCTTTTTGCATTGCATCACCGGTCCCCAGCCTAGATAAAGGAGGAGGGTTAGCATTAAGTTGGAAGTCAGTAGTGGCATAGGAAAGATTTAATTTTTTTTAAGAAAAAGAATCTTTCTTTCTTTTGGCCCTTGCCTAGGTGGGGTAAAGGTCAAAAAATTATAGACCCGCTGTAAAAGTTGAGGGCTTTTACTCGCTTAGGCCCAGCCCACACATGTGAGGGTAGGAAAAGGGCTTACTTCAGCCCGGCCCTTTGACGGCCCTAATTATAATAGTGTCTTAAAGATTAATTAACTAACACTTACAATCAACAGGAAAAATTGATACTAGTGTTAATAATGATCAAATACCAAGGAAGTGGCATAAAACGTCTTAAGGAAAGCGATTAAAAAAGGACCGACACCAAACCTTTTCAGCTTAAACCATGCCACTTCACATGGACTACTTTTCTCCTCACCTGAGAATTGATTCTTCTGAAAACAGAAGTGAGAATAAAGAAAGAATAATTCTACTCGAAGAATGATCAAAAGCATATCTATCATTTTCCCTCTTTGCAATGGAATCATAATTTCTCTGTTGCCTATAGATCT